>JASJUZ010000521.1:0-313727 GCA_037159825.1 Tupiocoris notatus
ATACTTTCAATTCAATGTGACTTGACCAAATATCATATCGCTGTACCCATAGAAAACCAAGAATCAGAAACTATTGCCAGAGCACTGGTCAAAGAGGTATTCCTCATTTATGGCTCTCCCCGTTATATGCTCTCTGATATGGGAAGTAATCTCATCGGATCGATAATAAGGGATGTATGCAAAATATTCAAGATTAAGAAATTGCAGACAACGGCTTTCCACCCGCAAAGTAATGGTAGCATTGAGCGTTCTCATCAAATCTTTTCGGATTACTTAAAGCATTTTATTAGCACGAATCAGGACAATTGGTGTGAATTGCTACCGTTCGCTTGTTTCGCTATCAACACTAGCGAGCACAGCGGAACCAAACATGTACCATTTGAGTTGGTGTTCGGACGAAAAGCTCACTTGCCGTCCTCATCTTCTGATTCTATACCCTTTTCATATAATTATGATGATTATATTATGGAGCTTAGGCAGCGCTTGCGAATCTCGCAGCAAGCAGCTAGGGAAAATTTAATAAAAAGCAAGGATATTTACAAACGGTACTATGATAGGAAAGTGAATCCTGTCTCGTTTAAAGTAGGAGATTTGGTACTCCTTCGCAGTGAACAAAACAAGAGGGGTATGAACAAGAAGTTAGCTCCTACATGGTTAGGACCATTTCGGGTAGAGCACGTGGTGGACGCAGTAAACATAATAATTAAAACAGGTCAAAGGACCCAAAAGGTACATGTAAATCGGCTCAAGAAATATTATGAATGATTAAAAATGTTACAGAGAATGGTCACGCCACTACTCTGTATCGTCGCTCTCTGCGCTCTAACGAACGCGCTAAATAACTCCGAGTTGTTCGGGGTCCAGAACATTCACGATCGCCCCGGTTTGCAGTTTGAAAGGGTAGGCAGTCTTAGATTTTACCATAGCGAATGGACGCTAATTACATTTGTTTCCTTGGACGGGTTGGAGAGAGAATATTCTATTATTAACCAAGGGTTTCAACAGCTACAAACGGTGTGCAACAATCCCAATTTGAGCTATAATAATTTTCTTTTCAATTTCACCGTTTGCACAAATGATATAAAAATGTTGAAAATAAATTTCGAGGAGATCACACGCAGTCGGTTGGTAATCCAGAGCCTGGTTGGTCGTAGGCCTAAACGAGGACTACTAAACGCCGTAGGCAACATACAAAAATTTTTGTTCGGAACCCTTGACGCGGACGACGGACAATACTACGAAACAAGAATACGCCAGATCACGGACAATCTGGACGATTCTCTCATGCTAATTAAAGGACAAACACAAATAGTGAGTCAATGCATCAAACAATTTAACGATTCACTAACGAATGCACAAATTAACGAGGAACTATTAGCATCACAAACTGACCAACTACAACGCGAAGCAGTTGGGGTACAGCGCAAGCTCACCACGCTTGGCGTTGAACAGATTGTCAACGAATGCGCTTCACGCTTAATGTACTTGATTAATAAGTACCGAACAGATGTAGAGTTACTTACAGACTCCATTTTGTTTGCGAAGATGGGCGCCCTTCACCCACATATCCTTTCACCGAATACACTGGTGGATACTTTAATAGAGGCGGCAACCCATTTGCCAAATCAGACACAGTTTCCAGTATCTTTGGTACATGATCAAGCTCATAACCTTTTACGAATGATGCGCATCACAGCCTATCTCTCGGATAGCAACCTTATATTCCTGCTGCACATTCCGCTAGTCTCCCCACTGTCCTACAAATACTATCACGTTTCTCCATTACCATTCCACATCAACAATAAGACATACGGATATATACGGCCTGAGGAACCGTATTTCCTAATTAGCAAAACTGGACAGAGGTTCACGGTGATGTCGGACCTCGAAATGTCCAAATGTTATTTTTCAGACAACGGTTATGACGCCGTATGCAAAAACGCCCCTCCGTTGCTCGAATTAACTTCGACAACTCTCTGCACAGCTTCACTGTATTATCTTCCGGACAAACTACCGCTCTCATGCGACACAAGAGTGATAAATATCCAGGACGCACTCTGGCAACCATTGGAAACAAGCAATCGTTGGGTATATTGTATACCTCAGCCGATTACGGTGACGTTACATTGCGAATCACAATCCTTTGAGCTCCTTTTATCCGGGATTGGAATTATCTCTATCCATCCACCGTGTACGGGATACGCCCCGAATTACATATTAACGCCAAAACAAACAACCTCTACTAAGTTAAGAACTACATTCATACCCGACTTTAACATTACTCTTCAAAAGGACCTGATAGACAAACTCAAATCGCTAAACTTCTCAACCTGGAAAACTACTGACCCGATCCAACTGAAATCGTTACGGACGGAACATCTAGACATTTTTAGTGCCAGGTTGGACGAAATCTACAAACGGGCAGAAGAAATTCAATTTCGACGTGAATTAGAAGTACACAACAGCTCACTTCTTTATACAATTATCATAATAGGAGCAGTTCTATTCATACTGCTACTTTGGAAGGTCAAATCAAATTGTACTAGGAACACGAAACCCGACAATAATACTGTTATCAACTTTAACGCAAAGACCGAAACGGTCGAACTCTCTTCAACGCCAACCCAAGAGCAAACACTTGACCCTCCACACGAAGTTGTAGGGCGCGAATATATCGAGCCAAATTCTATAAAGCCGGTTCCTCAACCAAGGGACCATACCTTGATAAAACATGTCCTGTCTCCGCAAGTTGAAACGGAACAGAGAAGGAATCTGATTTTTAAATAACCTTTTTTTTTATTATTCGAAACGGCAATGGGGATCACGGTTTCGATTACATGATGATGGTCAATTTTTTTGTAGTTCACTCACTCATGCTCACGATAGATAATGTAGAAATTGTGCACTTATATATATATATATATTTTTTTTTGAAACGTTTCCATATGAATATATATATTTTTTTTTTCCTTCCTTTTCTCTCTTTTTCCTTCTTTTCGAGATCTCGTGTTTTTTTTTGTTTGTTCAATGGGACTGTACACCCCATCGCATTATTGTTATTCACATTATTATTGTCATTATTATTATTATTCACATTATTATTGTCATTATTATTATTATTCACATTATTATTGTCATTATTGTTATTCACATTATTATTGTCTTTATTGTTATTCACATTATTATTGTCATTATTATTCTTATTATTCACATTATTATTGTCTTTATTGTTATTCACATTATTATTGTCATTATTATTATTATTCACATTATTATTGTCTTTATTGTTATTCACATTATTATTGTCATTATTATTATTATTCACATTATTATTGTCTTTATTATTGTTCACATTACTATTGTTCTTATTTTTATTATTATTATTACTGACTTTTGAATTGTAATCATAAACTTTGAAATGATACTATTATTGTTCTTATCTACATTGTTTTATCGGTCTTCCTCGGGTTTATTATTTTATATCTATTGCTATACCTACCTGTTTTCGTATAATTTGTTTTTCTGTTTCATATTGTGTCTTAAAGCTAGTTTTTTTTGTATAACCGATGGGAGCCCGCAATAAAGGTTCGCCACACTTGGGGCCCGTGGGTTTATTTTGGTGATTTACGATGGAGGCACCTCGCGTCCTCAACATTTTTTCGTTTCAAATGTTTTCGTCTTAAGGGAGGGACGTGTCATATGTTATAAGGAATCTCATTCCAAAGGTCAACCGATAATTGATTGTTTTTCACAGTAGCGAGCATTGGCCTCGGCAGTCGGAGAAATTTTCCTTGGATGTTGCCCAATCTTGTTTGTCAGTTTTGTTTGCGATCCGATCCGCCTCTCGGACGGACCCCGAGCGGATATATACACATTTTATTGGACTCGTAAGTCAGTTCTAGTACGCCCGTCGATCCGATGCTACGCTGCTGACCATTTGTAAGTCATTTATCAATTACATCGTCACTCTGTCACTCTGCTTGTGGATTCGAATCCCTAGTTCCGCCCTGCGTTCGAGTCAATCCGTGCCGTGCCCAGCTTGGGATACGACAGTTCGATTATAAATGTATATAGATTTTTTGACACCGATTGGATTGAGACCATATCGTAGTTGATAGCTCTAATAGTTTTTCAGGTCTCACTGCTTTTGCGTGTACTTTTTGAGATTTTGAGGAATTTGCCATGGTGGTATAACTATCAAGCTATGAACGAACATGGAGCTATAAAAATCGTACTAAACTCCTTCGTATGCTCGCCAAACACTTTCTTAAGCTGTATCGTTAGGAGAATACTTCAAATTTCAACTAGATAGATAAGAAAAATAAAAATAATTATACTATAGTAGCTAACGAGTTTTTCTTATAGTTATCTATCTTTAGTTAAGGTGGACACGTTCACAAATGTTCGGAATAGTTACTATTACACCTGGATGGTTTTCATATAATCGATGTGAAGGAATAACATACCAGTGTACAGTTATTTGCTGTGTTTTTTCAAAATACGCTTCCGTGCTCAATCCGGGTTCAAGAGCTAATAAGATAGGTACTGCAATTTAATAAGCGAGCATGGATTAAAATGAATCGAACTGTTAAGGTGTCGAGATTTTCGTAAATTGGAAACTTTGCGGTTGCTAGTGAGGAAAAATTGCGATAGCTGGTGGAGTTATCTGTTAGCAACGGAAAAGTGTTAACGAACCAATAATTTCCATACTCCACCTCTATCGGTGGCAAATAGATATGCAAATATTAGCACATTGTTCGGACGATTTGAAACAGGGTTTTGATTAACGCCGCTAACGGGCCATTTACGAATGGAAGTGACGACGAAACGCATAGATGGTCGGAAGTAAAGGGTTTAAGTCCCGTTTGCGGCGCGATATCGGAGGAAGCAAAACGTATCTATTTGCACATGTAGTCAAACGCGAATGTGTAGGCCCGTGACTACAGAAGATCAAGAGATGAAAGGGAAGGTTGAGCTCGAGTGTGTGCGTCCTTGCAGGAAAGCGCTGGTAGAGGGATTGTAAACGCGTTCGGAACATTGATCTGTCCCGTCCGTGTAAACGCATCGCAGGTCGCAGGGGCTATCAGACTCCCGGAGACCCCGAAGCCACCGTTATGGTTAAAGGCTGAATAGGCAACATCGTTTCGGAGATAATACGCCCCAACCGTTTGCAAACCGCCCTCACAACCACTAACGCTTAGGTTCGTAGTTTCTATCGTGTAGTCATTCTTTTTTACGCTTACTGCTACGTTTTCCTATACGTTCACGCTAAAAGCAAGATAGGTTTTTCGCCTTTGAATATAGCTAGACGATCCATATCTGATCCTTGGAATCTTCCTGTTGCGAATTACCCCAAGTGAGAAACACAAAGCCGACTGTCACTTGAAAAGAGCGCGTTCATCCTTTTCTTGCCGCCGTTGATCCACTAAAGTCCTCGAATATCAAAATACAACTACGGAGATTTCGAGATCTTGAGCGGCTTGAAAAGGGTGTTGATGTCACTCGAATACATTGGTTTAAGTCTCTCTATATATAAAACTGTACAACCAGGAGGAGGAGAGCGTAAACGATTGATTGAAGTGGCTAGATAGAATTGGATGAAAAAAAAGGGGTGATTAAATTTAAGGCCTTCCGCTGAAAAAATCGCCAAATTTCCATTTTCGACCTTGAAAAATATAGAAAAGATATCGAGAAACGATGTTTTGGGAAAAATTTGACTTCACGGAATTTATTCTATTGAGAGCTTTATCGACTTTGTAAGTAACTTTGTAAGTCTATATCATAGGTTTTCTCAAATAGTGCTACCGAAGTAACTAAGAACGAATCGAATCATATTTTCCGTCATGATCATACTTTGAAACGGGAAATATTGAATTTGGATGAGAGTAGTTTCTCTGGTGATTGCAGTCATTTCGGAATAATGCAACAAAAGACTCGACTTGAACGGTTACAACGCTCCCACTGCAATTTTGGCCGCCAGTTTTGATAACGAGAACAGTCTCTTCTTACGATTCTGCGTCTGGTCTTAATTGGTTTTCGTTCATTGAGTTCGGAAAACTTCAAAATTAAAATAAAATAAACCTACGGAATTGGCGAAATTGAGGACGAATCCCTGATTAATGATCTGGTAATTTATATCTAATGAATGAATTGAACTCCTGTTCCCTGAAAATAAATCACTCCCCGTTCGCTATTTCAACAGTGACAGCTAATGCAGAGCATTTGATGTAGGTTACTGGTGTCTGTTTATTCAGTAAAAGCGACAAGCATCCCTAATCGTCCGACAATGATTGTTTTAAAGGTTTGGGCGAAAAGCAGTACTTTGGTTTATGGTAATTTTACGGGTATACGGTAACGGTCGGTGTCGAAAGCGGACGTCGGAAATGATTGGTTGGATTATGGCTTAAAACTGGCCTGGTCATCGAACGATTACTCTTATATGCTTCAGCAGCAGCCCAATAGATGATACAGATTAGTGGAGCAATGCGTCAACCGTACAACTGTTCGCAAAAACAAAAACAAAAAAAGAAAAACACCTTGACTTTTTTTTTATCTTACTGACAAAGGGAAGCCAAAACTGAAACTCACAATATAGGTAGGTATTATTTTCATATCCTCATCGATAATTGAAAACCCTCGTTTGTCTTCATTTACTTATTATATTTTCACTACAAACAATGATCATGATTGCTGAGATCCAATCAAACTCGTACGATTCGTAGAAATAAACTTTATAGTATTGAGTTCCACGATTGTTCAATTAGCAGCTCCCTCGTAGGCCAGAGATCCAGTCCAACTTTATTCCGGCCCTTTAATTAAACCAAACCACGAAGAAAAGTTCAACTCGGATTACCCTGTAATCATTGTTGAGGATATTCATTCATTCGGATCTCTCCCACTTTTCCTATTAGAAAGCCTTTCTATATTCACACGAGGAGCGATTCGGTGGGAAAAGTTAGTTGTTCTTTCGCTCTAATTAGCGCTAGTTCCGAGAGAACTTGTATAATGTTCTACTCTCAAATATCAATAGGCTTCAATTTATTTGAAGAAACTATGACATTCCTTGCTGTAACTTGAGTTTTTTTATTAAAGCAAATTACGAAATATAGGTAGCTTTTGTGGAGAAGTCGTTTATGAACCGCATTGCACAGCAATATATATAAATTATAAATATATATAAATTTCCACAAAAAAAAAATTAAAAATAAATAAAAATAATAATAGTAATAACTGTCTCAATTTCACCAAAAACCCTGATTTCTACAAGTAGTCGGAGAGACTTCTTCTCTTCCACTTGTTCGAGATTTCAGTCGGCGCCAATTTCACGGGACATTTGCTTTCGAGAACGAAAGGTTAGGATATTGGTACGATCGCGATTTAAACGATCCTTTTCCTGTACGTTTTCGAGAAAAAACTTAGCTGTTCAACAATTTCGTGTACAACGTTGCATTGAATCGAGATTTTCTTATTTTGCGTATAAACGTTGTTACTTACATCATACAATCTGTTCGCCAGATTTTCTACAATTGATGGAGTCAATTAGAATAATTATTGTTACTAATTTTAGATAAGCTCTAACGTGCGTTAAAATCTTCGGTCAACTGAATAAACAACTCTAACCGTGAATCTAAATGTTCAAAATTAACATGCTCTTTACTGTCGCTGTTTTATTTTGGACGAGCGAACCAGTGAGTGAAAACTCTTGAAAACATCTCATTTTACGCGTAGCAAATTAATTAGGAGCAATGTTTTCACATTTCTCGTTGTACACTCTCTTTACAAAGTTGACGTGTGGAATGTTTCTGCTGAAATGAAAACGGTTACGTCGATGGTAAACTTCAACACGTTCTTTCTTTGTTCTACGATTCTTTCTAATGCACATGGCTTTAACAGTTTTGATCCAATTTTGTTGAAAACTGCAGAGAGTACGCAAATTATATCCTTCCTGGCCCCTTATACATCTTATCTCGATCAGATCAGTGGCTGCCTCGGTATATAGCCAACTATTTGGCAGAAAATGCGCGCTGTCATTGCTTAAAAAAATATCAGAGGTAATAAAATCACTGATAAAAGTGTTGAAAAATGGAACGATAACCGTGAACATTCAAGGAGTGAAATTGCTCCATTTTTTTACAATCCGCCCAATAGTAAGAGAGAACTTGATCTTATTCCATCCATAGTCGAACGACTTAATGTCGTATAATATACGTTCGTTCGCAATCGCAGCTGTATGAAAATCAATTCTCATTATAGCTCGTTCATACGCAACTATGTTGATCTACGTGGATGAATATGCGCTCAAACATGTTTCTACGTTCCCAATATGGTTCCCCGTTTGAATGACTGGCATTGCTACCGATCGAGAATGTATGACGGTAGAAATGCTTAGCCGTTTCTACCATTGGTTGGGCTTTCTGCCTGTTTCGTCAATCCTTAGAGCTGCTGACTAGGCTACACCGAGCATGCAAGCTAATCCAGGCACCGATAGCGTCGCACGCATAAATTACGCTCGATGGAAGAGGAACAAATAGATGCTGGGGGTAGAGGGGTCCTTCAGGGACACTTTGCCATTAGTGTTGGTATTACTGTTGGAACCTGGCAAAAGCTCTCAGGTCGCTATGAGTCAGTCTCTTGCGCTCATTAATCAACCGTAGTATCGGTTTTATGGAGCCGGTTCAACTCCTCTTAAGGCCGCAAGGCTTCGGCTTACGTCTTTCCCTATGAGCTAATTCGACGTGGAGTGAGGCTTCGTGGAACTTAACAGCTATCGTGTTTACCTGATTTGCTGGCATTTAAGTTCGCCAACTAGATTCCCCCTTGGACGTGTAGACGAGATCGTGATTGGTACCAATTTGGATCTCGGCGAAGGAATTTCGTTTTACTTCCAGACCAAGCTCAGCGACAGAGTCAACCGAATTTTTTGGGTGAAATGCAAATGATCTTACAAAATTATGTATTCTAGCTGCAAGAAATAGTGCTCGATCACGGTTTAGAAAAACGACTCTAATATGGTAAATTGTCTAATAATACTCATTTAACTTTAAATCCATTTTGTTATGTTATCCATTATGTAACCTTTGATGTTTCTGAGAAGTTTGAAACTGGTTATTAGGAAGAATAAAGATACGATCAACCGGCGTTTTTTGGTACTTTTTGAACACCATAAAATGTAACAAATGCCTAAAAATTGTTATCGGACTTCAATCGACTTCAAAGACACAAAAATTAGCCTCTAAAAAACCTAATTCTTCTCTTCGGTATTCGACAGAATTTCATAAAACTTAATTCACTACCGACTTCAGTAGTGACGAATTTTCCTGACACAAATCCAACGCGATTTTCTGAAGGTCATCGTAGATTCCGACATTTGTGTATTTTCACGCAGCGCATTTCGACCGAAGGAAAGTTCCCGCCCGCAAAATTGAATCAGTGAACCTATCCGCGATAAGCATAAATTTCTAGAAAGGTTCGGATGGTCTACGACCGACAAACGAACGACAACAACTTACCTTCAGTTGGGGCGGCAATAAAGCTGAAGTGCTCCTGGGGTTGGCTGAGCTAGGCTAGGCTTTCCAATCTTCTCCTCATCAGCTCCCCTGAAACGAAACGACTTGCGTTGAACATCCATTCACCACTGAAACTTACGGCCTTAGAACACCGAAACTCCTTTTTCCATCCTGCCACCCCTTTTCCTGTAAAAACGCTAAAACAATAGGCGAACCCAAGTTTTTCGGACGGTTCGGTTGAAATGCGAGTTGTTCGTGTTTCTGGTACTAGTCTTCACTTATAGGGATTTTCTATCATCCGGCGCTAAAGACGTCTGATTTACTTTATTGCCGAACGATTTTCAACTCTTTCCAGCAAGGGTTATCTGATTCGAGGGGATAAAACGGATAAAATTGATTCGCTTATAGATGTTCACGTTAAAAGCTTTCCATTCTACGAGTTTCGAAGATCTCGAGAGCTTCGGCTCAATAAAAATCCAGTGCTGAGTTTCATAGCTTCGGCTGACATAATTTCTGAGCTACCTCGTATAGATGAGACGATCAGCCAGGGGTCTATGAGATAATAAATGGAATAATAAAACTCAACTAAAGTGTTTGTTCTTATCATGCACTTCTCATTCGTAAGCAGTAATGACGAAAGACGACGAGAGAGGGAAAAACTATAGTTTTCTCCTTGCTAATTTATTTTCAATATTCTAAGAAAGTTATTGTAATATCAATTATTGCTTGGATCGGTCTTGAGGGAACTTTTAATTTGTATGATAATAGGGAAGAAGCGCATTCTCTATTGGCTGTCCCAGAAAGATAGCTGACCTGCACTGATGATCTTCATAAAATCCAGCATCAAACCCAGACGAAGACTACCGAGTTTTTAATTGTATTCAATATTTTTCGCTAGCTCCTTTGACTTTCGCCAATTGCAATCCATCAGTTATTCACCCTTAATTATTATATCCATATTTTATTCCGTTTGTTGAAAATCTTAGTAGCCGACAATCCCAGAAAAGTAGTTCGCAAATGATTGGCAAGTGTTGACTATAAAGTACATCCGTGGTAACTGTTATCGTGGGATCGGAAGACGAAATCGGCTCGGCGGAGGAATACAACAAACGAAACGTAAAACACGGAAGATCCAGCAACGAAGAGCAATCCATTGGAGGAACTGAGGCACGAACAGTTCAAACAGAACTGGGGAAAATTGAGGAGGAAAACGATATCCCATAGGCGACGGCGACAATTGCGAGGGCCCAGACGTCCTCCCCTCTCTTGATCTTCATTTATTTACACGCAGGGTTAAGCAAAGAGTCAGGAAGGGTCGATATGGTGATGGAAATGGAAGAGAGGAGAAAAACGTCGAAAGAAAGATGGAAATAGAGACGAGCAGTGCACACAACACACCGTATGAATGGCGGATAAAAACTCGGGTAATGTAAAGGATCGCCTTACTCTTTCGGTTTATCCGCTTGCTCCGTATTAAAGGGTCAGAACAAAAAAAAAACTTCCGTATAAGACGACCGAGCCAAGATGAAGTGCTCGGGAAAAGGCCTAATTTGGAAGAAACACAGCAAAAAAGGAATGAACGAAGGAAGGACACGCGGACAGATAAACGAGTAAATAGGAGATGAAAGCTCTCGTAGGAGGGCAAAGCCCGAAATCCCACGAGTTTGAATGGACGAAGGAGATGAAGTTTGTGACTTTCCAGGTTTTTGGACCATTCAATTTCGGAATTCCCTTGGTAGTAAGATTGACTGAAAGTATTTTTCCCTGTTTTTCGAAATGTGTATTTTTTCAAGTTAGGTATATGGTGAAATGTTTTCCTCTTTGATTAAATCGTATATATTTGTCGAATCAGATAACTTATGCAATTAATTGTTAATTATTGGTAACTGGAGAGGTACTCTAGTTTCTCCGGGGTTCTAGACCAACTAGGTTTCATCAGGAGTTTTTAAAAAAGTGTCTCTATACAATCTTTAACGAAAACGCGCAGCAAAGCTCAACCCCTAGGAAATTCATGGAGTTTCAAATATTGAAGCCGTGGACTGTGCACCGTAGAGCATAGATTTGAGAGTAAGAAAGTTGGAAAATACGTTTTCCATCGAATCACAATTTTGACAACCAGCGAACGGTCGAAACTCGTAGCTCGCTGTGGTAGTGGTTGTTGATATACTGAATTGTCAACAAACAAAAAATAGAAGGAAAAAAAACGTCTGTGGTAAGATGTACGATTTAAATCAACTTAAGCCTATCAGAAATCGATTTCACCGACAACAGAAGTACAAGAGAAGAGAAAATAATTGGTTTTCCGCTGATTGAGCTTCTCGGTAGGAAAACCTCGGCGGAATGTTACGTTTCAGCGACACTCACGGTATTCATGTCAGGTTACGTGGGCAGCGGACAGTGACGCAGTAAGTGGAAAACGTGGCGAGTGATTGACGAGGACATCGCGAATGGACTGAAGGTACGTTCACGTGTCCGTATTTAGTTGCTCTGGCGAGCGCTGATTCTATCTTTCCAAGCTTTGTGAAAGTTGAATTTAATAGTCAAAACCAAAAAGTCCAAACGTCCGGTTATTAATAAGTAAAACAGAGGCTCAAACTGAATTAATGAGGTGTTAATGGTAAAATAATAAGATTACTTCGAAACGTTCGAAGTTATTATTCGAACACCTATTTTTTCTTTTTTAAGAGAATAATAACAATTTCCGATAACGTAGGTAGCGAAATCTTTGAGACCTGGGATTAGTTTTCCGCCTGTGAGTGTACTATTTCCTTCATGTCCTGAAACAAGGTGATTTTTTGAACCTTGTGAACAGGCCTGATGAGTTTCACGTTGAGAGAAAATGAGACCAAATGTTCTACTTTTTTATAGCTCAATAGCTATCAGCTCTAGTTAAAAATGAAATTGTGTCTAGGAACAGAGTATCGGGGAAGTAGTAATAACCTTCTATGACGCCAGATTAAGTTCACCGATGAGATATTGCTTGCGTCTGATATAATTCAGTTATCTCTTTGACAATGGCTTTTTTCGTTTATTGGAAGGTGGACACTAATAATAGATTTACCTTTACTCTGCTCTTGTGTATGTGTGAGCAATATTCAACAGTTCTAGCTTCAACAGTTCATTCAGCTATATCGACAATTCTAATACCTACGAGCGACCGTACGATTGGCTGAAAATTTTCCGCCGGTTGTCTAGCAGACGTTCTACATTGGTATACAAATCATAGCAACAATCTAACTTGAAGGTAAAGTCGCATTAGAAAAACTGAGGGACAAAATTACTTCAACAACAATATTCGAAGGAAAAGATGCGCAGCAAGTAGTGAAAAACCGCTACATTTTTTTCGTTGATCCGATAAATTGGGCGGGCGGGAAAGGTTTTAATTTCCCTGGGGTAGAATCCACGACCCGGTTTGTACGTACAATGCCAAGTGCAGAACAGCTCTCGCTCGTCTACCTTCGAACAGTGACGGTTTATAACTGAAAATCGTCTTCTTTCCACAACAATGGGACCGCCAACATTGGAACGCCGAAAAAGACGCTTTCATCAATGATTTCTTTTCACCTGAACACTCAGTTTTTCTACTCTCAGTCGCTACTAGCGCGGGAGTTGGATACTCGCATCTCGTCGAGAAACAGCAATTTGGAGATTGCTCCACGATCGAGACAAATTTTTGTGAGGAACAATACAAGGGAAACCCGTTCCATCTTGAGATAGCAAAATAGAACTAGTAATTTTCAGAATATATATTTTGTCGTATTTATTTTGATGGCGATATTTAGCTGGACGATTGGTGGCCCCAGAATTCTGAATTGGCCACTGAATTAATCCGATCATTCGTGCGAGCAGTAAAGGCCAAAGCTCTTCCTTGAAATTCAAACTGTTGAATTGAACTTTTCACGGGAGGAGCTAATAATAATTACAAGACTCCTATACTAAAGATTTTTCCCTGCTAACTTTACTTTGTTTCCCGAGGTTGTTCCAAGTTCGTTCTAGGAGAAGGGAATGTTCACTAAGTCTCGTTCAGAGGCTGATAGAGGAGACGCACAAGATAAAAAAAGGACAGTACACTGCACTCTCTGTTCTCGCTAATAAGATCCGTTGGCAATAAATTGGCTGCCTTTCTTAGACAATTATTGATTTGTTGGAAACCACTTTTCGCTCGAATTTAATTACATTTCCTCGGAGAACGGCTCGAAATAAAGTTCGGCCTTCAGTTCGACTTGGGAGCCTGCGTAAGTGTTTGAAAGCGGTTTTGTTCCCTCGTCGACGCGATTTCAACGTTTCTGAGAGAGCCAGGCCATTGTCCCTCTTCGGTGGAGCGTGGAGCTCCTCTTTTCGCCTGAAAATACAGCCTTCCTCTGTAGAACGCTTCAATTCGGAACGTCTGACAAGATTAGTTACCCCTGGTTCGTGTCAAGTACTCGACCAACAGCAGATCTAGACAGTATGGGCTATGTTTATAGCGGTTTGCGTTTTGAACTGTCCTATTTGCCGTTGGACGTCTCCATTGGGACACATTTCACGTTTGGGAGTCCCTGTCGTGTGATTCAATAGCTTCAATCTGTGATACATATTCACACAATCAACTGACCGAGGTGAGGTTACAAATCAAAACAGGGTTGAATTAACAACGCTCTGGAACCATCAGAAAGAGGTCTAATGAGGTTTCACAAAATTATTCGCTTCGAATTTTTCCTATCGAGTTCGGATAAGAATTGCACCTTAGAAAAAAAGAAAAAAAAATTAAATGGAAATCGTTTTCAAACAAGAGCAAAGCTCATCAAGTAGGTAAATAGACGAGCTCAAACAGGAGTAGATAATCGAAAAGCGAAACCTCGCCTCTCCTGCAAAACAAAATCGACCATCACGGCTCGCTCCTGGTGTTCAATTTCTCTATTCATCATCAGATTCCCTTCCATCATGTCTGTCTCTGATTGTGATGACTAGCAACCACCACAGTAATTGAACGCACACGCTGGCCCTAAATTGCTGACTGAATCATCTGAATGGAAGCCAGTCATGCTATAACTACCAGAGCAAACAGGGAGACGCCGGATGGTGTTTATTCAATCAGCGTCGATCCCGTGCCGACGTTGGCCAATCACTCCAAATCACCTCAGTATTGTCAACCCGTTGACTTTCCCATTTTCCATTTTATTCCCACCAGTCATGTGTCAACAATAGCACCAACTCTTCAACAAACTACGATCAGATGGATTTAAAGTACGCGCCAAGGTCGAGCAAAGAAATCGCACTTCGCAAGATATTTTTTGAAAGGAACATCTTGAATCTTGGTGTGACAAGACCGAGGGAAACCCTCGTCTTCCTTAAAGGGTCGTGACCCGATTCCGGCTATTTCGCTTCGCCCCCCTATTATCCGCAAGTTCAAGGGTCTAAGTAACCCGGAAACTCGTATCTATTAGGGATTACATGAAAAGCATGAAGGGTTCAGATGTGTCGCAAGTTTCTCTTGAAGACGAGGGTCGTTCGCTTTACGACCTTTAGGTTAGAATGAAGGGACGTGAGGAGGAACTTGAAAGAGGGGGCACGTGATGACATTAAATGACTATGGAACTGACTGTCGATCGAGGTCGTTAGATTGAATTTGCACAGCCTTTTGCGAAACATCCGTCAGAAACTTGTATCTGCGACCATAACCAACGACAAATTTTCACCCCCAATATTTTCATTGGGTGGTTGATGATTGTGAGTACGAGTTTAAAAGTAAAATTCCAGTGAAGAGACAGACAATCGCTTTGCGTTTATAAAATTTTTTCTAAAGATAATTTTCCGACTGATAATTTTTGCTTTGGACAGAATGTTACCAACAATACGAGGTCACCTCTCACCGACGCAGTTGGGCTCCCTTTACTGAGCGAGCGAAATGGACTAATACGGAAGTGAGGTTGGGAACTCGTCTCCAGGCACCCTAGTCATAATCTTCTCTCTGAGCCGACGTTCTATTTAGGATTCTTGCTTTATAAACTGAAGTCATTATAATATAAAATCTAGCTTTATCCTCTTAAGAAGCAGCATAGAATTATAGCATCATATCTTTATGGAGGAAATCTAATTTTTCTGCAATTTCTACAACATAAGCATCAGTTTGAGTGTCGATTTCGTTATTTTTGAACGACTTCAGAAGGAGGTTATCTTGATTCCTTCTTCGGGAATTATACGCATTCATACCCCATTATGCTTAGGCATACCCTCGCATTTATGATAAAAGAAGGCGATTTACAAGAGTTTATTCGTTGCTCGAACCTCGGCGAGATGAAACCTCGGCGGATAAAGTTTTAAACGGAAGAACTCCAGTTGAAGGATCGTTGAAAGGTCAAGTCAGTTTTTCATACCGTTTACTTCATGAGCGCTCAAATACTGTTCCAAGTTAAGCAAAAAAAAAGAGAATAAACTAACTTTTTCAACACGATGGTAATTTACAGTAGGTATCTGATGAAAAAAAACGCGTAGAGTACTCAAAATTTTCCTGAAAAGTGGATACTGTTAACGTAATATTCGCTTTTGTATGTTGGTTTAGGCGAAGAGCTTTTTTCGAGTGGAGTTCGTATTTGTGCCTTCCTTCAAATATCATCAAGTGGTTTTCCACAATTTCTTCACCTCCTTCATTACTGAATTTCGTTTTAGCAACGATAAACCAATAATGAAACTAAAATGGAAACAGTTGTCAGACTGCATTGAATTGCGGTTTTTCGATAGAAAAATATCAACTCCTGTTCTTTTCAACGGTTTCAGTTTTACAGGTTTAATAGGAAATTAAATTAGTATTAATTCCAGTTTAGAGTAACGAAATCAACCAACAGGTGAATAATATATTTATTCCCTCATTCAGTTAATTCTTAAAATATTGATTCGACGTTCCTACATGCTTGGCAAGTGCCACTGGAGCTAAATTGAAATTTTGACACAATATTTTTGGCCCGGCAATCAAGGAATATCTAAACCTTTGAACTGCTTGATGAACTAACTTAATTCACGCGAAGAAACCGTCGATGATATCGGATTCAAAACTTCGCGATAGAAACTTTTCTCATTTTCTCTAACTGAGTTAATCCATCTCACCCAATTGAGGAGGGGTTATATTTTCGTTGACGTTAGCGAAAAGGTTATCTCACACCGTTTAATGCTCTCGAGTTTGAGTACTTTTCGCTGGAGGCGACGTAGCCAAGTGAAGCCACAAACTTAGTTTCAACTCGTATCTCGAGTGTAAGGTTTATTTGACCAAGATCTCGCATGAAGATGTTATACTTCGTAAGGTTTTACGCGAACATGAGTAATCTACGCAATTAAGGCCACCCGAAATTGTTAACTTGACCTCCTCGTCCTCAATAACTTTTCTATTCGAAATCCGGTAAACTTGTTTTTGACAAGAATTATCTCCAGTGTTCTTACAGCTTCTTCGTTTCTTCGATTTTCTGTCAAAACGCCGTTCACTAAATTTACATGTTCGGTCAACCAATTTTCAAAAAACCCGTTTTTTTTCAGCGCCTCGAATTACATTAAATGAACTCCATCTCTTTGTTAGACACAACCTGCCCGGCCTAAGAATCAAGGCAGATACGAGCTATATAGGGCTTTATTAATGGTAAAGCAGTTCAGCATCGAAGGAACATCATTCTGCATAATCAGTCGTAACGACCTTGCCTGTCTAGCTCGTTCGTTATTGCCGGGCAGTATCAATCCAAATTGTAGCGCAGGTGCGTCTTCATAGCGAAGATTCAAGCAAGGCAATTTCTGTCCGCCTAATTGGAGGTTGATTGCGGTACTACCTTGCATTTGAATGTATGGAATGAGACGACAACCAAACGAAAATTTTTAATTTTGTTTATTTGTTTTTAATGATATATTAATTACTTCTATGTTTAAGTAGGTAGTAAATAAAAGTATTGGAATCGTTTGAAGAGTTGAATTCGGATTGGAGGTGAGTTTAGAATAAATTTTCTCAGTAGTGTACTCTTGTGTGTTTGTGTGTCCGGGTGTTAATATAAAATGACATAAATCGTCACATCTCAGTGATAAATGAATGTAAGTCAATAAAATTTTCAGAGAATGTTATCCCAGTAAATGAACGAAATGGTCAAGTTTCTGGATTTTGGATAACACACAGTAATTCCGAGATATAAGTGTTTTTTTTTTACTGTTTCGATTTTTACCGGCATAAGAGTGAAATTATTATTGTTGTACGATTGGGGTCTTAAAATGTGCATTATGGCGAGCAGGAAGTACTGTGTGATCTATGCACACCACTGGTTTTTTTCATTACTTTTTTTATTTTATTTATTTTTTACTTTGCGGTCTGAAATTAGAATAATATTCTCTCTGGTATGGAAATTTAAATTACCGACAACTGAGCTGATTTCAATGCCTTACTTAATTCTATAAGAAAAAGCATAGCCGCAACAGCGTATCGGAGTCGACTAATGCCGCGAGAAAACAAAAATGTAATCCCTAGAACGGAGGCGTTTTTATTCGACAAAAAAATTCTCCCGTCTGTAGGATGATCAGTATTTTTTTCCACACTTGGATCTGCGCTGTTATGAAGAAGGAAATCGCATTAAAGGAGCCAGAGGCGACATAATGAGATGAGGGTGTCCTGGCCAGTCGCCACAGCAACTAACAACCACTCGGATGCGCACGAACTGTTACCGACTTCTATAGCTTTCCTACACACCTTTGCCAACTCATATTACGGTTTAAACCTCTACTTAACGCGACGGGGTATTTTTCCGTCTATATTCCACGCGAGATTTCTCGGACGCTGTAATGTTCCGTAATATTTCATAAGCTTTCACGGAAAATTTCAACTCAGTTTCCTCCATATTTCATCTAGCTTCAACCGTAATAACGGAACCAGCCAAATTTCCTTCCGTAATCACTGTCTGCCGTGAAAAACGCACCGGTTCGCTCGATCAGCTGAGTGTGACGAACTCCGTACTACAACGAGTAAAGATATTTTTGCCGTAGCTTGGATCAGTTCATCGAAAACAGTAATGATATCTTTATTTTCAAGCCCAGAGAGGGGCATCAAGATTCCCATTGGAAGAATTTTTTAAGCCCTGGATCTAATCATTTTCGCACGAGTCAATGTATTAGTGCATAAAAATACTAACCTGAAAATCGGGGGTGAATTAGCGATCAACCTAAACCTTCATTTGGCCTTAAATAAAACAACGAGGCGTCGATTTTTATGAGTTCTTGCATTCGTTTTGATAGGAACCGTCGGATATACTCAATTGGCAAATAGTAAAGAAACCGCAGAACTCCTTTTCCCTGTGAATTATTTGAATTAATCATCTAATGCAGTTAAACTTCAATGGACGAATTTTCGGTGACTGTCGATAAAGTATAAATTATTTTAGGAATTATTTTTGAGCGGTCTTCTCGCTCGTAACGAGCACACGTTGGAAAAATAATTTTTTTCTAAATGCTAAGTATCCTGCGACCCTCAAGGGCAGAATCATTCATTTCCACGCTAGGTAGAGCGTTCTTCATTGAGGCAGGAAAGAAATGAAAGTAAGTGTGACAGATTGGTCGATTAAGAGCGAGCCATTTGGGCTTTCCAACGCATGACGGCATTCCAACTTCATTTTCAAAGTTTGATCGTTATCGGTCCGAAGGCCTTCTCCCTCTCTTGGAATTTCGAAGCGATGAGAGTGAATGGCCGTCAGATTTCTTTTTATCGGCTTTTGAAAGATTGGAGCCTTTTTCCGCTTGAGAAGCGGCGTTGAAATATTATATTATAGAGCACAAGAATAAACTCCATGGGAATTGAAGTGAACTTTCCACGTTCGAATTAATAGAGGCTACAGAAGTTGAAGAAAACATGAAATTCGCATTGTTGTGAGATGTGAATGATTTTCGCATTCGAGTTCATAATTGATATGGATTGGGCGAGTCAGGGGGTGTTCAGCGTCTCAAAACTTCATCAAAAAATCATCCAAAATCAACTCATTCAAGTTGAAAATGCATAAAATAATCATCTATACCTATCGAATTTTCAACCCGAACTCAGAGATTATTACAAGTTTAAATACTACTTACTAACACTCTTTACTTCTTTAAAAAGATGAATAAATTCTAGCGCTAAACATAATTTGTGTTGAGTGTAGAAGGGAAAAAACTACTTATTTGATTTTTCAATGATATGCCGACATTCTGGGTATTGTAAGGCCAGTAGATATTCACAGCCGTAGAACGAGTCGCTTTTCATCCAATCATTCTCACACCACCTAGAAATAATACCATGCAGCAATTTTTCTTCTTGTTCGGTTGATGAGTTGACAAGACTTTGAACAGGTCTGAACAGCATAGCTCTTACTTTGAAGGTAAAGTAAAAACCGAGAGACGGTAGATTTTCAAATGAACGGACAGTTCGTTCATTTGTATGAATATTTCGGGGTCTTGATTCAAACTGACGGGCTACCCACGTTTTCTCACCTGTGTTCATTTTGAAGGTTTGTCAAGTTCAAAACCACGACGTCTGTATTTATGTACACGCGAAAAGGACGTGGCATTCGGTCCTGCCACGGTTGAGGGAGGAGGGTGATAGCTCGAAAGACAGAACTTTTAGGCAAACCTTGATGTTAGCTAGACGTGATGAGGATGCTGCACGAGTAGAGAGACCTCTCTTCATTTAGATTAACATCAAACATCCCTTTACAGTGATAAATGACCTCAACCCGAGCGTATACGACCCATTAGCCTCCGTTGCGTCTTTCTGAGACGTACCAACTTCGAAAATAAATCAAAACTGGAAAATTACTTGCTCTACAAACGGAAGTTCACATTTGAGTAAGCTGTGTCACTTAGGTTCCCACGAATTCATTCGTTGATGAGCACACTTTCACTCTTACTTTGGAAGTTCCACGAGGAGTTTCAGAGTTGGATTAGGGACAAATCTGAAAATGAAAGTGCACTGACTATAATCCCAAGTAACTAGGGTATATTGTGCGTAAATTTGCCCGCGCAACGTTAGGAATTCTATTGACTGTTAGACCGTGATTTTGAACTCTGAAATTTCGGTAAAATTGGAATCGTAAGAATACGATACGGAAGACAATAGATGAAAAACGTTGAATTGAGAAATTGCACTTCTTCGTTGAACGCAACTAAGTAACCTTCAATGCGAACCACGCAATGATATCTCCGAGTTCCTGAAATTGTTGACGAATCGAAATAATGAAAAGTATGTCAACTTTAAAGCTCCGGGGAACATAATATACCTTAAAACTCACTTTCAACAATTATGCACGAGCCGTTAACATTGTCGATTGACTCGCTGAACAAAAACAATGGTGAAGGGAAAAATCAGGCGACTCATTCTCCATACTTTTATTGGCTCGCAGAGCATTTTCGCCTATTTGGGCATCCTCAGGGCGATGTGAAAACTTAAGATTTCCGAAGCTAACACGATAAGTAACAACAAAATATTTTGAAATATTAAACTTGAAATATTAAATATTAAACTTCATGTGTCCCTATTCCATTGAGTTTTACCAAGTAACGTCTTGTTCGTTGATATCATTTCCGGGTGTATATTCTCAAAATAGGTTATAATGATTGAATCTGTTGTTATTTTATTTTCCTTCACCGTCGTTATCAGATGAATACGGTAAGAAAACAGGCGAACACGTTGAACAAATGAAAAAAAATAAGAACGGGAATAGGGAGGGAGTGAAATATATCGGAAGAAGAGTGCGTGGATTTGTGGGTAGCGACAATACGACCTCGGGATATATACTGCTGTTATGGGATTCGGGTTCGGCCCACAAGCACGACTGAGCGTCTTTATTTATCGAGGGGTTTTTCTTTTCTTCTACTATACTCACTTATTCACAGTACATAGGTATATGTATTTCGTTCGGATGAACTGAACAAATATTCGCTCGCATCTCCTCAGCATAGCACTCCTGAGCACATTGGGAACGCAATTTGAATACGCGAGCTATTAAACCGATTTGGAACATGCAAGAACGCGCAAGTATCGCCGGAAAATAATGGCTTGAGCGAGAGAATATTATCGAGAAATAATAAATCGCTGTTGGGATACTCGAAAATGGTTGTAATTTAAAAATGAGGGAATTCGAATGAAAATAACGTGATAACAGTGGCTTTTATTACCAGTTGTTATGATTTAATTTTAATTACCACTCTATTTGTAAAAATACTCCTGTGCCAGGGAAACCCAGACAAAACTCCGTTTCATGCGTCTCAAAACCGAAATTTAGATTCAATATTTATCTGCGTTAAGTTTCATCGTGTCTTTTTTTGCTCATCGCCTTCTCATTTGGAAAAATTACAATATCCTTCTTCTGCGCGGAAATCTTCTTCAGGCTAAGCTAATAGCGATTTAGTGAACTGCCAATTTGTGCCGAGGGATATGTTTTAATTTACAATTTGATTAAGGGCACGAGTCGTATAGAAATTCAGGCTAGTTTTCACATTTAATTCCACTGCCATACTATGCTGCATAGCTGGTAATTTTCTTCTGAATTATTTCGTTATCCAAATGGCATCCTTTAAAAAGAATTGACTAAATACGCAGATTGTAGAACTCGGTTTCATGCGGTGGCCAATGAAAGGCGTTCCGGAACGGTTGATTTATGTACCCAAATCCCTGTCAGCATGATGAATTAATAGGATAGAAACTCGCAGTTCCCAGGCAATTGTGAACCACCCTGACAGTTAAATTGAGCCAGTCCGCCTGAGTTAACTGGAGGTCCTCTATTAACTGTGTCTTTCATCTCCACCTGTAAACTGCCCGAATTAAAGATTTGCGGGTGCAATTTACGCACAGCTATTTTCTGTCAAGATGAAAGAGAACGTTGAAGATAGAACGTGAAATGGGATCGACAGGTTCTGTAGTTTCAAGATTGTGGTGAAATCGGGTTGAAATGTGATTCAAACATGTTGCTGAAATTTATATGTTGATGTTGCAACATTATTTTTTCTTGTAATGTTTTTGTAGCTAAGCAATTTTACGTATGTGGCCGCTCTTTTATGCGGATCTATTATCACTGAATTAGTCTCAAAAGAAGTGTAATGGTATTTTCTACCCAACCTAGCAGATTTTGTAGAATCCTAAGTGACTCACTCTTCAATTTCGAGTAGCTGGATAACTTGAAATTGGCAACGGAGAGTAACTACCTACGTATTATGCATAGTCCAAAATTTCTTTGGCGAAAGGTAATCTCGTTAACTTGAACCTCTTCACCTGATGTGAAACGGAGGTTTCGTTACCTGAAGTCAACCGCAACAACCTTAGTGGGCGCATGTGCCTTACATCCAGTCCGCACATAAAGCAAGGCGGTAAGAGCCTAACAACGAAGCTACTAGATGCTACTCAACACTAGCATTGGCCCTTTCAGGGTCTAACCTCTCAGGTGATGTAGAGGGTCGAGCAACGAAGGAACGTAAAGGCGGTTAGCGGTCGCGTAATTTTAACGTGTTACGTCTCAGGAGACAACGCCCACAGGGAACCACCTCGAGGTCAAGCGGATGGTGAAGTCATAGGGTTGGGTTCTATCTGGGTCATAGAGTATTCTCTTCTAAGCGAACTCTAGCTCTTAATATTGAATATTGGTAGAAAGAGGTTCATTCGCAAAAATAATACGGCCTTAATAATATTTTTTTTTTTTTTTTTTTTTTTTTTTTTTTTTTTTTTTTTTTTTTTTTTTTTTTTTTTGTTCGGGGTGAAACGTGAACTGATGTGAATTTATTTTCTGATACGAAAAATACTTTAATAGATAAGGCTATAGTGTTTATAGGGTGGTGCCGAATGAGCACTCTTTTTATTTATTTATTTTTTTTGAAGGGTTAATTTTTATTGATCCTTTATATAACGAAACATATTGATTACAATTAATTAGGACTGCGCTACTGCGCATTTATATGTAAAGCAACTTCGTCATATTAGTATCCAGAAATTATGAAATATAAAAGCTACTTTTACTTCAAATACTAACCTTTAGATAACATAAGCAGTTCAAAAGCACTTATTCATCGTCAACAAACAATAAATCCTTTGATTGCGTAATATTACAATAATAATTTTAAAAACCAAAGTAGGAAACCGAATTCAGGCGATTTTTTTCCACGATCGCCTTAATTTCCGATCTCATACAATCACTGACCAGAGAGTTTATCATATTCAAAATGAAGTTCGTCTAAGTCGAAATCAATACCGCCCGTGAGCGTAAATCAGCTCTCCACATCATAAAGCATTCTATCCACAACAGTAGCAGCGAGATGATGACGCATGAAAGAGATTTGCATAGCTGCTGAAGGACGCAGAGAGATGAGCTTGAATACGTTCGGAGCTAAGAGATCATTTCACATCCTAACGCGTAAGAGAGGGCACTTAAGCAATATTTCACACGTCATCTTCCCATAATACAGAGCAGTTGTTTCTGCAGCAACGTGCTCGGTATAAAAGCAGTCGGAATGCTGGGACCGTCGAACAGGCCTCTCCGCTCAGTTCGGCCGAGCCATTTCGTGCGTTAATGAACGACTAACGTTTTCCTTAGGTGAGCTAAGGCCTCATCGCCTTCACAAAGCAGTTCCAACTTCATCCTGTATATCTTGATTATTGTTCTTTGCCTAGAAGTGTTTAATTACTGTCTGCTCGCGCGGCAAGTGTGAAACTGCGAAGGAACCGTGCTATTTCAACTCTCTCGACCTCCCATTTCTCGCAAAGGTATTTCATTTCAGAAGGCGCGTCATAAATTAATCGCATTACGTCATCGCCGCTTTCTCCCTCGCACTGTCTTGTCGAGTATTTATACACGTTTGGGAATGTACCGTTCAAGTGCAGTTCTTCGAACGTCAAGTGGAAATACCAGTTCGAACGGAAATCAGAGTTACCTCCTGAGAGAATTATTGCTAAAATAATAGGAACACTTCAGTCAAGCACTAGAAACCATTGACCATAGAAAAAAGTACAAAGCTAATCTCGAAATCTTCCCTTCAAGCATCAACGTCGAAATACGAAATTTTAAGGGACGTCACACTCGTATTCCTATTCTTACCGCGCTAAAAAAAATCGACATGGGTTATTAAGAAAAAATCCTGCTCTTATACGCTTTCCAAGCCTAGGCATTGTATGGGGAATTTTACATCATTCGTCAAAGCACAAAAATTTGACTTAAATTTCAAAAAAACTAATTCATCTTTTCACACCCATCGATACAAAGTGCTGAATTCGTCGACTTTGATACTTAAAACGACTATAAAAGTGCCGAACGTTACATTTATATCCCGTTAATTCGAAATCATCTCCTCAAAGAAATTATTACAAATTCAATTAACGGCCAGTTCGAACGTACTGGTTCCGATCATACGAACAGCCACCTGCTTCAATAACTCATTTAGTTTCAGGTGAGGATAGGCTCCCGCCGTTCAAAAGACCTCGCCGAATCTGCTGTCATTATTTCCACGGACAATGGTGGGCATTCGGCGTTCTCGGAGGGTATTTGAACAAACAAAAGTCTTTCGCTGATCCTCCAAGCAAACATAGCCTACAACCACAGAATGTCCTCCGATCCGCCAATGCCAAAATCATACGTTCTAAACCTATCGAAATCCAACTGTGGGGCCCATCGCTGAGCTGCTGATCAAAGGTAAATGCGCTTTCAGCGACGGAAGCCGATCATCGAGTCCCCCATTCTGGTTCAATTAGCGGACTGAAAGGTTTCACTCACCCAGAACACTCAGCGAGAAATAGCAGCCATCGTATCTGCCGAATTTTACATATATATGTTTATTCAATTTTTATCACTGCGATTCAGTCGAGAAATTTTCGATTCAATAGGGGATAGTTCATAGAGCGGGACGAAATTGGATTTATTTTTTTGTTTAACGTATTTGTGCATCTTAGTACACATTCCAGGGAAAGATTTTAATATAAGTTACAGTCATTTAAAACGGAAGCTTCGGCACTGATTCAAATACAATAACCTATCTTGTTCCTTAATCTTCATTCTAAGAGTGCACGGAATGATGAAGTAGGTACTGTATTATTTTTTCAAAATGTTATTTTAATAATTTTTTTAGTATTATTTTTTATTATTGAGTGTTGAAACTTGAGATTGGTTGACATAGAAGGCCCAATTTCTGAAAGCTAAAATAAGGATTATGAAAACTGCTTCTTTACGAAAGTCCCGCTTTCAAATAACTCAAAAACTGAGAGACAGCTCCGAAAATAGCGCCGGAATTGGTGAGAACGTCTGGGAAATTTAAAGTTCAACAATAGACAATAATATATTTTTGTGAACCGGTAGTCGGATCTCACCGAATCGTGGCCAAGGGGCCGGAAAAGAAGTTACTGAGTTAACTGCGGCTCGAGATCGCTCTTCAAATAAATAAAAAAATACTCTCGCCGTTTGATCCAGTCAAGAGCACTGTGGAAAAAAGAATTGCGGCGGAAAAAAAATATCGGAGGACGATAAAACGACGAAAAAGTGACATCGATGAGACGAGGACAGCGTTCCCTCTTTTACACTATGTACTCCGTTTTCACTTCAAAGCGAGCGTTTTCCACGAGAAAGCTTCAATTATAGCTCTTCAAGCGAAGTCTTTTTCAACAATTAGGAACCCCGTATTTTTCTTCCCTGCTCACTCGTTTGGTAAAGGGTAAATTACTTCGTTATTCTCGCACTAGCGTTTAAGTTGAAATAATTAGGTAATTGTTAGCTGAACTTACAAACTGCCCGTGGTAGTCTGATTTTCGGTGGAAAAATGGCGGAGTTTTATTTTCACTGATTAAGATTTCACTAAATAACTATAACTGCAACAATGAACGGGTATGTTACGTAAATAGTGCCAACTTTTCTGGCACGAGATACCCGTGCGATCCATAATTGATAATTTTATTAGCGTCTCAAACATCGCATTGTTGTAGGTGCTACCTCTATGTCAAACAATGCAGATCCAATATAGCGCGATGAATGTATGGAGTAGTAATGAAGTACTTCATAATATATGTAAATTCATATAAAAATAATTATAAAAATAATTAACTAGCTAGTTTCTCATATACTATCCTACCTTCAAGACAGAGCTATCTTGCGGGTCATTTCTCAACAACAGCAATATCTGCTAGCGTAGTTTTTCGATTTTACGTATACCGGAAATATGTTCACTTATGTAAATTCATATTAAAAAAAAAAAAAATTATAAGAATAATTAACCAGCTAGTCTCTATCGGGCAGTGGACCCTATGGCTCCACGTCACCCTGAGGATGCCCGAATGGGCGAAAGTGCTCGGCCAGCTAATAAAGAATTGGAGAATGAGTCGCCTGGTTTTTTTCCACCTCACAACCCCCGTATATATTCACTTAGTTTGCATTTTATCGAAATATACGCTTTGCTTATTTTAATATCAAGTGTCCCAAGTGCAACTTTTGATCTAGTTTCTAAAAAAAAGTCATATATATTTTACCAGGTGATGAATTCGTTGGTATGTTGCGAATATTTGGCACGGTAAACAACTTTGTAGGGAAGAACTGTTTTTGCTCTGTATTAGACTCAGTCAAAAGCGACCCGCGAATAAGAAGGGATGCAATATAAATTCAGCGCAGCTTTTCAAGCCAGTGGTTAGGGTCGGAAGGATAAAATAGTATCCGGACTGCGAAAGAATATTCCCAGTGGTCGGCTTTTCTGCTTAGGCTTTGAGAACAAAACCTTAAGGCTCTGTGTTGGATTGGAGCCAAACTCACGCAGTCTCTTTGAACAGTCATCAATATTCATTGAGCTGTAAAATACTTTTTCTGATTCGTACCTCCTTTATTGCCCGAGATTGAAATAGAGTAATAATGTATACCTATAAGTGATTCGGAGAAGTTCCATGTCGATATTCGGGTACTCAAGCAGTCTCTAGCTGACACAGAGCTCTTATTACATTGGATGATTGAGTTATCAAATTAGTTTGATTATGTTTCACGCGACCGTTCGACAGAAAAAGGTTTATGGTACTTTTATTAATACTATTATCGAGCAGAATTTTTGACAATAATTTTCATCAGATTAGAAGACGGTACAGGATACAGAAGTGAATGCTAATCGTTTTTCAAATGTTGGTAGAAAAGGCTGATAGAGCAGAACTATTTTTCCCAAATCAGTTTTTTTTTAATTTTTTTTTTTAAGATATAAAATAATGCGAAGACATTTGTCATCTACAGATCATCTCCCATAGAGCGGATCTTATAATAATGGAGAACGAAATCCTGTCGTAAATTGAATCGTAATTCACACGTATTATCGCGAAAAATACCCTCAAAACCGAATATAAAAATAATTTTTTTGGTCGAAAGAATTAATTTTTTCCGAATTTCAGAACTTTATGTTTGTAATTTGTTTGTAACTTTATCTTCAAGTGAATGTGTGAAAGCGTAACAATTTTACATTCAACCGTAAGAATAATTATTGATGTGAATATGAATAATTACTTCAATAAATTTCCACAACCTATGAAATAAATTTTTAAATTATTTCTATGTAATTAATGGTTGAACTTGATTTTTCAATGACTCGAAGCCAGACGATTGATCCAACGCGCGCTCGTCGGCGCGCTCAGTCAGATGAATTCAGAAATTATAATTTTTTAAATATTATTTTCAAGAATAGTAAAAAGTTATGTTACCTCCAAAGTAATGCTCGTTTAATGATTTCTCATCCTAAGAAGGAATGTAATTAACACAGTACAACTCGAAGAAAAAATAAAACTAATTTTAATTGAAATTATCGTGCCAAATATCAATTTTTGTTCATTTTTACCTGCCCAATATAATGTTAATGGTACTAGGAACGTTCAAAAGTTCCCATTTGTATACAGCGATAATAATGATAAGAAAAAAAAAATTTCCGACAATATGAGATGTACAGAGTAATTTATCGTAATTATAAAGAATAATAATTGTAAGAAAAATCATGCAGTTTGGCACACTCACGGAAAATATGGACCCGGCGGCAGGAAGACGGGTCAGAAAGCGATGGAGATGCTGTGCGGTGCGGGAGGGAACTGTTGCACGGGGGAGGAGACCTCCCGGGGATGGACGAGCCGATCCGACTCCAGCCGACTATTGCCGAAGCTATCTCAGCGCCTCACGGTCCAGGCCGCGCGCTTTATTGGCTTTCCCTCCCGGCCGGCTTATAGAAGGTAAGGTGGGCTATGGAACTAAGTTCTTATTGTTTTGGTCCCTTAAACTAATAAATAATAGGGCAGTGGATACCTGGTAATGGTGCTACGAAGCCCTGATGATGCCCGAAGGGGTGAAAGTGCTAGGCAGGCTAAAAAACAAAAAAAAAACAGGACAACAAGTCGCCGTGGTTTTCTCCCCCTCAACCCCAACAACGAATAATAAATAATATAACGTTGATTGACAAAAGTATAGTTTCAGATAGGTATGTGGAATTTCAAGCATCTCGTGCAGTGAGATGTAAGGGATGATTTCGAAAATGAAAGACAAGAAAAATGCTTTTGGAAGGGTAGGAAGTAGAACAAAATCTACAACTCGGCGCAATTGGAATTTTCTGAAGAAATTATGAAGTTCATTTGTACCTGCGCAATAAAAATATTTCGTTATCTCGCTCCTATTTCTTTTTACTCATTTTTTTCACCAGTTTAAGCAGGAAAACTTCGTCTTTGGCCGAGGAGGGGATATTACGGTAGTCAATGGCTGCGTAGAGTGGAAGTTAAATGAGTGCGCAGAGCTCGACAGGATCTTTGGAGGGTTTTCGCGACGCAATAGTTAACAAAAAGAAAACATCGATCGAGTACTTTTACATAAAAACAATTAGAACGTAAAATACATTTTGAGACGTTTTTACGTAAGATTTTTTATCTATTAAAGAATCTGTCATCGTAGTCATCGCAATTCATCGATGATTCTTACTAAAACGAGAAACTGGAGTTTGTTAAAACTTCATCGTGATAGATGTGGAACGTGCGTCAGAGTTCCGGTGGACGATTGACGGCTTTTAGGTCGGGCGGTCAGTGACAGAGCAGCACTCCGCCTACATCGTGGTGCACCAGGCCGTAAATTTTCCTAAATGTAAAACACTCGGAAGCGGCTCTCAGAGCAAAAAGAGATTTAGCCAAGTATCACAAGCAGACACATTTTATATGCCACTAAATTTTCATGTAAATTCTTCACTGTTCTATTTTTATTCGTTATTCTTGTTATTTTTGTAACGTTCTTTTACCCTCTTCTCAACTTTTTAAAACGCGCATGATTATGCAGAAAATTCTTAGATGCTTGAAGATTAGCTCTCTTCATCCACTCTGCATAGATATGTTGGGCAAAATATAGAATAGATAATCATGTATCATTGAGTACAGGATCTAATGACAATGTGGTTGTACATATTATGTCTCAAAACGCTTGACAGTTGAAGAGCCTCAAAACCCTAAACGACTCGAACTGCAAATCAATTTTATCTCTTCTAAAATTGCCCCAACAGACAAGTTCTCCTAAGGACCTCACAGTTTCAGGGGAAGTTTCTTTTAGCCCAAAACTAAATGTGACGTCGGAGTGAAACGGGAGGAGGCCTCAGTGGTTTACCCCACGAGGGTAATCAATCTGCGCACTGCGACCATTTGCCCTTGGCAGGTCACTTTCTCGATTAATCAAAAATTTCTTTTTCACCTGTCTTTCTACTTGATTTGTAAGTACTCTTGGGATAGTTTTCTCTCCTTCACTTGCAGAAATATTTTTATCCTCTTATCGCATTGTTTGAAACAGTTGCATTTTATGTTTTAAGATCTTCGGATAATTCAACTTGAGACAAAGAAACTTGCATTTTTCAAAATTTCCTTTGAACTTGTGCATAAGTGGTGCAATGTAGAGTGTTTCGACTTTTTAAAGCTCCGTTTTTCTATATTTCAATTCTGAAACCTACTTCGCATCTTTAGAACTTTCACGGAGTTCCAACGTATACTTAAAAGCAACTAAAATGATATTAAAAAATTAGCATCGGTTTTTTTTTAAATTAATTAATTAATTTTTTTTTTTTTTTTTGAAGAACATGCCGGAATATTTTTATATAGTGATGTATAATAATTTATTTCTTCTCTTTTTCCTATTGAGAGCAAAACTTGCTCGCCTAATAATTTTTACGGCTGTTACCTGTTTCACTCTTTCATTGATGCTATTCATCTAGTAGAGAACGCGTGCGTATCGAGGGAATACAATTGCACTTCAATTGCATTATCTAGTGCAGATGTAGTCGAGAAGCTAATATAAGGTAAGTTGCTCGCTTTGATTTAACTTCTCATAACTCACAGGTGCGCTTAGAAAGTTTCCCTGTTATATTATGATCTAGTGGCTTGCCTGTAGATTTTCCAGAAAACGACGTCGTACCTTCGCTATTAGATTGATCCAGTGGAGTAGGATAGACTTTTTCAATTTAGTGAAACTGTAAAAAAGCACTTAACAGTACTGTGCATACTAAACAGATTCTTTTAAATTATTTTTGTCATGTACACTTAATATGGGAGAGTATTTAGAAGGGTCTGCCAACTTCATATCAAAAGACCATCCGCTAATAACAGTTTCCTATCCGTTACATTTTTTGTGAGAGTTTACACCTAACAACAGATTGGTAACTATAAGAAAAAATTCCTAAGCAACTATCGTAATTTAAATTCTTTTTCTTAATTATCTAATATAAAGTAAAATTATTCACCAATGATACAGCTTAAGGCAGTGGTTGACGAGCATTTCAACGAGTTGGAACTATATTTATAGCTCCCTAAAATCTCGAGTCGTACCATCATGGCAAATTCTTCATAGTTTCATAAATTCCTCTCAAAAGTTGCGATAACTTGAGAATCTTAAAAATCATCGACTTCGTTATGGTCTCATTCGATTCAGCACCTAAAAATCTATGAATTGATGTCAAACACGACTGTTTCAAGAACATAGTAAAATACGAATATTCCCACTCTAACCCTCCCTAAAAAATACACTTAAAATTGAAGTAGCGATTTGGCTAATAAATTGAGCTACTGTCAGACCAAGAATTATTTTTTGTGAATGCCAAGAATATAGTTATTGAAGTTTTGTCAGAAAAATGTTGACTGCTTCCGTACAGGGGAAGCAGATTTTTTTTTTTTTTTTTTGTTGTTGGTATTATTGGATATTGGGATTATATTTTTATCTTTGAAACTTGTAACATCTGATTTGAGAGGTGTAATACTACATTACAAATTAGAATAAATGAGATGCAGTTTTAATACCAAACGGAAACTGAACTGATTTTATTTAAATTTTGTGTGAACATGGGAGTTGTCATGTTTTGCTAAGAGGTTGTCATGTTTTACTAAGAGGGTGTAAGCAATTCTTTTTTCTTGGGCGATTACATTGGTTTATTTTTTAATAACAACCACAATTGCATGGCACCCAGCATAGTTATGTAACAGATTAAAATGTTGAATTTAAATTTTTTTCATCAAAATTACTACCCTTTATATGACTTTATTTTATTTTTTAATATTTAGATCAAATTTTTGTACTGGCATAGTCGGCTAGTAAATCACCATAGTTATGGCTAGAAAGACAAGCTCCAGCTGCAACGAGGGACGCTCCGAACTTGTGAGACTGCAGCCAATTAGCAGACCGGCTAAAAGGGTGAAAGCCCATGATCCTTGCTATGTACTGATATTCTCATCCTGCTTGTTCTATTTCTGAGGAGCCTTCCCGGAGAACGGGAGCAACGGCTTATGAAAATAGCAGCCGAGAAAGCCTAGTCGCTAGTAAAGCCTCTATTTTGGAATCCGGTCGCACAATGAGATTCAAAGAGGTTCCCTATGAAGGAGCAGGGCACTCATCTCTAGGCTAATCTAGGCTGGGTTTGTTGAGTGGACCCGGTCTACAAAAGGTTCTCGCCCCTGCCTTGTCGCGTTCAATGTTATTACTTTACCCAGGTGTCTCTAGAAAATGGACATTTCAGGATTCATGGTATTACCCGTAATGAACGTATTCTACCTTTATTAAAATCACAGCGTTATCATGGTGATATTGAACTAGCGGTCGTTTCCTTAGTATAGTGTTGTACTCTAACTACACTTTGGCAACCTACGTTTTCATGATTTTTCCTGTGCTTCATATATACTTATATTTTCAGTTTCTGTCCATCAGCTATATTTTTGTCTGATGAGTGTCGACGACGTTCCTGCTATGCCGAAGTTTTCACCCCATCAGTGAAAGTAGGGTACGATTTGAATTGTGAGGAAAATAATAATTGTCTTGTAACGACCTAAGCTAGTAGAAAACATGGCTACTACCATGTTCACCCAAAATGTAAATAAAATTAGTTCAGTTTCCGTTTGGTATTCAAACCGCATCTCAATAATTCTAATTTGTAATGTAGCATTACATGTCTCATGTCAAAAGAAGATGGCGCAATTCCGTATCAATAAGTCCAAGCAAAATCGATCTGGTTCTTCACAAAATTGAGAAATATTTGCCATTTGGCTACTTCCGCCGTTTCATACCAGCGATGAATTATGAAGTAATTTTCCTAGTAGAACTCGACTGTTCGATCTCACCGGCCTCAGCGTATACCATCGAGGCGTTCAGTGATGAATAAATTGGAGCACATACGTTACCGACAATGGAAGGGAACAGCGACAATACCACTAGTGCACGGTACGAATGTGAATTGATCCCGTGGGAACAACAATGCATTGCTGCTGCACAGGTGGGACGTGTCGGTAATAATGGGCTGGCAAATAGTGTTAGTCGATTGTGCCTTCCTTGAATGGCTTTGACTCTTGAACGCCTTCAAATCGACAAGCAAAGAAAGACAAAGGTACCATGCGTTCTATTTACCCGTTGGTTTCGGAAGTAACGGCTAAATTGCAATGATTCTGCATTGGTCCTATAATGCCCTGAAGAAAGTAATAAAAAGAAAAAAATGGATAAGAGGTAGTCTCGTTACTCTCCCCCTCGACCTGCAGAAAGAAGGAATACGACCACCTGGAGAAGAAAAAGATTCTGCAGTGGTTTATTACTACTCTTTGTTTCAATGTACGAACAGGATATCGCGAGTGGATTGTTATTGCGTTTCGTTAATTAGAGTACAGAAATAATTCTGCGCTACGGACTCGCTGTAATCTGCAGATGGAAATGAAAACAGGAGAAGTCGCGAACGTGCTCTCTTCGCCGAAACAAGACACGTTCTCTTCAACAAATGGAGACACGATAGGAAACAAACCTTTCGAGCCTACCATTGCCAGATCCACTCTTATTCTCCAAGATTTAATCCCATTTGCTCGGATAAGACGAGAAAAACGTTCCAACAGAGCGAGAAACACGAACATTATTATTAGCGAAGAAATGGAATCGGCGTGGCGAAAGTGACAAAGATTGAAGATTCTGAAGTATAGTTGAGCAAGTGACTAGAACGCTAACTAGGTTCCAAGTGCGTTCAAAATGGCGAAATACTATTTGGATCATAGGTGACTTGTCGCTTGCTAATTGGAGATCGAACTGGGTTCCAATAAACGAAACACCTTTTGGGTAATTGGTGAGAATAAACAAAATGACGCTTTTAATTTTTTAACTTTTTTTTTTTGGAGTCGAAGATTTTGAGATGAAGTGCACGAACCTCATATTTGCAGATTTACAAGCTCAAGAAGAGCTCTACCAGAAATTATAACCAAACGTCAACAATCAGCATTCTGCAGAATATTCATTCAGCAGACCTAATACTCGAACAAATTTTCCCATTCCTCAAATCGATACGAACAGTTAAGTTGCGAGCATTGAGTTGATTTAAGGGGTTTATACACACCCGATTTAACGTTCCTTATTGAATGTTGATAGTGAGTGATAAATCAACAGGGTCACGCCCTTTAGCGGATCGATGACATTGCAGGGCTAACCCTATTTGATAGCCTGAATTGACCTGTATTAGCGAATGTAAACCTGAGGCCTTGTGGTTGATGATTGGTGATCTAGCTTGACATCTCAGATTAACGAATAGAATACGTGTATTTCCGTGTATTTTCCTCTCTCATGTAGCGAATACTAGCTAATAAAATGTACATCACAATTATTTTCAGATCATTAGGTATGGTAAGTATCTGACTACTATTAGAATTTCTGGAATTGAAAAGGCTGACGTAGTGCTGAGCCGTGTGTCATTATTTATGTCAGTCTTGTTGATCTTAGAAAAGCCCCAAAATTCCTTGAATCAGCAGGTTATTCGCTAAATCTAGTTTCAATGCCAGTTTGACATAAACTCTTGAATGAAGTACCGATCGGTTTTCGCTCCCTTCGGATCTACTCCGGCTTTGCTTGCCATCAAGTCCCTGGTGTTTGGAGCTACCACACACCAAAACATCCCTTCACTGCTATCAAAGCATTTGCTTTCGAATCACGCCTACGACAGGTTCCAATGAATGGGTCAAATCCCCTCACAATCGATATGCGAATCAAATCTATTCCGTATGATATTCACCAGAGGACTACTCCTATATATCCGGTGAATACAGTTCAATCTACTCTATAAGAAGTCCGTAATTTGAGAGCAGTTTTCAGTCACTTCGATTTTCGCTACAGGTGTTGTTATATTTAATCAAAGGTTGAATACGAATCCAATCATGAAAATAGTCAAGTCCTTCCTTTTGGAAGATGACAAAATTTTTTTCACATTCATGTAAGAACACTGTCAGAATATTGAATTTCCTTCCAGGATGCTGTTATTATAATGCAGAAGCTCTCAACAGTCAAAAGCCACACACCTCGTGACGTCTTCGTGTAATAACTTGTCTGCAAAGGAAGCTAGAATGTCACATGAGGGCGTTAAACAGGGCTCATATGGAAAGTGGATGTTGATAATATACAATTTAGCGACTCGGAAAACGTATTAAGGACCTGGTAGGAAGGAATAGGCGTTCAAAGCTTCAGTGAAGTCAGGTGTGCTTGGTGAGGAAGTGCTCAACGTAGGAACCAACTTATATCCAGATACCCGCTAACAATAACGACATTACTCGAGCGGGAGTTAACTTCACCGCCGGTGATGGCTTAAAAGCGGCCCTTTCAACGCGTTGCAATATTAAAAGAAAATCAAGAGGGTACATTCCTAAGTGGGGCTAGTGGTAGTTGGAGAGAGTGTAGAAACTGGTGGTGTCAGAGTGGTAGTACGAGGATGGCGAACGGGAGGTATTCTAGAAATTGGGAGGTGGCATCCGTGAGGAGGCTTCCGGCACCTGGTGTCCTTTTGGCAAAAGACGAGCCATGAGCAGCATCAATCGCTACAACGAAACTTCGTGAACGTTAGGATAGAAATTCATCGAATAAAGAATGCACACGTAACGTCTGATATGTACAAGCTATTCATACTACGAGTCGCAAAAAATATTCATATTTGAACGCAGTTTGAAAATGTGTAATACCACGCAGAATAATTATTTTGGCATATTTATTAGAAAACCTCTGATCTAATCAACAAAGTCGTATTCAAAGATTGAGTTGACTCGAGCGCTTAATCGGCTAGTCAGAGGCATTCATTATTAATTCAATGATTCAACCGACTAATTATTCCACCTAATTGTTGGATCTCCAAGTTGAACGAACGTTCAAACGTTTGACATATTACACGCTATACCGAAAGAGACGAATTTTTATTTTTCCACTATAATTTTTTTTCTACATTGAAAGTGGCTCAATTTATATTACCACCATTTAAACTGTTCAATCGCGTAAAACCGGAGAGCGACCCACAAAATTTCTAACTTCACGTTTCAAAAAAACGTGATGATATCATTTGTGTTGGCACTACTAAAGATATCGCTGTCGTTCTAGCCTTGTTAATATTGTCAAACCTTCCCACTATATTAATAATAGATCAATTAAATATTAATTATTAATAAATAAAAAAGGTTAAAAAAAGGCAAAGAGGTAAAGGTAGGTTTAGTTGCCTGAATTTAGAAAATAAATCTTTCCTCCTGTGTGGATTTCATACCGACGTCTTTGAAGATTTCGAATCGCGCCAGTGGTTGTCGAACTCAACCACTGGCTCAAAATACCAAATTACTTCATATTACGAGACATATTGCCCGAAACTATGAGGCTAATATCTAACTACAACATAGTTTATACCGGACTTCGGCTATAGCTTCTGAAGTTTACGAAAGCGAAACGAGACAGTTCGCATTGAAATTCAATCAATGCTGCTTTTCTATTGTCTGTTTTGTTTTGTGGAGAGAATGACGTCGGATTGATACTGATCGTAATCCGAAGCCGGTGGAACGCAAGTTTCGAGGAGTTTTGGTCCGTTTACGGATCCTCCCCCTTCAACTTGAAGTTAACTCGAAACTTCGTGACGGAGAAGTTTCTCGCTATTCGGGTAACGCGTGAATTTGTCCTCATCAGGGCGGTTTAGTTGCCGGAAGCTCGAAGACAGTTAATTAGCATAAGGCAAACATCAACAATGATCGCAAATAGGCGGTGGACAATAACAAACAAGGAAACGAAATGGCTTTGAAATACGGGGAATTTCTTTTTCTACCAATTTTTCACTCGGGTATTGAACTCAATGATTGAAATAAAATTAAATCAATAATTAAAGTCAATAGTTGACGTTTATTAGCCAAAAACCTGGACTGTTATTCAATTTACTTACCTCGAATTTATATCTAAAGATTTTATTCGTTAAAGCACCTAAGGTATTTTTTGTTTGAAATTTTGAATAAACACGAGGATAGAGTAGAGTTATATGGCGGTCAAGAGAGGCTTCCGCGGTGTGTAATGGATTGCGTGGACGGTATAAGAAGCCTACTTACACACATGGAACCTATACCTCCTCCTCTACACCGTTTCACACCTACTCTAAGCTTTCTTGAGAATTTCTCCTGCAGGTGGGCTTCCGTTCGGACTATACAGATAAACTTAAGACCATCGCAGCCTACACCAGTGTTTACATGAGGCATTTCACACACACGGAACTGATCTTAGGCCAAACTCGCCCAGTTATCGCTACTCCGAAAACTTGCTTACCGTCAATGCAAAAACCCTTTTATAACCACAACATACGTTACCGCAACTTCGTCTTCTTGCGCTACACGCAGAGTTCTTATCTCTGAGGGTGAATCTTTAAAGAAGATGCTGCTTCCGTTCACCTCGCGTTTATTTCAGCACGACCAAGGTTCCTCTTGGTTAGCGTAAATGAATTTGGGTATACAGCTAATCTAAGTGATTTAATTTGTTTAAAAAAAAGGTAAACGGTGCATGTTAAATTAATAGCTTCATAGCTTTCGAGCAGCCATTTTTCATTGACGTCAACAACAGTTGATGTAAGAATGTTGGGAATCTATAACACGAAACATGATCTATGAATAACAATACGCACGTTCTTGGTTCATCGCATTTACTATCACACATATTATATTCAGTGATCGCCGCTTTTAAACACTGTCTCAATTCAATTAGCATGTAAAAAAGTCGATAAAAAATTGTCTTAATATTGAACAGTGAATTGTATAGGTAGGGACATGATTAACTTTTAGTAACGAGAAAATGTTAACGCTGCTTCGACGTGATTAGAAACGATAGGGAACTTTGACGGGGCCCAATAAAATGAAACCCCTTTGATCACCGTTTTCGCGAGGCTGTTCAAGTGGAATGAGATAGCTGAAAGGCCGCGTCGCTTCCATTGTTATCTGAGCGAGTTTATTTTTATGCTGTGAGAATAAACTGAAACTCTTTCCCCGTTACTATTGAAAAGAGATTTCTACCAATGTATCGATTTATTGAAAGAGGTTATTAAATTGCGACGCCTTTATGCTGGCTTCTGGCTTTTCTGACAAAGTGATTTTCAACTTCGTTCATCCGCCTTTGAATAATTTGAAAGAACCCCTTTGAAATCGCAGAAGCTGCCAACATTACTCAACAATACAATATTACTCTCCCATCCGCCTCATCAAGCTACAGAGTAGCGGATTTAATAAATCCTGCCATGTAATAGCTTCAAAAATCAAAATTTTCGGCGATGGCTAATTTCTTTCAAAGGAGGTTACAATGTGTTTATTTTAGTTTACGATACTCAAGGATGCTAAAATTTTAATCTCCCGCGGATCATTTATATAAGATGTAATAGAAACTCTGAGCACATTGACTACAAATTTGGTTCGTTGTCAAAAGAGAAACCTACCTTGAAACTCCTCGGGTTCATTAGACTGCCAACTTCTCGTATTGGGATTACTACTAACTTCTTGTATACGGACTCTGCTACCGCTCCTCTCGTAATCAAATCGGAGAGCTAACAAATTGCAACATTCATTAATGCGTTTGGTCCTGATAGAAGAAAATCACGTTCATCTTGTTATTTTCAGGATTCTCATTAAACCATAAATACTCGTACATATAATTTCCTAATATTTGCACAAATACATATTATTCAACTGATAAATATAATTATAATACATAGAAGCATTAGGGAGTTCGCTTTTACCTGTATTTTTCCACGGTGGCTGCGGGGAGTATTGGTCACTTTTAAAATCATACGCATCATATGGACCGTGGATTGTGGTCAGTAATTAGAGACGTATGGTTTTAAAAAGTAACCAATACTTCCCACGGCCACTGTGGAAAAACACCGCTAAAAAAAAAAAACTCCCAATTATAATTCAACAAAAATGTATAAATACTAATGCACAAATAAATATAAGTTCGGTTATATTCGCCTATAGAGCTTACTAGGTGCTAGTCTTAATTGCTTTGGAAAAACTGCAACAATGAAATTACCTAGGCCACGTTGGGAATTTTCAGACGGTATCAGGATTTAAGCTAGACATTTCTCGCCCTAGAAAATCTAGTATTTTTAATTATCTAGTATTTATATCATCTAGTATTTTTAGTAATAAGTATTTTTCATAGCCGTTCCATGGTGTGTTGTGTAGCGTGGAGCTGACGTAGTTAAATCTCGTTAGGTTGAATATAACAAAGAGCGGTAATTCAAGAGCACGACGGAAGCAGTAAATTCTTGAGTTATCCCATCGATGGGACTTGGGCAGGCGTTATCCCGAATGGTTATCTTTGCAGAATTATCCCTACACCGACGCTGAGTCGTTCGCTAATCCTGAGGTAATCCTGTTATACCCGTCGTACACGTTGACTTATAACAGGCGGTCCTTTTGTAATTTACGTTGGTTATTTATCAATTGGGTTTCCTTTTCCGAGTCTCCTCGGGCTAACTGAATGCTGATACTTTCTCTAGAACATTATTTCTGCCTTCCTTAACTGAAAATATTGCCCATAAGTCCTCGAGCAAATTCACGTCAAAATGGATACAATAAATTTGTATCTGCGCGCTCTTTAATCTATCTACGATGCGCGCATCTCGATCATAAGTTTCAGCTAGTTTCATCATTGCGTATAATATATCAGTATCATTGAGCAAGTTTGACGTTTGCTTTGTCGAGTAATTCCAATCAATTATCAATTTTTTTTTTTTTTACAGTTACAGTTGAAATAGTTTTTAGAGGAACAAAAAATATACGTCGATATCACAACCAGAAGTTAAACAACATCATCCAACCCATGAAAGTTATACAGATGATTAATTCGTGTAAATGAAACCACCGGATATTGAATGGTGAAGCAGCCTATATAGGCATATAGCAGGGAATTTCGCTGCAAATACCCGCCTGGAGTTATGTTGTTCGGTAACATTTAAGTTCAAAGTCTATTCCAGTAGATCGGTAGCGTAGTTGCACGGATAAACCTGTGCGCCCTACGGAAGAAGAGGAACTTCAAGTAAAATGATATAGGAATTTGTTCGACAAGATTCTCAGGAATCTTAGATTGCCACAGTTACTACACGGGATGCAAACTAAGTGAGGAGTTTCTTCAAAGGTCGAAGTCCTTTTAACTCGTTCAAAATGGCGTCCCATTCCAAACTTTATCATAATAAACAATATTAAAAGGGCTATCGATCTTTGGCGGGTGGAGGCGGAAGTTAAGTCGACGCGATAACGCACTTCAAAAGGGCATGGGCATTCCTTTCTCAAACTTTACCCCGGACAAGTTTACGCTTTCGAGCTTTGCGAGTTCAACGGAATCGAACAGAAAGTTTAACTAGAATTTCTCGTTATATTGAGCTGAAAATGTTTTGTATGCTCCTCCATTCAATTACTATCGAGATCGGTTCAAACAATAAGAGAATCAACGCTATCTTCTAGAGAAGAATGTTATCGGTTCCAGAAATAGTAGGGATTACATTCGAGCGAAACATTTGTTCGACTGCGGCGGTGTAAACAAACTTTTCCTCCGGCGTTCATGTTGGTCCGTGCTCGGAAGAAATGTTAGTTTCAGTATCCATCAATACTTTCGTCCGCTAAAAAACTAAATATTTTTGCAACACAGTACACAGTTAAAGAAATAGCTTTGAGAGCTATGGATTATCTTTTTTTAACGTTAATTCATGGACTAAAAATAATTTATTCACAACAGCTATTTATTCTTCTTCTACCTTATTCGACATCAGAGATATTCCTTGAACAATGATGAGTATCTATCTATATTGTTATTGACTACTCTACTTCTCAAGTACTTGCTATACTTTTTGTTTGTAGTTGACCATCGTGAAAACCATCAACCGCTAAAACAAAGAGACCACCTGCGAAGGATAGGCGTCGACATGTGGCCAAGTGCTGATCTCTTGATGGGTTAGCTGGACTAGTTAAGACAACAAGCACCACCTAACTCTCGACGTACACTGATGTGAGTTCCCTAACTTCGGCTTCAAAAGTATTTTCAACAGCCTCTGCCAAAGTTAAGGCGTCGTACTAAGAAAGTTGCCACGCTACGTGACTTGTAGGTACGACGTTTGGCAGCTATTCTGAACCTAATTTGAACGTAACTTCAACTTTTGGCACATCTGGAGCTGCTATGATTAGCTCGTTTTGGAAAAATTACCCGTGGGCAAATGATTGGAAAGAACGCAATGATTTGACTTAATTATCAGCTTAAATCCTGGTAATGGAAATTCAGATTCAACACTTCGAATTCAGATCAGCTTCTTGATATTTAAATTTTCTCGTCATCTCCGTTATCTGTTATTTGTCATCTTGTTTTGCCAATGTAGAACGGTTTTCTTCGCCGCAGCGAAAATTTCAGAACATCCTCGCCACTTCCAACGTTAACGCTGGTGACAAACAACTGCCGAGTCCTGGAGCGCTGAGAATTTGCGTGAGAGGAAGTGAAGAATGTTGGGTTAATAACTTCAAGAGCTGTACCTCTCCGCACATCGCACACTCCAGCCCATCTCTACCTAAGTAATCCACTCGCTAAAGTATGCAAATTAAGTCCAAGCGAAGGCGTGGGGTAGGCAGCCTTTCGCATGACGCTGGAAGACTTATTGTTCAGTTGGTTTTTCGTCTCATTTTAGACTCCCTGGAAAGTTTTTCCATCTATTCCTACCAATGAGAAAGCGCGGAGGATTTTTCTTCAGCTTAGAGAAATCACATTGGGCTTAAAATAATCGATCAGGCCCTCGTTTGTGCTTCATATTGCAATCAAGGTGGAAAATTGGGAATCAACTGGAATTATACAATTCAAAATAAATTTAAAAAGTAACTACACCCGAATTTGGTTTGATGAAGTTTGTTTTAATTATTGCTCACATTTATTGAACTACGATATTGTTCATTGCTGGCCTGAACTGAATAATTTCGCGCGTGCAGTTGCAATTGCAGGCGGTGTTGAATTTTTACTTGGAAAAGAAACGCGCACCCAATTGAAAGAAATAATTGGGAATCCACCTCAATTTAATGCAACTATAGAACCATCGTAATCGCTCAAGAAAAAATGTTCTCTAACCCCCATTGGAAATTTGATGTTTTACATGTCAAGGTTTGTACAATCCGAATATCCAAAAAAAGAAAAAAATTCTGTCCGTCCGCCATCAACACTTTTCTGAGGAAACCTAAACAGCGAACTTCTTGACATTTCTAGCAAAAATCTTGGTCAGAAAATCGCCCAATTCTTTAGCCAAATAGCTACCCCAAGTTCAAGAGTATATCGAAAGGTTCTGAGGGCGAGAATATTCGTATTTTTACTTTTTACTTTACATTTGGTATCATTTTGCTATCAATGTTTTGATACAAGTTTTTTCAAACATTTATTATCAATTTTTATGGATTTTCGGACGCTGAATGAGACCAAAATGGAGGCGACAGCCTTAATAGTTCTTGAGTTATCACAGTCTTTATGTGGGATGTTCGTGATATTAAAAAGTTTGCCATGAGAAGTTCTGAAGCTATAAAAATGGTTCTACCCTTTCAGGAATGCTCATAAAACATTTTTAAGATGTTTCGCTAAGATGTATCGGCGAATAATTCTACATTTAAATAGATAATAAAATGAAAGATAAAAAAAGTGAAATAGTTAAAATAACGATGTTTGCTAAGTTTTTTCCTTATCTGTAGTTATGTAGAAATTCAGAAACGTTCGGAATAGTTACTTTCACAAATAGATAGTTTTCTTAAATCATAGTTGGAGCGAAGGAACAATAAACCGCTGCGCAATCTTTGTATTGTCTTTTTCAATCTTGCATCTTTAAAATAGAAAAACTTCCCTAGAAACCCTGATTTTTACGATACATTTTTGAGTGTCCTTGTTATAATCCCATTCTACAAAACTTGACTGGTACGCTGATATACACTGCACTTCCGCATTATCAATCAAATTCGTCAGTTTTCTATTTTTGAGTCTCGTGGCTAGTGCGCCAATAAAATTTGTAGAGTAATGACATTGCAGCCTTTGCATGATTCTTGATTTTCTTGATTCTTGGTTATACCTGTTATACCGACTCAAACAAGGAAGTACTGTGTAATCTATGCACACCACTAGCTTCAGCTAACGCCTCTTAAATAAAACCCTTCAATGTTTCTAAGAAGCAGTTCTAGTTTTTGGTCATCATGGGCAGGCAAGACAGATATTGATGATGTGCTTTTTCCTGAAGAAACCAAGGGTCATCAGGGGAAGTGGAACAACAAGCTAGCAGGGTGAAACATGTTGTGGATAGCGTCACAGTACTTAATCCTGCCCCTTGCACAGAAAAATAGTCAGGCAAATTTATTTTTATAATATTTTTATTCGATCTTCTTTGTAAGTAATCGTTTGTTTCTTAGGGCAATTATAGTTAGATGAGAAACAGAAAGAAATTATTAATCATATCTGTAAAACCATCACACATAATTGCATTTTCTGCTGTTGGTATTTATACTTGGCCGAAAGAAAAACACCTCGGCTAGGTCAGTTTTGCAGACGTTGTGCTTTTTATACTCTCCAAGTCATGATACACAAAAGATTCGCCTTGCATTAGTTTTCTTAGAGATGCGGTCAGGTCATGGGGCAGACAACTTCTATCCGTCTAGAAAAGTCTATATAGAAGGAAATTCCACCGAGCGAAGTTTTCCTGCGTTCCTCCTTAAAAGCGCATTCCTTCCTTCTTTGAGAACTCCTTCTGCCCTTGGGGCTATCCACTGAGAGCTTTACTTCCTCATCCCCCCTTTGACCGTTCCTGCGGGTCGGTATTGGAATCGATTGGTCTGCTTTTGCTGTCGAACCGTGCACGTCACACGTCCGGGTCACGGAAGAAAAGCTCAGAACTAAGTATTTCCGGAGAAGTACGTGGGAACCGCATGCTTATCCATGCTTGTCTCGGCTAACTCTCGCTAGGCCTTTCACGACATAACGCACGACTAAATCCACTTTTACTGTGTTAACTGAAGCGACCGATCCGATCGTCTGCAAGTTATATACTTTAGTCACAGGCAGAACTTTGTTGTTCAAGGTGCAGCGCGACAAGAATTCCACCCGACGGAGTTCAGATGGTGTATCCTGAAAGAATAATTTCCTTAGCAATCCGCAGTTTATGAACACAAAAAAAATTGTTTGTCACATTTCTCACGCAGTTATTGGGGTGAGAGGGCGAGGAACCTTGGAGGAAGAGCGTCAAGTCGTTGTCTTCCCCTCACTCCAATAACGACGTGAAAAAAATACTATGGTAGTTTAAAAACCATGTGAAAAAGAAATCTCGTTTTCCCACGATTCTCCAGATAAAGTTTATTACAAAACGAAGAACTCAAATTCATTGTTCATAATGATTGACTTAATTAGTCACGGACTCCTGATATCATTCTATAACTAAAAATTGTAGTTATTATAACAAAATGTTGTTGATTTTTATATCACGAATAATAATACTATCGGTTTCAATTCAATTCACCTCACTGAGCCTCACATTTTGACACCTAACATTTCATTTAAGCTAGCGATCTTGTCTTTCATCTTTCGTCAGCTTTATACCCGTTTCCACTTCCTTTTCAGATCTTGAACCGTGTAGGAATTTACGATGTGCGTGTACTCTTCTGCTTTATTCTAGTTGAGATCGAACAGGCCTGTCGTCCTCTTTGTTTGTTTCCTCGACTAAGTTGTCTCCTTATTCGTCTTCGAGTGTGCTCAAGTTCTCTTTTATTTTTCCTCATATGTGCACAGGATAGGAGCGTCTCACGAGAGAGAACTTTCTTCGGCGGTTGCGATAAGGAATCAGAATTTCCCAAAGTTCGCGCCATGTTGGCGGAAAAGGTGTGAGGGGAGAACTGATTCTTTCAGGGCATTAGGCCCAACGTCGCGTCAAATACGCCTCACCTCCCATCGAAAGGTGTGGTTTATCGAGCGGTTTGGGAAAAACAACATTCACGAGAGGGCAATTTTTATCGTGAAATGATAGTAGAAAGCATCGGTGAAATTGTATAAGTAGCAAGGGGAACACTTGAAGAAGCAAAAATATTCCTTCAAACGATATCCCGCTTTCTTCACAGCTTGCTTCGTATATGAGTGAGAGACGACTCGTTCTTCGAATTATAGTTCTTTTTACAAATACAATCGCCGATTTGAACATCACCAGGACTGTATAGTTACATTTTTCCCCTCAAATCCCTACAGCTAGAGCGAAGAATCGTTCTGCGGAATAAAATGATTCACCAATTGAAAAAATTACCTCCTGAACATAACGGTTATCATTGTCATAGATCATTATTATTATTATTATTATAGATTTTAGGGAATTTTGTAGAATATCGTGCTATTTGGATTGCTTAAAAAAAAGTCGACCGAAGAATTTCGACGTCAATGAGTCACTTCACAAAACCTCTCTCAGGTGCGGTAAAAACAGCTTTAGTGCGAAAACGCATGAAAAATCGTTTCGACGCGGAATCGAATTTTTAGAAAAAAGGTTTGTATGTACTTTTAAAACTTGCGTGTGTATATATATGCAGAAAAATCCTTCTCGGCAAAAGTTTTCACGAGTTCATTGGCCAACCCGATCGGAGCAAAGAGTGGTGTTAAAATTCGGCCTTCAACTAGCGAAAAATTTAAAAACCCGATATGGGCTATGAAAAATAATGGCTATGTAGTGGTGTCAGTATCTTTAAAGTTTCTCAAGCTATGACAGTTGTTATTGGGAATTTCCAGTTTTGAAAAAGTACAAAAATACAAACCACCTTTTGTAATGATATTACTCGAGCATTTATGAGGCTATAAACTTCTTTCTATAATCTTTATAATATTCATCGAACGCACGATGCATGAGTGGAACTTTTTATAATGACAACCTCTCCTTCACGATGAATTAGGTGGCAAAAATATGATGTGCAATAATGAGCAACCTTGCAAGAGCTATTAGAATAAAAATTCATCAAAGCCTAACCTGCTACCTATTTTATTTCAATTACGTTAACTACCGACAATTTTTAAAGCTCTACAAACGGCCAGCGTAATACTTGAAAACGATTTGCACTTGAGCACAAACTGGAAACAGTATTCCGTAATGGACCGAGTCAAGCGAGAGCCCCATTAGAGCACAAGATCTGATGTAGCTGTAACGAGATTACGATTTGTCTCAAAACTACGTGAAAATGGATTAAACCACTTCGCTCTCCAAATCACAAACTTGAATATTCCGTTTTGGATCGGGTTTCTACGCTCTGGGCGACTTTTATCGAGTCTGGTATTTAATTTTGAGTCGGGAAAAGCTTTCGATTTGGCAAAACGAAACGGCTTGAATCGACATTGCTTTGCTTTGTTGAAATATAAGTATTGAACGTTTGAAACTTGAAATCCAAAAGGATAATGGACACCGAAAAAATTGAACTTTCCCGTAAGTCAAAAAGTGGATAATTGACTGCGTGGATTGAAATTATATATTCAACAGCTGAGATGGTGTCTCGTAATACTCTACAGACGCATTTGAAACATTCCAAATTGATTTCTCGCTAATTATTCCGAAATAAAAAATGAGTGAAAATATTATTTCGAATTGACTTTATTAACCTCAATTTCAATATTTTCACATGCGGCTACTTTAAAATAAAAACCATTCCCCGTCAGAGGAGTGATCGTTAATAACTTGACTAACTGCTGAGACAAACAGTTTACACTATAAATTTCAATGTTTCAAAAAAAGGGATGCAAAACGTCGGAAAACCGTCGTTGAAAATCCAACTGAATATCATACCTGCTCGTCATGAGAGGGAATTTTACAGTACTGGTAAAAGAAACAGCGGAAGTTGATGCCACGAATCTGGCCCTAAACCAACCGCTATCAGCTATTGCATCATCAAACGGCATATCTCTCGCCCGTTGGCTTCTGCAATTGACATCTCCCAGCCGAAAACCCTTTGAGCTCGGAGAAAGCAGTTGTTTCCTACCGCCGGACGATGGAAACCTTTTCCATCTCGTATCGCTTACAGTTGGCTTTGCTGTCGGCTTTTAGGACCGTTAACCCTCCGAGGGCGACTGACCAGTCCCTCTTTGGCCAAGTTGAATGAGATAAGGAAACCTATTCAAGGGTCTGATCTATACTGCTATTCGTCCCTTTTTCCAAAAGTCCTCGCTTTCGTGCCCTTTTCATGTCAGCCGTCACGGGCCGAAATGGGACAAATCCGTTTCCTTATTGCAACTTCCACTTTTGTCTGACATTAACTCCTCGGCGTGTGGTGTTCAGTTACAGCGAACACGATATCACCAAGTGAAGGAAAGGATTGCTTTCATAGTGCATCACAAAAATTGGCGGAGAACGTGATAAGTAACCACTCATATTATTTTGCTTCAGGCGTCGGTTCCATTTTTCTCACGAAGTGCAAATTATTCTTCCACATTTTTTGGTTCTCATTTTTCACAGGCCGCACCTCCTCTCCCTATCTTTTAGAAATATTCGTCTTCCAAACGTTTTCATCGGAGTAATGAGGAATCGAAATAACCGTGCATGCTTTCAAGAATATTTCCATTATACTGTCGTATATAATTCCTATTAAAATTAATCCAAACAAGCAATACCGAGAAATAATTTTTGAAAATCTAAAATAATCGCGATACCTATCATAGGAGCTGGACAAATGTACTCAAGGAGATCACCATCGCAGGAGATGTGCTAAACTGCTTATTGCTGTAGTTTTTAGACTTTTTAAAAAATATATATATACTTAATTTAACTTTAAAACGGCACAATGGAAGAGAGTATGGGGTATAAAGCGATTCAGAATTCAAAAAGTCGAAATTCGATCTCGCAATGGCCGGTCAAATATTGAATAGTGGAGGGATTCAAGGGGCAAAATTCGCCTTTATACTTTTTTTTATGCTGAATCGAATGGGACCAAAAGGGAGTTGATAGGTGAAACTGTCACCTTTCAGCGAGTGAATTTTATCATTTATAATGAGAGCAGCTTTGCAATCACTTTCTGGTTGAAATTCACAGAACGTATGTGGATACAGGCATTCGGCTCAGATTGAGAGATCCTTCAGTACGTCCGAACCCACGTATAGTAACCCAGCTTACTAACCGCAAGGGAATGTCTCCCTGAGACCCCAGGGGAGGAGTGTCGCTGCTGGGAAGCATCGATTACGGAGGCCCTGAACTAATGAGTCATCTCGTTGTACAACCGAGGAACATCGAAACTTGGAACCCATCTCCTCTCCTTGCCTTTCCCAACCTTCACTGCCTCAAATACGACACCGGTGATCTTTAAACCTCATCAGCCCTCAAGTTGAAGGATTTCCACTGGAGTCGTGTGGCTGGAAACTGAAACGCTATCCTTCCTAACCCTTATTTACTCGTCTGGAATGTCGTTCGCCGTTAATCTGCACTGCGTAGATACTCGGCTGTGTTCAACATCGATTTATGGATCGTTGAATATTAAAAGTTGAACAACAGAAAATACAAGCTTCTTGAGCCCTTGCCTAATCAATAGTTAAAATGCCTAGCCCAACTCATTGGAGCGTTCCAGCGGCAACAATAATATTCTGTTCGTGATTATTGAAGGAAAATGAGTTTAAACTTCCAAAAGAAAATGTTCAACTTTCATGTTCAAGCACTCTTGGTTTTTCATTTCTTGTAAAATTTCTTTCAGCAGGAGCAATAGATTCATAACAATTTAATTATCATTTGAACCTGAAACTACGTGGACATCGAACTATTTCAACCAACTCATAACTCTCCTGGATGAATTTATGGTTCATTCCATTTTGAAACGGCTAGTCGTTCGAAAACTCAAGTCTCAACTGAACTTGAATGATGGTTCACGTTATATAACAGACTAGAAAACGGAAAATTTAGAAGAAAACCCCGTACTGATAGATTGGAGTTGAACACGAAGTGAAGTACAACTCCGGTTTCCCATTGTTTACGAGGAGAAAATTCGCCGTCGAGAGATCGCGGTTCATCCGTTCATAACTATGATCACTGCATTCATCGCCTGCTCTAGTCACTGAAGAACCCCCTTGCTTTGCGTTCGGAATCGGAAGAACTGGAGACTAGGGCTCAATTAGTTCCGTCGGGATGGAACGGTGGATAGTGTTGTGGTGCAGCTAAAGGGAAACAGTTAGAGTTCCCTAATGAGTTCTGTTGCCGGCTATTCGCTTATTCGCATCTCGCAGCCAGGATTTGAACCTGGCTAGCTCCGAACCAGGGTTGGGGGGGGAACTAGATTTTCACTATTCTACACTTGCGACGAGAAAGGACGACGGAATTATGAAGGACTTCTGGGCAGATTCGAGTTCGCTCCGAACGAAGCGAATTGCTATCTCATGGCAATTTGGTATTGGCGTCACGTTCAACCTGATACACGAGATTCAGCTTGAAGGAAGGACGCACCTGCTCCTGGGTCAGGGCTGTTGACCAACAATTACATTCTGATTCCACTCATACTGCGTGTTCTAAATGTTTGGTTAGCTAATATCTTCAATTTGAGAGATGGCAAATTGACTATGGCAGCGTTAAAAGCTGATCAATAACGCATTAATTCAATTTCGTTGAATTGATTTGAATAGATTAATGCTGTTTTGAGTAAATTAACGTTCAGTCTACGTCAAATATGGAAATATTGCATTCGCTTGGAGCTCGAAAACGGAAATGATAATTATTCACGGGATATTTAAAGACCCGTACTTCAGAACAAGTCTATGAATATGGGTATGAAGAACTATTGACAAGATTCTGTATGTATGTCAATTTGCGAATTTGTGCGTCAATGTTTGTATTTTATTCCTATGATCAAATTTAAAAAAATGATACTTTGCAATAACAATAGCGATACCCTCACCACACTTTCAAAAATCAATCAAGTCCGCTCGAACTTCAACGAGTGTTCAGTACGAGAGTTTATTAGATTAGAAGTTGTTGATTCCAGGTCATTAGCTGCGTTTCCAGTAAGGGAAGTGTATTCTTAACTTTTCCATTCATTGATGAATTCCACTTACTCAAAAGGTGATGTTTGGATAGCTGGACTTTTTAGTGTGGATGTGGTCAACAAAGATTTTTAGATTTATTTCTATCATTAAAAGAGCTTCCTAATGATGATGCAGTGTCGTTGCGTGGGAGGAGAAAACACGCAGTCTTGGCCGAGCACTTTTGCTGTTTTGGGCATGCTCAGGGCTAAAAATAGCTTCAAGAGCTTTGGTGTTTCCTCTTTCCTATAGAGCAATATTGATTTGCGGCACACATAGCTGAATTTATAGGTGGAAAAAATCGTTCAATCTATTAATTTTACTTACTCATAGGCTATAGTTAAATTCTCCTCGCTGTTTGTTGAGAACTGAGTTATTTAGCGAATTATGGCTCATAATTATTACAAGCCCCGTGTCGACGAACACTTGCCAATGAGTGCATTGAGGTCATTCGTACGAAACATGGGTGCACAGGATCAGTTTGCCATTGGTACCTGGTTTCACCAGGTAGGGGAACGGTCGCATTTCCCTGCCCATGCCCCTGGGGCTCCATTTGAACTTTTGCTCCGGGTCAACCCTCCCTTCCAAATCGACAATGGGTCAGGGCAGGTTCGGAGACAGACCGGATGTACTTGCAGGGAGGCTGTGCGGGTGACGTAGGCTATAGAGGTTAGTAGGAGGCGAGGATCGATACCCGGAATCCAACTGCTAACTCGCACTTGCTCTTCTCGTTTTCGCTTGCTCTTCAAGTATAGCAGATTCGAGTGAACAAGACATTCACAATCCATACCAGTCGAGATCGAAGGATATAGTTTGTTTCTGCTGCCTTCGGAAATCGAAAATAATTGGTGGAATCGCCGTTCAAGTAATCACGCGTGATTATAGCGTCAAATTGGTTGTCATAAAGGGTTTCAAGGCATAACGACATCATGAGCTTTGTTAACTTTCAAGAGACAGGGAAAAATTTTGGTGTTAAAAGTAGAGATAATATAAAAAAAAAAAAAAAAAAAAAAAAAAAAAAAAAAAATTTATTTTATACAATGCGACACGGCGTTAAGGAGCTTTCAGCTTTGGTAGGATTGGTTGTATATTTATTATGGTTTCCAGGGTGACCAGCAAGACCTCGAATGATCCTTGAAGAAGATACAATGGAAGATTCAGGGCCAAGGCTTTATCCAGGGTTCATTCATTGAACGATAATACTATCAGAACCCTATTGACCTAATCTACGTTTTCATCGATTGTACAATTCCTTGAGAAAGCTATAAAATATTGTATAGTACTTCCAATTCACATAATCAACGAGATTGTGCGAGGGTGTTTCGAGACCCTCTTTCAGGTAAAGGTCGACGCTGCCCGCCATCTATTCCAAACCAGACAATACAACCCTTGACAAGCAATTTGTCCCGTGGAATTTGTCCTCACCCGCTTTCTCCTTCCTCTGTTCGCGACGGATATGAAGATGGAATCAGATCGCAATGATCCTATAAACCGCAGCGGAAGCTTTCAGCAGCCCATTAATGGAGATTTATCGAGGATTAAAGAGCAATCTCTTCGGATACCTGAAGATTTCAGCAATTTCAGAACTAATGTATTTTATAGTCACAAAAATCTTAGTCTCAAGTTGAAATAATTTGAAGTAGTTTGATAGTCGTCGAATCCACTGTATCAGATTGTAAAGGAAGTTCCGTAACTGATACCTGCTAGCGATAAATGATTATAATCACGGATAATTTTATTCATACGTTTTTACATTGTGCACACTAAGTGGTTGAAAAAAACATATTTGGAGCGGATTTGAGGAATTAACGAAAGATAAGTCGAATCGTACATTAAACCAGAGCTAACACGATAACCCTGCTCAGCAACGCGTGTGGTTGCATAAGTAAGTTAACACGGCCTGCATAACCCCTTTCTGCCCGAATATTCACTTGGGGAAGTTGTGAATGTAATGTGTTGCAAGAGTGGATGTAATCCGGCGTTGTCTTACAGTACTACAATCTCATAATAGCTTCTCACGAGTTGAGCTGGTGAGGTTATGAGGTGGAGTTCCTTCCCCGAAAGCTCAGTTTCGAGAGAAAAGGCCGACCCGGGCTGTTGTATTTGCAAAGGGCTCTTTTGTACTTTACGCCTATGACCGAGTTGTATGGGGGCAGGTTCGTTTCATTTTCTTTGGGCCGTTTGTTTTTGACGATTAAATTACTTTTACATGTAGCTTGAATTAGCACTTGAGGAACCACATATTGTGTGTTCAGATCAGATGGTAAATAGTTTGTCAGTTTTTGATTTGAAATAAAAAAAAAATAAAACCGACTTCAAAAAGTTTGTCTTTAAATACACTCTGAAAAGGAAAAAATAACAAAAATGTCCCAACTTCGCAGCAACTCATTCGCCAACTACACATTTTAAGGACTACTTTACTACTCGTATTGACCTGACCACTTCCTGATTGATTGGATCAACTTCCCTAATAATATAAAAATTACTATTTCTCATTTCCCAAATGATTAAAAGATTTTCCTTTCACCTCTGAATTGCCTCCAGATTGATCATCTTTTGGAGTCGGCGCCTCTCTTATATTGTATTGGAGAAGCCTATAGTTTCCGAATTAGTAAGAATATAAATATCATGAGTTTTCACGATTCTTGATCAGAGCACATCAGCATTTATGAGAACTGATTATTTGATGATTTGAAGGTGACTATTCACGCCTTTTCCTAAAAACCATTTCAGATTTCTCTAAGAATCTTTACTTCCAGACCCAGACTTATTACCTGGCACCTACTAATTTATCGTAAATTCATATTTATTTGTAACCATCGGGTAGTCATTTTGCCAGAGAGGCGCCGACTCCAAAAGATGATCAATCTGGAGGCAATTCAGAGGTGAAAGGAAAATCTTTTAATCATTTGGGAAATGAGAAATAGTAATTTTTATATTATTAGGGAAGTTGATCCAATCAATCAGGAAGTGGTCAGGTCAATACGAGTAGTAAAGTAGTCCTTAAAATGTGTAGTTGGCGAATGAGTTGCTGCGAAGTTGGGACATTTTTGTTATTTTTTCCTTTTCAGAGTGTATTTAAAGACAAACTTTTTGAAGTCGGTTTTATTTTTTTTTTAAAAAGTTTTTTTTTATTTTTCTCTTTTTAGTGACTTACAATTATGGACAGCTCTTTTTACAGAATTTTCCCAAGCTTTCATTATTGTGTTCTTGTCACTTACTACTAACCGTCCAAACTCAATTCATAAGTCCGTTGAACGTTGAAGTTCTAAAGTATAATGATTACCTAACTATTTTCAATGTTATTATGTTGATTGAGAGTGAGTTTGAACGTTTGGAATAATCCATCCACTGATTTGGGTCTCTTGGTCAACATACCGGATACTTTGATCCCATTGATACACCTATCAAAACTCAAATAATTGTCTACACCATTACTGGTTACTGAATTGCACCAATTCACTCGTTCTTTATTTCTCTAACGATAATAGAGTGATGATTTTCTCAAGCGTACCCGCAATCGCACTGAATGAGAGAATCCGAACAAAATTTCAGAAATTCGCCAAACGTTTGTGCATTAAAATGAAGTTATTTGGCTTTCAAAACCATGTTATTTATTGAAAATTTAACGCTGAATTCAAATCTTCTAACGAGAATGCTATGACTAACGTAGTTTTTTTTCTACAAGCATAAATAGACCAAAAAACGTGATTTTGAAACAATTTTTTTAGAAATACGGCCTAAAAAGTATCTACTTTTAGTCCAATCAATACCAAATTTAAATCACGTAAACTAGACTCAACTTTGAACAATTTAAGTTTAAAAACTATAGAAAAACAGTTTTTGTTTGGAAGTTATGAGGTCTCAAACACAGGTCCATTAAAACATCGATTGCTCCCTTATTATGCCACCTAAACTTGATTTTTTACTATCGTTAGAAAGCTCTATCTATGTGCTTTGAAGTGCAATAGTGTTCATATTTTTTTTCTCGACGTGGTTGGGAACGGTGCTCGAAAAACCTCAAAAAAGTGAAAATTGGCATCACGTTTTTTGTTACACTTTCTTCTCTATACGCTATATTAGAATGCCGAACGAAAAATTGAAGCTAGGCTCTTGTAGGCAGATAAATTGTGAACAAAATGACACCAGAAACAAAACAATCGAGCAAGTATTCTAGAAGTTATAAGCTTGCAAAGTCAAAACTTCCTTTTTTCGCGAAAATCACGTTTTCCAGCGTTTCTCCGCGTCTGGAGACGTAACTACTGAACGGACTCAATTGAAAAAATTATGGGACCTACCTGGATAGTAACCCTTTCAAACAAAAAAAAAATTAACCCGATCGGACGTACAGGAGCTGAACGCCGGTGGACAACACATACCGAAAAAAAAAAAAAAAAAAAAAAAAAAAAAAAAAAAAAAAAAAAAAAAAAAAAAAAAATCCCGCTAGACGACCATAGTAACCTCCTCCTTGTTTGAAGTCGGTTAAAAAAAGAAGAAATGATTATAAATTCTAAATAATATACAAGTCCGCAATTCAGTTAGACATGTGATGTGCTTCTGGCATTTTTATGTGCAGGCCGTTTGTTTTTTCAACTATATAACAACACGAATGCAAAGTTGATCACTAAATTGTTAATATATACATTCATGAAAAACCAAAAATTTCAATTATCGGGATAGTTCTCGGGGTTACTGGTGAGGTGAATTAATACATAAAAATATGTAGTCAGTTCAGGCCTTTCGAACGAGGGGTGAACAATTTTTGTGGCATGGGAAATGAGGAAATTTTTTTTCTTAGCAACAACAGGTTGCAAGCGGAAATCATCAGAAATTTTTCTTACGGTTGTGTATAACAGTATTTTATAACAATTTTTCATAACGCTTTCCGAGTTTGTGTGCCATAGCAAAGACATAAAAATGTCAAAAACCAGTCGATTTCGAATTAATTTTCAATATTACCATCTACAACGGTAAAAGTTCAGAAAAAATTATTATAACAATCAAAATGACTTCCATGTTGATGTTTTGTTTGAATTTTTCAATTTGGAGCAACAGAATCTGGCCAAAGCCTGAATTGGACTGAAAAGGACCAGGTTTCGTCATCTGGTTTCAGGAAAATACGACCGGTATCAAACGGTTGATTAAATTACTCCAATAAGAACGGAAACAGGAACCAGAAAATCTCGTGTCTCGCAAGTTTCACCCGACAAGATACTCCCGTTTTCTCTTTCGTTCTTTCAACCTTCTGAGGCCTCTTTATCGCTTGAAGTCCGTGGCGTATCAACGATAAATCCACTCAACTGTACCGTGGCATAGAAAAGGTTGGTGAGAACTCGTTGGAATTACACGAAAAGAGAAGAAAGACGAAGTGGATATTCAGTCTTTGTTAGGAAGAATTTCATTTGCAGCGGGAATTCATTTTGGCATTGGGGAGCTCGGGAAGGGTCTGGTCAGAGTGTAACCGTCTCAGCGTCGCCAAGCTTTTCAGAGTCCGTTATGTAATAAATTACAGATCTATTCATTCGGAAGCATTAATCATCTTCAGATCATATTCCGCGAGAAAATCTTTTTTTTTACAAATTTAGTGTAAAAAGAAAAGAATTTAGTTGTCTTGAAAACCTGAAATCATATTATTCTAACATATCTCCTCGTGTGAAATCACACGAAGAGGATGAAAGTCCACAATTTAGATTGATGAGATGAACAGAGATGAGCAATTACCAATACAGGGTAAAATTTGTAAATAAACATTTGAACCCACAATTTAATATTGTATAAATTATTTAAAACAATCATTCATTTGTTGATAATTAATAGTATAGTGGAACACTTGATTGGTCGAAGAGCAAATTTCGGATGGAGGGGAGTAAAAATGTTTAAATTCAAGCGAGGGCTAATTTATTACACGATTCAATTTGGTTCACGCTCCAAGCAGCCATTCAGCTAACATCCTCGTCTTTATTCCATTTGTTGAAACTAATTTGCTAAGTGAAGCGGGCCCATAATTGAACCAACTGCGATCAAGTTTTTATTTGATCTTGTTCAACCGAATTGCGAATTGCGTTAAAACTTCAGTTTCGACTGTTTTAACGAAAAAGAGACGCGTCTCTTCCGTAAGAAAGGCTTTCCATAGTGAAAAAATAAAGTACCCAAAAGAAAGAGAACGTCTCGATGTCAAGCGGAGCGGTAACGTCGCGAGAGAAGCTTTTAAATTAGGCAACCGTCGTCTTATTCAGTCGTTCGAGCGAATGAGTTGTTCGCCAGTCGAAGGGAGGGAAGAAAAGTGACGACCCGAAAGAGAAACTCCGTCGAAAATGTTGGAAACTTTGCCAAGAGAAAGTGCTCGTGCAGCGGTCGAAGGGTAAGGTCGAACTTCACCCGCTAGGAAAAACAAGGATTCCATGGTAGAAGGAGTTGTACAAGGAACCATGGCGGCAAAACGAGCAAAGTCCTCCTTATTCAAGTCTTCCGACTCCGAAAAAGTAAGTTGATTATTAGCAAATGAACTACTTAACGAGGGAACGTCCTTTTAATTTAACCAACTCTCGAGTAGTTAGCTGCTGAAGATAACAACCATCAAACACAGCTACTACCACCAGGATCCTTCTGCTCGAGTCATGAGAAAATTGTCAGAAGAGGATGAAATTCTAAACGTGACAGTTTCGCCCTGCACTCGGCGAAATTAAGGACTTTTGAACAAGTATTAATTGAATGGCGCACAAAGACCGAGCTTCTGTTTCAGCCGTTGGAAATTTGCCACGGTGTCCGCCGAAGTCTGTTGACTGTTCAGAACTTCGTTCAGGGCCAGGCCGATTCTCGACTTGACGTATCTTCGTTTGACTTCGTACCTATTGTTAAAGCTTCAGGTAACCCAAGAACTCGACAAACAAATCCCCTAGGGAACCAAGTCTCGAACTGTAGAGAAGTTGGAACGGGTAAAATTATAACCGAAGAAAATGTCTACTTCGCCTCGACTCTGGAATTCAATCGTCTCGTGATTTCATAGGTTTATTACGTGTACATGAGGTATTTACAGATAAACTGAAAGTAACAGTTGTTCTGCATCATAGTTCTACCCTTTACTTCTAAGATTTTCTCCTACTTCAACTCCAATTGTTCCAAAAAGCGTTAATTTAGCTGATATTTGAGTAAAAGAGTCTGTTTTTAAAACATAGTTCTTATAACTAGACGGACAAAAAAAATTGCAACTCGGTTGTAAAACTCATTGTATACAATTATTATAAGATAGATTAATATAAGATCAATATAAAATAATACAATTCTTTCAGACTTTAAAGAAACTCATAGGAAGAATCCCTGGTCAGGTTTTTATGTACGAACCTTCTATAGGAACTAACCGTGTCAGTACAGCGCGTATCACGTAATGTGTGCTCCGTATCGTAGAAAAAAAGTATCGGTCCGATCGCTAAGAGAGAAAGACAAAATAAAGTACCAGATGGCTCAGAGCGCAGTAGGTTTTATTGAGAAAGTTAGGTAATAACAACTGCTTACTCTGGGTGGTTCGCGGGTACTAGGTAAAACAAGTTCGGATGAACCTGCAGGGCGAAGAAGTTTATTAGGAAATGTTCTAGCGCTTTCTGACCGAGGAAGAAAACGAGTCGGAACAAGTGTGGCTAACTTTCATTCTTTTCTAATGGCAGAGAAGCTAGTTAGTTTCTTACAAAACGTTTATAGTATGGACGAAATTGAAGTAGTACTACTTGCTAGAGTACTGATTGCTAGAGTTGTTCAAAGAAAGTATAATTACATTACTGCCAATTGTCTACAAAGTTACTTGAAAGTATCTCTCTTCAATATTAAGTTTACATTGTCTGTAAAAACACCTCGTTGAAATGTTTCACTATTCCGAAGAGAGTATTGAACAAGCGAATAAGCATCGTTCAATTTATTTTAATTTCTAAATTAACGTGAAATTAGACAGGTGTGATGTCTATTCTGGACGAAAAATGAACTCCAAAATTTATGAACTTGAGATGCCCTAGATCGACGAATCGTAAGCCTTGATATTATGCCTACATAAAATATATAACTGTAGTGTTATTATTGAACCCATTGCTCCCTACAAGGTGAACATTCCTACGCCTCCTAACTCACTGATGGTAACAGGGGAGGAAATCTAAAATCCTGTACAATTCAGTGTTTGATGCAATAGAAATGTAACCTCATTCCGTGATCCATTCAAGAGACTAATCACGTTCTCTTTGACAGGCAGGCGCGACCTTTGGCCCCATTGTTCACAAAGCTCCGACTGTTTGCGTAGTCTAATCGGAAAATAATTATTCAGCAATCTCTGGCTCTAATTTGCTCCGAGTTCAATTCAACTCGATCAGCGAAGCATTTCAATTTCGAACATTTGTCAATCTAATTTGTATACCTCCAATCGGCATTGCTCAAAACTAGTCGGAATATTAAAAACGGGTTTTCCTAACGGTGAAAACGATTAGTTCAGAGAGAATGTGAAATATTGAAGCTCTTAAATTTTATCATGTCATCAAGTTGAAAATAATTTAATAGGTTATTCTATTTATTTTTAAAAAATTTAACTATGACACAATTTAATTTCCTTGAAAGTGGAAACTTATTCATTTATAGATTAACGTGCCACATAAAAATAGATTTCGTCATCGTTGTTGAAAAAATGTTTATCGTTTTGAATGATGAATAATCTCTCCTGTAAATCATAAATTGCTGTTCCTTTTCTCAAGTATCGACTCGAAAAATGACGCATGTACTTAATGGTGTTATCCAGATTTTATTCCCACCGAGTCGTCATTTATTGAAACTTCATAATCTTCCAGAAAGAGGGAAAACCCTTTTTCGGAATAAATTCAACGCCTCCTTCATAGTTACATCGGAATGCCTGTCACTTTCATCGCCAACTTCCTAAAATCCGAGTGTGCCTATTGCATATTCACTAGATTCGGCGGAAGTTGATTTGCATCACTGTTCCTCACTGCCATTTCGCTGTGGAATGATTTAACTGCGTATTATCACCTGAGTAAATGAACCTTGCGGTAATTATGCTAATTCTCCCCGAATAAAATGTACGCCAGGTGTCCTGGCTAAAGAAAGATTCACCTTCTTCGTAGTTGGTTCCGAAGAAGTTTCTGAAAGTCAAGTTTGCAATTCCGGAACAGTTGGAATTCTTCCCTCGAGAAAAGTTTAAAAGGGTCGAAAGAAATGAAAATCCATATTTGATCTGATGGTTCTTTAACTGCCAAAGCTGAGAGCTCTATAATCTTGTCATAATTTCTTTCAAAAACATCTATTCGATCTTCTTTCACAATTCCTAATCTTTTTCTTCTATATAAATATATTTTTTTTTAGAATGAAAAGAGATCTTGAACCGTTTTAATTTCAGTCGTGACTTTTCAGAAAATTATTCAAATGGTGTGCAGCATAATTTATTGCACTCTCTTCTTGACTAAAAAACCCGGCACATAATTGAACCATTGACTGTTTCCTTTGCAGTCAAGACGATAGGCCAAGACGAGACAACGTTGCTCCATCGCCAGGCTTTCAAAAAAATATCCATCATTAGGGCTTGGAACAAATAATACGGTAAAATTATACAAATGGAACAAACTTGGAACAAAGGTAGTTGAGGAAAAAGTATACGGCTGCGAGTATACCGCGACAATAAGGTCAATAAAGACGGAAGCCAACGGTAACAATGAACATCAAAATATTTTCACTGAAGGATAAATGGCTGTCATTTTCTCTCTCTGTCCACTCACGCAACGGCTCGAAGCTACGCTAGCATAAACTCCGATACTGTACTTTGTTTGGAATGAAAATAGGAATCGAGTTGAGGAAGAACCGCTCGGCCAAATGCTCCACGGCAGAGCTACTGTTTTCTTTGGCTGCCCTGTTTGTCAGCTATACGTACTATTGACATGAGTTAGCAAATCGTTCCGGTTGTCATGGAACCAGGTCATCGGTCTGGTGTTGTTTACCATCAAATGCCGTTCGAAACGATTTTTTCTATTCATACTTGAGACATCCACTACCGGAAAGCGTTCATACCCTTTATTCTGTCGAATAAAAGCTCGAGAAAAATTTGGATTCCCATGGAAATATTACAAATCTGCAGTTCTTCTTTCGTTATATGCGATGACGAGGGGACAAACTTTACGTCTCTTTCTCCATGGTTCCTTTTATTTGCCAAGATCTTTCACCTGTTCGAACATCTTCGTGACTACATAGGCTCACAGGCGAAAAATCTAAGCTATTAAAAGGAACCGTGGAGAAAGAGTCATCAACTTTGTATCCATCTCACCCCAATAAATCTGCAGTTGCATTAATCACCAAAAAACCTTAAGAGCCAGTTGGAGACGATTTTTCTCCCTTGACAAGCTGATACGTATTAACATTCCTGAAACAAGTTACGCTCTGTGGGAAACGCCGTCCTTGGAAAGTTCCAGAATCACTTAACATTTTCTTGCTGCATTTTTCCGTCGAGTTCCTCCAGTAAGGGAATCGTCGAGACCGACTCAATCAGCGACAATTGTCTCCAGCAGTTCTCCTCTACTCTTTGCTCTCTCCGTTTAATGAAACCCACTTCCATTCCAATCCTGTCCGCCGCGGCCTTTCTGTCGCTCCAGCCGTCGGTGCCAACGATAATTTCATCAAATCGACTATTCTCTTCGGTTTCCACTTCACCGTTCCAATTCATATCGTCCAGGGTTCTTGTATTTATCCTTGAGTCAGGTCACGTCTCGGACGCCTTGCTGTTTTGAACTCGGAGCAACGTCGAATCGCGGAGTTGCTTTGATCCTCGGATACCTATGAAACAATACGCTCTATTTAGACCTAGTGGTTCAGAAGCGCCTATAATATTTGCGATGAATACTAAATCTCCCGAGTGAAAATCTGCTCTCGTTCAGCACCGGGCCAGATTCATTTCTCAGTACCTTTGGATTTCAAGTGTAATTTTTATTTTATTAGGTACCTACTTTTCTGTTAACGTACAGAAAAACGCTATAAAATATTATACAGAGGTTTGTTATTCCTTTGCTCTAATCTTGGTATAGAGACTAACCGTTTGTTATAGTAACTAGCCTAGACTCTTGACCACGACCTTTGGTGAAATTTGTAATTAATATTTCTATATTTCCTAATTATTTATTTATTTTTTCGACGAACTTTACAGCTGAAGAGAGTTGGACGATTGTTCCAAGGAGTGTAGAAAGATTTAATTGCTCTAAAAACTCGCGAATAATCAAGCCAAATTTCTTAAAATCTCGACAATTTGACACAAAAGCGATAACTTAAGAACGATTAAACCTACCAACCCACTTATGATTCATTCAATTCAGCGCTAAAAAAAAACCATAGAAATTTACATCAAACACGCCAACGTTTCAAAAACATTGGGAAATATTAATTTTCCCCCTCATACCCTCTTAAAAGTAACCTTAAGAATGAGGTAGCAATTTGTCCGATTCATCTTTTTGTAGAACATCAAATTTTAAGAAGGTTAGGTTCTTTCTTGAGCGATTGCAAAAGTGTACTGTTGAATAATAAGCCAAACGGAGTATTACGGTAGTCTTGAGGCTAGCTTCCGGGATGGAGATTAATTCAAAAAAATATTTTTATAACATCACTCTCAAAATTAGATGTTAATTGTCATTTTTCGCTTCTGGAACGCCACCCAATAATGTTTGAAGTCATTAAATGAAGCTGCGCGGCTAATAAGGAAAAGGCGAGCGGAATTCTTCAGAAAGGAGATCATTCGAAGGTGGAAAAAAGCATTTACTCAGTGGCCGAACTTTCGGTTATTGCAAGGGGATTGACGCCAGATATGGGATGGATGCAAAAAGCGGGAACCGGTGGTAGTTTTCCTTCCGGGGTTATGGGCGAAGGCTTGCAAACGTTGAAGGGAATTTCCCCAGCAGAGAAAACTTGAGAAATATGTTCGCATATAAGGGAAAGGACTTCACTTGAGCTTGAGCCTCCGCCGACTTTCTGTTATTCAATATGCGGCGTAGAAAAGGGACTACGCTCGGAGGCTACGGGAATGCGAATATTTGTTTGCGCGAGCTGGAAGAAGGTTTATTTTATGAACAGACATTTTTTCCTATTCGAGATGGGAAATTTTAGAACCGCATAACTATTACGATTGAACAATCCGCCGACATTTTTATGAAATTCCTTTCTATCCATTCAATTACCAAACATCACATAGGTACAAAATTCTGTTTTCCTAGACATTTTACCGCTTTTCATTAGACTAAAATTAGTTTTCCTTATTACCCGTCTAATTGAGGCACCCGATTCCTTTTTATAGCGAGTGCTTCCCGTATTTCTCTGCTTAGTGGTTATTATATAGGTCAATTATAATGGTTAATTAAGTAAGGAGGAATAAGAACAACTGAAGCTGTTTTTAATAAACTGTCATGGAAAAGCAGTCGGTTGATTATTACCTAATCACTTTAGTTTACTAAATCAATCTTTTCGCTGCCTCGAGATTTCGGAATGATCAAGAAAATCAGTTATTAGAGAAACAGAGGAGGAGCTCGTACGTTTGGGGTCGACATTGGTTAGAAATATTGTCGTCCGAAGGGACGGGCTTTTGTCCCGTGCGGGCGATTGCCTTTTCTCTCTAAGGAACGATTTAAAATAATGGAAACGATCCAATTAGCGCCAAATGGCCTCCGAGGGGCTCTTGATAAAGAACTCATGACCTCTTTTCATCAAAATCTAATTGTCATTAGAAATCAAGACTACGTAACGTCGGTAAATCGAAAATTCCCATCGCTGACCTCGTTAGTTGAAATATCGTCGCCCGTGATTTAATAATTCGCACACTAAGAAATAACGGATGGTTCATCTCACGTTTAATATTCTTGTATTGTTCGATTGTTGTAGGCTTAGTAGACGTCGACGTTCACGTTATTAGCTTGTCAAAAATTAATTTTACAATGTGTAATGTTGTAAAAATCTTGTTGGCATCAATAATCAATTTGGAGAACTTTTTTTCATATTTCAAGACACTTGAAAACACTGGGAAATATTATGAAAAGCAACATTTATTGTTTCGTGTCGGCATTGCATCTAGATAAAATGAAACATTGTCAGAAGAAGAAGAATTTTAGTACAGTGAAACGAAAAAAAAACTTTTGACTTCAAAATGAACAAATGTGGAACGGAACGAAAAATCTCAAAAACTTTCAATAACAAATATTTTATGTAATATGATATTTTTGCTCTTGAAAACTGACGTTTGTCCTACCGGCCGCTTTTGAGGTAGCGAGGAAATTTTTATCCCATGCCACATGAGGTCGAGAGCGCAGAAGAGCTCATCCCTCGAGTTTCGGACGTAATAAACACGTTAAAGCAGTTTTCCTTGCGAAAGCGAAGTTGTTAACTACTTGAATTAACGGCTGGGCACCTCCTAACGGTTTTGTGCCAAGTGGCTCCGATCCAACCTTTTCGTCGCTTTTCCTCCATCCGAATGAAATTCGGCCTTTTTTTGTGCGAAAATTCCTGCTCGGCGGTTATTGCAATTTGAGTTTCAGACCGCAGTCGGGTACCAGGTGCTTAGGCGTTCTTTCGAGCGGTGGACATTTCTTTCTACAAGTTTTGAACCCTTCAGAACTAATCTGATACCTGTATTTTTTTGTGTCGCATTTTCGGAAAAACAACCCATAGAAAATGTCAATATTTTATCGAAATTCCGACAACTCCTCTTCCCAAGACGATAATTCGACGGCCAATTTATTCCAATAACGAAGTCTGCTTTTACCGATGGAATTGAGAAAAATTCGAAAGAGTATTAATAATGAATAGGTGAGCTAACAATTTTTTTTCCCACCAAACCGAAAAGATGTCTGACGTTTGCTTTTCATCAAGCTAAAAACTAGTGCACTTCTTTCGGCTCTTGCCTTAGGTACTCGAAATAATTATAAAGGCTTATTCTGTTGAGAGATACGGAGGCCAACCGGCCACTTCACCCCCAAAAAGCCTCTTTTTTTTTATTCTCAACAGCACGGTTGGAGGCCGTTTAAATGCCGTCGCAATTTCCATAATAATTACCTCTTTCAGTAGCTTCAACTCGGGACTTAGCAAGATAACAGCTTCGCGCGAAAAACAATCGAAATTAAAATAGGTACTTCGTTTTGCGGCCTCTAAATTCACGAATCCTACTTTCTCGAGAGTAGGGAAGTTTCATTGTGAAACAGAACTTCGAGCGGAAGCTATTTAAAAAATTAATTCTCATTTTTTCAGGAATGGAAAAAAACCTGTGAGATATTTTTAGGTTATGAATCCAAGAAGAACGACGAGAGAATACAGTCCCTTTGTGAAAAGTAAACGAAAGAAAAGGGAAAAAAGTTCACTGCGTTTCATCGGAAAGTTTTTTCACTTCAACCGTCTGCATCTTTTGTGTTTTGAATTATTATCATCCCCTCCGTTACAGTAGAAAACAAGAGGCGGCTGAACGTGGAGGCGGTTAGTAATTCTTTACCGCATTAAAATAACATCGGACTCTCGGAGCAGCGTTCATTTCAACCTTGGAGCTCGTTTTCACTTTACAGGCTCGCTTTCCTTATGTAACGGGATTTCGTTGGATCGAAATACGGAGCTGAAATGGAATTGCAGTGCTGATACAGAGACAGGGAAAACTCTCGGATTCGCCCTTTCCATAAATCCAAGAGCGAAGAAGATTCATAAACTCTAGAAGGCGACTGACAGCTCAAGTTTCGAAATCTGGGAGCAGACGAGCGATAAAGATGGAGCCATTAATCTCTATAGTTGTTTTCAAGCGATTTCGATCCTTATCTTGATCGACGAGGCAGCTCTCGCTTCAAAATGAGGTATAATTGAATTCTCATATTAGAAGTCCACGAGCAGCAATTCAAGAGATCCGCCAATTAGCACCAATTTATCGAGAAGTTGTGAAATTACATTTCGGAATTAGAAAGGAATAAGCACCATTGAACTTAAGTAGTTCAATTTAGCGAACGCGAAAACCGTTCTAAACAGAGGTGGAAACGGCCAACGCTCGAAATATGAGGATTTTTCGGGAGGTCACGTACACAAGTCGTCTTCATTCCGCTTCGAGCTCTCATTTATCATCAGTTCCCCCATTCCTAGCTCCGTTTCTCGACCTCCATTTACGACACTCCACGTTCAAGCTACTTGTCATCTTCTCTCTTCGGTCCTTTGTTGGCAGTGGCAATTTCGCCGGTCCAAACCACCGAAATGCCAGTCCACACATTGTAATTTACAGGAACATTGTACCTAGCTCCGAGTAATCACGATAGTACGACCTCGATGAATGTACTAATATCAAAATATTACTTCAGGCAAATACAATACATTGGAAAATCGATGATTATGTTAATGATTTCCACTAAGACTGTTCAGACCTCACTGTTTTGTAGCGAAAGGGATTAAGGCAAAATAAATTAAAATCTTGCTATCCAACATGGATTTAATTAATATGAAAAGGATCTTCATTTTACGAGCTTCAGTTCGCTTCGTTTCCAAACTAGTTAAATTAATTAAATAAATCAATAAAAGACCAAAAATATTAAAAATAAAATTTTCTTGAGAATAAATAAAACAATATGAGTCACCGGTCGCGAGCGGAAGGTTCGATATCGTCCTCTCACAAGTAAGACTCGCACCACGGAACTATTCAAACGCCGATGCTTACTCTCACCTGGTCAGAAATAATAATCCTCGGAATACCAGATGCGTGGGAGTCCTACTGGGAGAGTATTCGTAAACGTGGAACACGACAGAAGTGGCGATCTCACAATCGATTCGGTTCAAATCACAAAACCCTTCGACAATAGACGCGGAAGGCCGAAATTCTCTGCTGGATGGAAAACGTATCCACGCACAGAAAATTCGGATTCCCGGTAAAGTGCTTATACGAAGGAAGACGAGGCGAGAGGACATACGGTCACTCCAAACACCGACATCGGAAGAGAGGAAAAGAACCGATAAACGGACAACCGGCAGTTCTTCTTTTCGATTCTTTAGTTACATGCTCGAACCGGTAGAGAAGCTTTTCGACAATAAAATTACAAAGATAAAATGAAATAGGTAGTATAGCCCAAAATAAATAATTTTGTTATATATTTCTCACCAATGGCGGGGTTTGGGAATTGATTATTATAAATTGTCATCACTTTTGCGCCATAATGTTTTCATAGAGAGAGTTCGGCATCATGTCAAGATAAGTATTTTCTGTATTAGAATGCAACACAAATCATGATAACCAAATGAACGATCAAATGAAAAAAAATCAAATTCTTGAATAAAAATTAAATTCAGAACTGAGAACTCGCAGTTCAACAAATTTAATTTTTAGTTTAGCTGACTAAGTTTAAGTTTTAGTTGAACTAAGTTGAAGTTGAGCAAATCTCTCTTTCGGTTTCAGTCAAAACGAATCCGCGAGTGCATTTGAAGATCACATGATTGCGGGTGAATAAATTAATTATGCTGCTGCCCTCTTTGCTTTACAAAAGAGCGAATAAATGCGTTAGACACTTCCATGCTCGTGTAGTACCACTTGTAACTTAATTGCTAACATTTCAGAAGTTAATTCACACCATTCCTGCATCTCTAAGCAAACGTGCGCTCTTAGAAGACCTGTGTAGTACTTGAAGAACAGTAAGTTGATCATTATTTGATTAGACAAGCTCGAGCCTGTTGTTGCAAATAACACAGCAACAGGGCGAGAGAAACTGTTTAATCTTCCACGGAAGAGGCACATTCAACGCTTTCTACAGTCCCTTCGAGAGCAATTTAGGTTGGAAGGAATAGGTTAGTGGGGAGTACGTTTTGAAGGCTAGGGAGAACAGACGAGATGGCTGGAGGGATGCTTGGCTGTCAGTATAGGCCTTAGCGATTGAATTTCAAACGCAGCGCTTGCCAATCTGCATGGTAATTAGGAAGCCCTCGTCGTTCGTCCTTCGAAGTCAAACGAGTGAAATGAAGAGATCGTCAACCCAAGCCAACGCCAGGTTCCATAGGATGAAAAATATCGATTTGGGAATTTTATTAAAAATTTCCAGAAAAAAGAAGAACTGCCGTCGCAGTTGTCAAAATGATTCAACCGCGATTTTTAATTCGGCTATCACATTAGTTTTTATGGGCTCAATTGGTTCTAAAATGGTTCGCATTCTAAAATTGGAAATGGCCATGAAACCCTCCACACAGCGCAAGACGTGTTTTTCTATTGTAGCATCTCCGTACCTCGATATCTTTTTGGTAACAGCCAAAAACAGTGAAGTTAATCACACCGCCAATTTTTCCTCTTTTCGCGAAGCGTCTCCGCAAACCAATAAAAGGAAAGCGATGCATCACTTTCTATTTAAAATCCTCCCAAGAACTCAGTAGGTGACAATGTAATTAAAATATAATGCACAAGATTGTAAAGTAAAGCCTCAGCGAGAGAGTTAGGTCAAATTTCAGCTCACAATCACAGGGCATTATTTTATTCAATTTCTGCAGAAGTTCAAAGGAGCACCTAATTCATACCTGCTGTGAAAGAGTCTTCTAAATAAAGGTATACGCGTGGGCTCTTATCCTGGTCGTGGTTGCAATAGCCGTAACTCCCCGCGAGGATAACAACTTGCATTTTATAGCCTAACTTGAAGGAACTTTGATCGGAAAAGGGGGTTGAATCGAGCGACCTTTGACTAGTTCCGGCCACGGTCATACCGTGGCTCAAGAGACTCATTCACTGAAACGTAGGGCACGTAAATTATTACCTGACCTAGTTCGCAAGAGCAGGCGAGTTCACAAATAACTGTCTAGACGGAAACAGTTGAGGTCCCATATATTCTTCGTGAGCTCCAGCCAGTCACTCTTGGAGCTAGAAAAAAATAACCAGTGGAACGATTTCAGTAAAGCGGTGATTCATAATTTGTTTCGTTCATCACTTGATACAAAAATGTGCTAATTAGTGCTATGCCATGAACTGTTGCGAAGGATAAAAAATTATAGGATAATTCTCAATTGCTTCTCGAAAATAATCGTGACGTTCAAGATCTATTGATGAAGTGCTCAAGCGGACCGGATGAATTATTTAAAAAAGGTTTCCGAACAAATGGGTTGATAAATCACGAGCTGAAACGCCTTACACTAAAACGAAGAACGGTTGATCGGATTCAGTCGATGTTGGAAAGAGATCGGAAGGATTTATTCGGTGGAAAACTCTCCCCTTAGCGAAAGCTCTGCGGAGACGAAAAAGAGCCATCTAAAGATACGATAATCGGCCTCGTATAATAACTCTCGTGATTTAGAGAGACCATTTAGCTCTCAGGATGACGGTTTTTCCGAGTTCCAATTTGCCGAATCGTTCCGAGGCCAGGGAATTTTGAAGAGCGAGAAACTCCATGCCCACCTATTTTACAATCCACAAGTTAGCGAACCGATCATAAAACAATAATCAGTAAGAAACCTGGACCGAAATGCCCGTCGATCGATCTGTTGACCGAATTGAAACTGTTCATCTACAGTTTCTAAGTGTCATGGTTCATGAACTCGTGAAGCATAATTTGTGTTCAGAGCTGCATAAGAATGTATATTTTTGCTAAAAAATAATTTTCATACAAAACAAAAATCAATAGATCCGTTACAGTAGGTGGTACGGTTTGACAATGATCCCTCAATATCAGCTTTGTACATTTAAGTCACGCAGAAGAAAGATTGTCTTCTCATTGCTGATAGACATTCTGATTATTGTTGGAATATGAGTTTCCCGTCTTGATCATTAATTTTGCCAAGGAGCACGAAAGGCTTAAACACACAAATTGATTAGGTCTCAATAAAATCAGAACAAAAACTTCATTCTAGTTTTATTGGTCTGGAATGAAATAATGAAAAAATTTGTCCTCGGATTTTCTTAGTCCCTAGTAAGCGTTCCTAACAATGACTGCCATTTAAAAGGAAGAAAAGCGAATAGTTCGTAAACTAACCAATATAATATAATATAATAATAATAATTTTTTTTTTAGATTTCTCCCCGCCCTGAAGTCCCGTCTGCCGTCAACACTTCTCAAAAGATGCTGTAAGGTCTACATCTATGAAATTTACAGAAAAATCATTTTCGGACTAACAATGGCTCAATTGAATAGAAATAGTTCCATAATTCAATATTGATAATGTTTAATTTTGAACTTGAAGTACTTATCATAAATAGATTATAATCTTTCATTCTCTGTTTGGTCGCTATTTTTATTTTGTACATTTTTTCCAAATACTGTGCATTAAAGGAAAAACTTCATTTTCATTTTATTTCATTTCGCGTTCATCCGCGAAAATTGGCGCGAACCACATCGAACATCACCTTCAGAAATCAATCAAATCCAATTTTTCTACTAGAAGGAGCTGTATAGAACAAAATCGAGATAGCCTAAAATCTGCTCAGGGGTTCAATGACGTGATATGTAAACTTTCAGTATCGAGTGATCAATCCTTTGCGTTTTATCTATAAGACGTTGAAATAAAATTTCATCCCATTTTAGAGATACATCTTTAAATCCGAACCGTTCCCCTCTTCGCCTTCTTCACCAGCAACAGCAAAGGAACACAGTGTTCAACGATGCAAAACAACACGGAGTCACACCAACAAACTAGTTCTGCGACGGGTGCAAACCGAATTACACAGCTTCGATCTGCAATCGGGCAAATGCTCTAAAAGAGAAATGACTACCGTGTAAGACAAGATAACATGACAGGCGGGGAGGGTCCATTACAGTAGTGTTATGGAGGACACTGCTCTCAGCTTCCCTATCTGTCTCAATTTACGAAGTAGGTTCCACCGTCGGTCTTTACTCGGCTAGGTGGCCTAGCTAAGTCGGGAAGTAGCAACCAACCCTTGCCGTTGAGCCTTGTTCTACTATCGCGAAAACTACTGGCGATAAATCAGACTCGGTAGCGACGACGTGGCAACTTTTATCGCGACAATATCCGTTCGTTGTCAGGTCCATGAGGCACAATCATGGTTACGCGAATGTGCTCTGCTAAGCTTTATTGTCGATGCAAATTTGTCCAAAAATGTTGTGAGTTCCATCCATAGTCAAAGGACAATTAATCTAAACCGATGTGAAAAAAAACTATTACCGAGTATCTTGTCACAAAAACTGAATCTTCAGCGATTCAGAGTTGCTTTTGTCTTTGTTCGAAAGGTTTTGCCAACGTGAGTGCTCAATTGACGGGTTGACTTATTATTGCCCTCTAACTCTGCGCACAAACTAATACATTTCACCTTCGTATGAGCATTAAGGTTTCACAATAGTTTTGAACAATCGGGCGCAATCCTCGCCTGGCACAAAAACGAAGTCCCTGAAATCTACTATAGAATGAGAAATTGCGAGGCGCGAAGGTGAGGTTGAGAGAATATTCGTCGAATGAAGAAGAATTGATTTCCCCGCGGTCCTCCGTCTTTCACTTCCATCATCTCCTGAGTTCCTCTGTATCTCAACTGTCTCCGTTTCACTGATATCTGGAAAATCCCCTAGCGACGCATCAAATATTCAAGTCGAAGAACGATGGGTGGGGAGATCTACCGTTGAATTTTTGAAGCTCTCATTAACAGCCGAGAATGATCTCGGCTGTCTTCGTCGGTGTCCTTTATAAATCACCGGTCGGGAGGTTGTCGGGTTTCCGATGGAAAGAAGCACCTTCAAGGCGGAGTCATCAATTATTCTCGCCAGGAAAATTAAATAGGCGGAAAAAGTGAGTTTTTATTCACAACCTCGTCGAATACGCTTTTCGGTGAGATCTGTTTATTATCAATAATAAACCATTGTGATCGCCAGCGAATGAATTTTTAACCCTCTTCTCAATTTTGATGTTATAGGTACATAAAATATTGATATGGTTGTGTAGTACATCTAATGTGCAAAAATATCTGGCGGTTCGTCAAATTGATCGGCTGTCCCTGATAGAACCTTTTGCAAAACTCACCTATGCTGCGATCACTTTTGGGTACGTGAAACGAAAGAAAAATATTGATGGGTCGGGTTCCTTGGCAAGCGGAAGGAATAACAATCAGGAGTACGGAAGGGAGCTTAAAGTGGAATTTACAATTGATCGCCTGGTGCAACGTGCGCAGCGCAAACGAGATAAAATAAGTGCGGAACGTAAAGAAGGCTCTGAGCAACTTACAGGCGAAAGCAATATAAAGAGAACGAGCAAATAATGGTGACCGTTAAAATTAGTCTCTCCGAAGCAGACGACTCCCTGATTTACTCTTTTTCCGCAGTATCTCTGAAATCCAGATAACATTCGTCGTTCGTCGGAAAGAAATGCGGAGAAAAGGAAATAGAGACGGAACTGTTTTGTTAACTCTTCGTTCCAGCTTCCGCATTCAATACTGAGCACGAACTTTTATTATTCCGCTCGATATGACTGGAGAATCATATGACTCGTAAATGTTGGCTATTCTCTCAATTTGCGATAAATTATACTTTTAGCGACCTAGTTGAATTCGAATAAAATTCAATGCACAACCGACGGCGGGGCATTTTTTGTTCCAATGTAACAGGAGAGGAAACGGGAGGGGATTCGGCAAGGAATGAGATGTGATGGGAAAACTTGGTGCGAAGAGTCATGATTTGAGACATTCACTAAAACTGTGATTGGGTTTATCTTTTCTTTACGTTTCTTTTTTTCTTTACGTCCACGTCACGTCACGTCCATGTTGTGGTTTTTGATGTAACAATTCAAGCTCGAGCAGTCTCTCCCACTACCTAATCTGAGATTAGGAACGTGTGATCTGTGCTAGCTTGATAGATAATAAGCTTCAGTTGAATATAGTATTTGTTCACGACTGCGTCTTTGTATGCGACCTATTTACCTCCATTCTAATTAGCGTCGAGGATATTTTTTTCGAACTGTATCGCGTGTGAAACTTCATCGTTTCAGTTAATTATTGAGTCACGTATTCGTATTCGGTAATTTTTTGTTTCGTATTATTGTTTTTTTTTTTTTGCTCTTTTGATTTTCACACGAATGTCGAGTGAGGAAAAGGTAATAAAAGTTTTGTGGGTGTATCAGCTAACAAAACCCCAGGTAATCGAACTTTTAGAAGAAATTACGGGAGAAGGAATTAGCCCGCAAGAGCAATCGATCGACAAGTTACGGAAGTCGTTAATCGAATTGATTTGAGCAGATCCTACGGCAAAAACCGCAACGTGATTTTGTACCCGAATTTATCGAAACTGTCATCGCCGAATTTATTGAAAAACCGGCTATTTCCACTGTTTGAGAGACCAAACGACCGCAATATAATGACCGACGGAGGTATTCGCATTCGTTTGAACGTGAAAGATTACCAAACAAAACCTCTGCCATAATTATATATAAGTATAATATACCATAATTATATAAGGATTAAAGAACGTTGTCTAAAATTGCTGGTTGGAAGCAGTTTTCCGCAAATCATTTCCGAATAATTTGCCGATTTACATAGCGTATTTTATCGTCCATTAGCACGAATGAGTTTTGAAAGGAAATTATGTTGAAGTTCTACTCCAGCTCTCGTCACCAAGCATTATTATGTTCTCGAGAAACATATGATCGACAATTAATAATTTAATTTGTCAAAAAATAAATTCATTACGTTCTGTCTGTTCTATGAAGAACTGCTTATTCTGTCTCAAGCTAAAAATACTTTTACAAAAAATTATACTAGGTATGCCACGATTTTCAAAGGGAAATAAATATGCGAATTTGGCTAGCAATGAATTATAAGTATAACGTATATGAATGGTCCACGAAGCAGTGTAAAACTTGCGTCCATCTTTGCGATTTGTCGCGTGTTGTAAATTATCTTTCGAGCATTATCTGTTTGAGAGCAAAAATTAGATGAGTTGTTTCCAGCGCTTTCCCTAGCGTGGCTTCTTCAGGAAAACGACGAGAAACTACGTACTATCTACCTTCCAGAGTGATAAGATTAACTTAGTCGCAACAGGAAACGGTTCGACATTTATATAGTAGGGTCAAGTATAGAAAGGGTCAAGATTTAAACATAATGGTGACTGGTAGCAGGGTAATAGAAACTTGGAAATTGATTTAAAACTCCGTTTGACTAGCTAAGGGACATTGCAAGAGAGTTAACGTCGCATTTTTGCTCTCAACCTTAACCTCGAACAAATAGCTTACATTTAGTTCAACATTTTTGTCAACTGGTGCCGAAAATGTCCCTAGCTGTAGATTGATGGTAGAGTCATGAACGAACTACAGTGGCAGTTAACCGGCAGCAGATGACCTCTTCACAACTTGAACACAACTTGCAAGCTTCATTGTGAAACCGCTAGGAAGCAGATGAGAGCCGATCCAAGGATCAAACCGCTGTATTCTTCAGAATAATGAACAATCAAGATTGATTTTTTCACAAGGTATTCTGGATTTTATGCTCTTTAGTTATGAATGATTTCCCAAGTTGAATATTGTACGTCTTGTAGCTTCGGTGATTTCATGCATGGGCTCTTTAGGTTCCTCGCATTTGATTCAATTGGTCCCACGGTTTTACCATCACGTTCAACTCCGAATCGCTGAACTAATAACAGTCCTGCGCCAAAATCATGGCTCGGAGCAATAAAAAAAAGCCCCGATAGTGGAGGTGTAAAATACTCTTGGAGCAATTTGTCTACTCTTCAAGATGGATCATAATACATAAAAATATTATTTTTTTCGATGAGCAATTTACCATTAGCTGCTTTATCGTTTAAAAATTTTGAACAGCCAGCATATAAATAGTCATTAACAGCTTCCTTTTTTTGCCCGATTGTAGCAAAGGCAGATTGAAGGACTATGATGACGCAAATTAAGTTAAAATGCACGATGAATGTTTTATTCGTCAAATGATTTGTAATTAGTAGATTGGTAGTTCACTCACGACTGCTTTAAAATTTTGCTACGTCCGAGAGGAACCAGTAATCAGGTTTAGTAGTTGACTCCCTTTGTGCCAGAGGCGAACACCCTTGTCATCAGTAGTCGACTCTTATTACACCAGCAGTGAACACCCCATGACCGCCTTACATCTTAGACACCTTATAAAATAAATAAATATAAATAAAAACCGTTTACTTCCATGTTTATTTGATGTTTCTTTGAATCTAATGAAGCAGCTTGTGGTAAAATATTGTGTGTAACAAAGGAGTTCAGCACCGGTTCATGAGCCCTACTACAGCACTGGTAATGAACATAATATCTCGTTTACTATGTTCATTACCAGTGCTGTAGTAGCCGAGCGTCGTATGTACTCAGTACCGACTTGTTCGTTGTGCTCATTCTTGAATAGCTACTTGGTACGTAGCATAAAAAAGGAGACCTACCCGGGTTGTCTCAAATCCTTATTCCATCAGTTTTGTCCCAAGATTCCCCTATTGAAATTTTTGCCTTAATACTCTGCGTATTCTGGTATTCAGTGAAAAGAGCTGCGGCATTCTTGAAATGCGTCTATCATAGGAGTAAATCTTGGTGGTAAACCGTCAGCAAAATTACTTGTGAACCGTTACCAAAAACGTCAACTTTAAAACGATTTATTTCTACTCCCAAATGACGTACGGAATTCATCACGGTTTTCTACATTCTTCCTTCAGAAGCCTAGATCGTTTAACGTTGAAAATCCGGCACCAGGGCTCCAAATTATCTCCAAAAAGGAGACTGCTCATTTTGTTCATTATTATTGTTCTTCCATATTCTTCTCTGGAAATACTTGTCCCAGGAACCACCAATCGACAACTTTCGTGGACAAGCCTAATGTTAATTTGACTTTCGATGCGTACGTCTTTCCGTACATAGTTTCGTCCGTGATGTACGCATCCTTTTTCCGATCGGGAGACTTTGATTTTTTTTTACCGCGTCCCACTTTAGCGCCTAAAGAACTCTTTCGAGCGAGGCTTTTTCGGCTGCCGCTTTTCTGAGCCATACTTTTTCTCCCTCCACTTTTCTGAGCCATACTCTTCCTTCCCCCGGCTTTCTTCGCCACACTTTTCCTGCTCACACTTTTCCGGCTGACGCTTTTTCGGCTGCCGCTTTTTTGGGCGACGCTTTTCCTGCTGCCACTTTTCTGGCTGCCGTGTTGAGATTTTCTTCTCGAAACCGATTTCCTGCTCGACCTTCTGCTGCTTTTGGAAGCGCGCGGTTTCAAATCTGAAGACCTTTTCATCTCAGGGTGAGCAAGCTTAAATGGTTGGTACTCGATGAATATTTTTTGCGTCGCTTTGGGCTTGAGGACGACTTTGTTCGTAACTTTGAACAAATACTCTCGCTTTTCCTCATCGACCGGTTGAAAATCTCGTTTGAGTAAACTGACAATTTCCCCACTCAGAACTTCGTCGTAATTATCAGTCTTGAACGAGCGACGTTTTACCTTTGGAGCGCTGCCGGGTTTGATATTTTTTCTTCCTTCCACTTTCAATTCCCCTTTTTCTAAATGTACGTCGTCCTCTTGTCCTTCTTTTGGCCCGCCATCTTTTTTCGTCCCGTCTTTTGTTTTCTTTTTACCAGTGACGCTCTTCCTCGTAACACTTTTTCTCGAAACGCTTTTCCGCGAAACACTTTTCCGAGAATCGGTTTTCTTCGAAACACTCTTCCTTTCGGGGCTTTTCCGCAACATGCTTTTCCGCGATAGGCTTTTCCTCCCTTTGCTAGCCCGTCCTCGAGATTTATCATCAGCTCCATCTGAAGGATCCATATTGTAAGATGGTCCTTCCTTGACATAAACCTTGTTGAAGTTGAATTCGAGCACAGCATCGCATTGGTTCTCAATCTGTGTACAAACATAATAATTATTTTCTTATATTACGTCAATATTTTCTTGTCGAATATAAATATTTTTATCTACAAGAAAGAACTATCAATTGGTTGGCGAAGTTAAATAATACTTATCAATCAAGAGATCAGAAATCAAGAATGGCAAACCGAGCTTTTTGTGCCTGTACCTTGGGATAATTTCCAAGGTATTCTAGTACAGCCAAATTTCAATTATTTTCAAGACTATGAAGAATTGATACAAAAATGAGAAATAATTAAGAAACGGCCGAATTTTAGAGAGCTTGCTCTTATAAAGTGAGTCGTCAGAAGTCATTGCTGACATGGGATGAATATTGTTTAACCCCTTACGTGAAGTGAAGACGAAATATTTATATCGTTGCTCACCCAAACTGGAAGTTTCGCCGGTGTCCCTCCTTGGGATTTAAGTTTACCGACTATGAACTCGGGAGTGATTTTAAACTTCGGCTCGATCGCTTTGGCCTGAATCTTGAGAGGAACGATCGTTGAATTCCCTCTGATTTCAATGAATTCTGAAATCTGAGTGGAAAGGAATTGTTTAAACATAAAAACGCTCGCTGAAAAAAATAAAGTATAGTCATTGTTCTTAGAAATCACCGTCTTCGGTTTTTTTGGCGCGAATATGATTGGCAATTTCACATGGTGGTCAGGCTCCAGCCACATCCCAGTTTTCAGAAAATGATTCGGTTTCATCTGAAACGAGAATTATTTTTTGCATCTCTTCTTCCACCACTATCAAATACGATAGGTTGGTACTAATCTTCAAACTTCTCTCCCAAAAGAGCTTGAACAACTCACTTGGTCCAACGGTATGCGAAAAGTTATATAGAACACTTCCGGTGCATCAAAACAACTGTGATTCAAAAGTACAGTGCGCCCTGACGTGTTGTACACTTCAAAGAAAAGTTTGCTTTTCATCCCGATTGCAGTAGTCTCGAACTTGATTTGCTGATTTAGAGTTGGCGGAGTGAAAACTACAATATCCGGCCTCACGAGAGTTCCGTACAGAAGAAGTTCCAATTCTTCTTTGCGCCTAGAAATTGGATTTTATATACATATTTATCACTATACAGGCTGTGTGCCCAATAAACAGAATCAACTGTAGCAATATTGTGAAAAAAAGTTAATTGATTTTAAACAAGGGGCTAAGCGCCTCTGGCGTTTTCGCAGCCACATTAGGATGATCCTAGACCCCTCTCCCCTCCCGGCACCATAGGTGGGGATAGTTTGCGTACTTCTAACTTTTTATATATATATTTTTCCTCTCTGTATGAAAAAGCAACGCTTATATTTTGTATCGTCGAGACTATAATTAAGTAAGTAGATGGTGGGTGTTGCGTGATTCTGTATCCTAATGAATGTATTGGTGTTTCGACTTGAGCGAAGTTTTAGCCGAAGTACAGACCAACTTTTCAGGTTTTCCAAGATTTGTAACTTCCGCGCTCGATAACTTCAGCAAAAGTTCGTCAATTCAGATGTTTGGATCTACCAGAAGATAGGTAATTTAATTGTCCACATTTTCTCCATGTAATGTACCTATCCATCTCCCAACAGTTTATGCGGTATTCATTAATATTGATTAAACAATGAAAATATCCAATTTTTCAACTTTGAACAATCATTTCATCTATTTAGAGTGAAAGAAACGAAGAATGAAGCATATATTATTCATATACACACCGTCAACTGTCATTATTCCAAATTTGAACGAAATTGAACTCCAAAAATTTTTCCCAGAAAAATCAAGGGATCCCTGAGATTTTATTGAAACAATCAGTTATCGATTTTTCACTCGTCTTTCAATGAAGATAAAAATCTGAAATTTTCAAGAAAGTAGTATTTTACCAACATATATTTTTGTAATTTTTTTCAATTCTCGAAAAAAATTGCAAGTGGTCCAAAAAATCAGTTTTTAAACTCTCGATAATCGAACATTAACCGTGATTTTTGAGGTCCAAATTTAAGCGAATCAATTGTTTTAATATGCAGGGTTCTTCATTTGTATGCCTTACACACGTACATGGCAGAAAATGTGGTGAAAAAAATTTAAACGGGACCACAGAAATTATTTTCCGTAAACCGAGTCCCTTGCCGACCGAAAGTTTGAGCTCTGCTCTGGTAAAAAATTATCTTTTGTTTTTAAGCGATTTTGTAAGCTATTCTTCAAGTAAACATTACACTAAATCCGAATTTGAGGTCAAAATGACGGAACTTTGACGACAACTATCAATTTTATCAATTTTAGTGTTATACATATTTTCCGTTTTTGAACTTTAAAAAAAATTCAAAATTCATTGCAAATATTTACTGGACTGTTTAATAATATTTTACACATTCTTACAGGACATAAACGTAGAATTGGAATTTAAAGTGAAAAAAGGGCGAACTACGTACGTTAAAACATTTAATAATTTTTTTTTTTTCATACTTAGAAGTTTCAAGTTTTTCAAGTGTTTTTCAAGTTTTCAGTGTTTCAAGTTTCAGTTTTTTTCTAATTTCAAAAAATGAGTTCTCAAGTTCAAATAATTCAAAAAATGGTTCAAGCAAAAATTTAAAAAAGGGTCTTTTGTTTTTGTATCCTTGATCTCAGTGGGGACCTAACATAAATTTAGTTTCAAATATACCACAGGTTCTGGTAGCTCTTTCTCGCCTCTGAGTATTATACCTACGTAAAAGTAGTCGGTTCAATATTTTTTTGGGGAAAACAGGCCAAAATTCCCAAAAAACGGGGTCATAAAATTTTGAAGTGTAATAAAATTAAAATGAAGGTCTTCTTAATAAGAATAAGGCGTTTCAAGCCGAAGAAGTTGACTCTATTTTACGAATCTTGGAGCCTACTAGTTTTCGTTACCCCACTTTCTCAATCAATCGTATACCCCAACATTTTTTACTTTCTCTTCAAACCGCTCTAGCTCCTGTAAAAATCCTCCAAATTTCATATTCCTGTAACTTTTCTTCCAAAGAATATAATAATCTACAAATGCTCAAGTAAAATTTACATCTCCAATGGGAATTTTTTAAGAAAATCCCGAAAATCGGCGGTATAATACGTGGTTTCGAATATGGATAGCTCACTTTGAGTATGGCGGTGTTTCTAGTTCAGTTTCAATGTGGCACACGATTTTCCCTTCAAATTTCACTGCTTCCTTGTATCTCATTAAATCCAATTTCGCGTTGAAGAGATCTGCGTCGTTCACTTGCATCTTTTCGGGATCTACTTCGATATCTCCTTCATCTGCAATGCTATGTGATTCTTTTGAAGTTTTCTTAGTCTTAGCTTTTTTCGACTTTTGGCCAGTTGCGCTTTTTCTAGGCCCAGCAGCGCTCTTTCTTTTTCCAGCGGCACTTTTCCTTTGAGGCGCGGCACTTTTTCTTTTCGGAGCTGCGCTTTTCCTTTTTGGTGCGGCGCTTTTCCTTTTCGGTGCAGCGCTTTTCCTTTTTCCGGTCGCACTTTTCCTCTTCCCCGTTGCGCTTTTCCTTTTTCCGGCGGAGCTTTTCCGGCTCGAGCGTCTCGAACTTCTTCTGGAGCTCTTCGATTTCCTCGACCCCGACGCAGAACCTTTTTTCAGTTTTCTCAACTGTCGAGCGATAAATTTTTATTTCAAATGGCGAAAATATTTGGTTCTAAGTATATACCAAGTAAACCGCGCTGCTTGAGTATGAACAATTTTGAATTTACCCTTCTTCTCTCCCTTTCCCTCAGCAGACGCTCCCTTTCGGCGATGGCTTTGAGAATCTTCGCCCTTTGCATGATTTCAGTTGCGCTCAGACGAGGTCGAACAATTATTTTCATTTTTAGCTCCTAATAGAGATTGAAATTATTGCTAAATAGTTACAACTACGTTCAATGAAACTGTGAAGGTTTCCATTGTTTCTTGTCACTAGAAGTGGAGCAATACCAAAATTTTACTGCGGCGATTTGTTCACGTCCTTTTTTATTTCACTTACTTGGTCACTTCGAATAACGCCGCTACATGGTTCAACGTCGATGAACGGAAGGTTGGAAAAGAATTCAAATCTAGCTTTCACGTTTGGGGTTGCTTTGAAAATTCCCTTAACGCCTTTGCCGCAATAGCAGATCTTATGAGATTGCAAATTCGGGCACCTGATATAAAGCACAAGAATGAGTCATGATAATGAAGAGTAATGATACCTGGTAAAACCTTCGGACTTACTTTAGATAAAATGGGGTGATAGTGTATGAGTAAAATGGCGTTGGAGGAAGGACGATTTTTTGAGCTGACAGTTCGCAATGAGGATCGATCACTACGGCTCGTACTGCCAATAATGCAAACAGCGGATCCGGAGTGGAGCAAATCGGCAGTGCTTCCACGTTCGTCACCTCAGCCGAAGGACCTCTAGTTGATTTATTTCATTATTGGTCATTCCAATAATTTCAATAATCAGTATAAAAAAATTTTTTTTTATAAAAACTTACTCATTCCATCGATTTACAGCTGTTAAATTTTTTAATCTCTCATCACCAACTGGGAGTGATCTAGGAAATTAAATATTCCATTAAATGATGATAATTGAACAAAAAAAAATCACCGCGCTCACCTTTAAAATCGGTATCTAACTTACACCGACATTTTTCCGTCCCCTTTCCCTGCATCCTTATATTCCTCAGCTTGAAACGGTAAACTGAAAAATTAGTCAATAATTCAAAGCGTTCTTGCAATAAACAATCGATCCGAATGAGTACTGCTCGAAAAAAGTTTGAGCGCTTACAGTTCATCGCCGAACACGCTTTTTCGCTTGTATAATTCAATTAGTTCGTCAAAGTCCGGCATGATAAATTCGAAATTGAACGGATCGTCGTCATCTGCTTCGGTTTCAGCAGATTTTCGTGACGCGTTGGACTTGCGACGTTTCGATTTTCTCGTCTGCTTTCAAAGCAAACAATACAACAAAAGTGCCATCCTGAGTATTTTATAAAAATTTCTTGTATATAAATTCCCTCATTTCGATTTTAAATTCTGTTGAATATACATTACTGATAAGCGTGTTACTGGATATTTTAAAGAAAAAAGAAACATTTTTAGCGAACGTCCGCAGAAAATGATGTTATTTCGTTCGCTCGGAAGAATTCATCCATCAAATTTCGACCCGAAAAACACACAAAATCCGTTTCATGCACCGGAGAACTCTAGAAAAAAAATGTTTGGCAAAATTTCACTTCTCACAATATTTGCTATTATTGTCGAGAGAAAAATCTGTTTTTTTTTCCAGAAAAATCCTTATTAGCATAAGTATAATTTTGTTGGGATGCCAAACTGGAGCGAGGTGTTCAAAGTTGACCTTGAGCTTTCCCGAAATTCGAAAAACCATCAATACCCGATCCGAAAGGGCATTTTGGTTATTGAAATTCACGTATTTTTTCTCGCCGATCTGAAAATTGTTCATCTTTAACGGTTCTCGAGTTATTGCAGTTTTTATGAAATTTTCTAGTTCTGGAAAACGCACGTAACAATAATATTACTCGAGTATTTTCGAGTCTACATAAAAATATCAAATTTCGGACTAATATATTCTTTAAAACAGTCCTCTGTATAATACTCTACGAAAATTCGTTCGTGAAGCCATGCTGCATGACTGTTTTCATCCTTTGTCAATAAGTACAATTTCGTATGGTTATTTTCTAACATTGTAATAAATTAATATCTGATGGCTGGTCTTTATCTGATGCTGGTTGTTGCGGATGCAAGGTATAAGGGAAAAAGTATAGCAGGTTTTTGGGCTGAAAATACCAACTAAATTTTGAGGAACGTCCAAAAGCTATTAAATAATTATAATCGAATAAGAGCCCACGAACGTTTCATCGAAGAATGACACATGAGAAGCGTCTTGAACGTTTGAGGCAAAGAAGTGAAGCTATGCAGTTTGAGTTAAGTAGCTAGCATCCCCGTCAATGACAATTCTTCTCACGCTATGTTTCCACAATGCAATTCATGCAAAAATATTATAATAAAGCCCGTTGAGCTTTCAAAAATTCAGCGCGACGCAGTTGAAACGGCGCTCAGTTGCAGGCAGGCTGGTTCACCCACCGCTTCAATCGCCCACCTGGTTTTGGTCAATCAATACGGGAGTGGTGAGGCGCAAGTCCGCTGAAGTTCTGGCAGCAGAGAGGTTCTTCCATCGGATTGTTTACTTATAACAATGAATTTCGTACTGTGATATTGTGAACTTATCAGAGTTTTATTTTAAATATGTATGACATCTAAACGAGAATATTAATGTCGACAGTTGATTCGGAAAAGTTCTACAGCGATGTCGTCGAGCCCGGCTAAAATTCCGACACTGTGCAATCGGCTTTTCCGTGCGTTCGAAGAATCCCGGTCGAAAAAGACGAAACAGAAATACAACCCGACCGAGCATTCGAATTCGTTAGATTTCTCAGGATGGAGAGTAGAAATGCCTTCGCCTTCGGGGGCGTCAAGAAGCGCCACTCCCGGTGACTGGGACGAAACATCGGACATCACCGTCGAAGAAAACGTAATTCTAGAGGAATTGCTCACCGTTTACTTGGGCGGTGACTCGAACCTGATCAGGGTTGTAAATTTTTCGCGGCGAACCGGTAAGAAAAAGTTCAGTTTGAGCCCATCGATCGAACAAATGAACGCTGATTTTGTTAAAAAATGTTTACCGATGGCAGTCTATTATTCGATACTTTGCCGGTTCGCGGAAGAGCATTCGGTAAAGAATCTTAGCGCGGGCCGAGTTAATCAAGCCTTGAGCGGCTCTATTGACGAATTGTTAATCCTGGAATATGTGACTTTTGTCGAATCTCTAGCAAGGAAAAACCGCTCAGGTCGGCTCCACCTTCACGAACTTTGGTTTCACATTCAAGATATGATGGCATCGATGAAAATGATAGCCGAACTCATTCTCACCATAACTGAAAATAAAACCCATGGCGGCTTAACGCTAACAGCTCTCCACGAATATTTGAACAAAATCGTCGCACTTATTAGCCTTGACACGCGGTTGTGTTTTCAGATAACAAAAGCAAGCGCTTCTCCGTACATGAAATCCGTCAAAGAATGGATTTTCAACGGTGTTATCTACGACCCGTTCGACGAGTTCATGATCGTCGAAAATCCCCGCGTTAAGAAGGAAACCTGTTCGGAAGGCTATTGGGAAAATAAGTACCAGCTAAGGCACAGCATGATTCCATCATTTCTTGACGACGTAAAAGACTACGTTCTAAACGCGGGAAAATATTTGAACGCGATGAAAGAGTGCGCGGACTACGAAAGGAAACCGATCGATTTGCCGCCGTTAGAGGAACTCGAATACTCCGATGACAACATTTGCCACGATGTGATCGTTAAAGCTTACGAGCATTCGAGCAAAGCGCTTTTGAAGTACATGATTGACGAGCATAAACTAATCAGGCGAATAGCAACAGCCAAGAAATACTTCCTTCTCGAACAAGGAGATTTCGCTGTTCAAATACTTGATACGTGTAATGAAGAATTGGAAAAGGAGATTAACGAAGTTATGCCATCAAGATTGGCGACTTTGGTTGAAATGGCTATAAAAATTCCTGCTACCGAAGATGACGTCTCCCCGAAAATTCACATCACGTCGTGTTTGAAAACGCTCGACTTGCATACGCAAGTGACGAGAATAATGAAAAATTCGCAACAGAATCAGGATTCGATCGCTGATAATTCTTTACCGCTTACGGGATACGACGCGTTCACGTTGTCCATGAAATGCAAATGGCCCGTTTCTTTGGTATTCAATACAAAAGTCCAGTCTTTGTATCAAATGTTGTTCAGGCACTTGTTCTATTGCAAACACGTGGAACGATTGCTTTGCAACGCTTGGATCCTCGATCAGACAATTCGAAACATGTCGCACCGGGAAATGAGACCGTATTTGCCCGCGCTTGCATTGCGGAACAAGATGATATTATTTCTCCAAAACGTGCAAAGCTATATCGCTGAAGATGCTGTCGAGCCAGCTTGGACGGAATTCCTCGATAGCGTCGACCACTGCGAAAGTATAGACGATCTAATCCAAAAACATTGGGACTTTTTGGAAACCATAATGCAAACGAGTTTTTTGGCGGATTTGAAAATGTTATCATTATTCAGACGGCTTGTCGACCTTTGCAAAGACACGGCGAAATTTATATTAGGCCTTGGTACGCTTAGAAATGTCGAAGAATACCCGTCGTACAGCTTACATATCAGCAAACAGGACGAAGAATTTACAAAAAATATCGTTACATTCTTAAGCCAAATTATAGACTTGTCGACGAGAGATCCGTCTGGTAAGCTGATCAAATTGTACTACCGTCTCAATTTCAATCATTTCTACAATCAAAAGTTGGCCAAATCTGATTCCACATCAACAACTAGTATAGAATCGAGTATTTCATTTGTTGACCTAAGGAACTGACCGGTTTGGTTCAATTATTCGATCGTTTTTGCTGAAAAAATTTTGTTAAAGAACAATAGATTTGTAATTTTTTATTATTTGAAATGTTGGCCGTATTATTAAATTTATTGAACGCTAAAATCTATTTTATTCCCTACCTTGATGGTCGAAATTCTGATCGAGTTCTCATGATTAAAATGATCAAGGTCTACTTATTCCCTCAGAAATGTTTTTTATATCATTATGGTTTTTTATGTATATGAATAAAATATGTGATTTGTATATAGGTATTCTGCTCGACAATTTCCCGAAGTTTCGCGACGATCAGATTATGGTTTAGGAGTTTATAGGTAACATACATTCTTTCGGCTTTATTTAAACATAGATTTTATGTAGGTAATATTTGCTGCATTTATTGATTTATAGTTTAAATGGAAGGTAATAAGATATTTTTTATGCTTCTTCATTCACATTTTACAGTAATATTTCGCGGTTTTTTTTTTAGCAAAAAAAGTTGCGTGGGGAATTGAATGTCTATAAGTAGCCCGGAAATTGCATTGCGTTGCTATTCTAAGTACCAGTTCAAAATTCTATGGTGTTACTAGGATTGCTAGGAAGGGTAGAAAACGATTCACATAATGATGACGGGACACTCTTTAGCGAGACTTGGAAGGCTTAACCCTCAGTTAGCTCTTCAGTATCTCGCTAGATCGCTCTTGTAACCTTTTCATGAGGCCCCATCTTAGTGAAGGTTGTAGAACCATGGCTGGCTAAAATACTATAATAATATAAATATTATAATTTTTAATAACTTCGACTAATGATAACAAAATTGTTACAATTGAATACTAATCGCACTACAATAATTAAATAAAATACCTACTAGAACCAGGTAATATTATTAAAACATTGCTTCGAAGCATAATTTATTATCTAAAAAAGCTAGATAAAATGGAACTTTCGAAATAATTTTTTTTCTTCTTTCTTGTCATCCCCTTTTCCCTCCTTCAGTTGCCTTCGAACTGTGCCCCCCCCGCTCCAGTGTTGCAATTTCATAATCATTCAAACGGCTTCTCTTGTCCAGAGAACACAAACTGGGCACTATCCGACTCCCAAAAGTTTTGGTTTTTGAGCAGATTGTATTTTATATTAAGCACTAGGTAGGCATATAAATAAAACATTGTAAACAAAATTCATCCTCGCCTTAGTGACTTCTGGTGAAATGCTTTTTTTGCTTCCATGTTTACTATGAGATGATCCTGTTTTCTTTTTCTCCTTCGTCTCAGCTGAACCGTTTTCAAGTTCGGCGGGCTCCTATCGCAAAAATACCACATAATGCAATATTTTTCCCATGTCCTACAAACGAGGAAAAAAGGAAAAATATAGATACCTAACAAAAACATTTCATTCTTATAAAGAAATAATGGAAAATCGAACTGCAACCTACTGCTTCTTGGCGAGATCCCGGAGGTACGTAATCCTCATCTTTTATATCGTACTCCTGAAAAATAAATAAAATCATTCGTCAACTGATGGAAGTGAAAATTGAGAAGATATCTGAGATGTAGCTGTCTCTTAGGAACTTCCATAGAGCACCTGCTAACCTTATGAGCAAGAAATTTGGTGCGTAACTTCAATGTGTCTTACTTTCGGGTAAATGATTGCATGATGATGGTCAGTGGTGATCAATTTATGGGCCGGCACGTGATTTGCGAGTCGATCCATCGTTGTTACGATAAGGACGAAATAATGTTCAGTTGTTCCTCCAGGCCAGGTTAAGAGTTCTACTGTAGGACTGTATATAAGGTCGAGCGTCAATCTTTCTCCTGGCCCTATAACGCCGTAACCGCGTCCCGGTTGAATCATGAGCCACTGCAATAGCCCGAAAAAATACGATCTCGAGTCAATCATCTCTTATCTACTTCTAAGTATTTTCGCTAAACGACCACAAATTTGAGAAAAAAATCTGTATCAATATTCGAATAACCTTGGGAAGATTTAAAAATCCATATCTGTGAGTCGCCAAGGAGTGGTTGATTAGTTGGAAGGGAAAAACCGCTGAATTGTATGTGTAGACAATTCCGTAGTCTATGAGCTCCGGTACGATTTGTAAGCCCATGCTACGACTGACAATAGCCATAACTCGCACTTCCAGAGGAGGGCCAGTTTCGTCATAATCTTTAGAGGAAACATACACGGGAAAATCCAGTATGTTTGTTTCCGGGTCGTAGAACTCGGCGCATTCCGAGCAAAATGAATATCTAAGTAGAAAAAGAAGATCATTCTATTAATTTCAGCATAAATTTAAAGCTACTAAAATTCGGTATTTTGTCCGCCAAAATGGTATTAGAAAACGCAGGCAATTATTCATTAATATTCAGATTATCTGATTTCAATGTTCACAGTCTTCTCATAAACTGTTTGTTATAATTCATTTGATCGTTTGTTTCATGCGTGATTCAATAATTTACGAAATATTTTGTTCAAAGTACTTCAAATCTAGGCGGATAAGAATGCGGACTTCCTCTCCACCGAGAACCAACGGATCAGGGTTATGTATCACTGCTTGATTAGCCATAGCTGGTGGCAACTTGGCCAACACTTGATGGCATCTTCTTCCGCCGTTGCCGACCGTGAAACTGCGTTGTTGAACTCCGTTTTCCAACAGACAAAGTTTCATATCCACAACCAGAGGTTTTACATACATAGGTGTGGTTTCGATTTCAGCGAAAATATCCACGGTCTAAAAAAAAGTACGAGCGTTTGGCAGTAATTCAAAATATTAACGTTTCAAAAACTTCAATGTGTGGGATCAGTTTGAAGTTGACAAAATCTCCTCTGCCGTTTTATTGGACGAAGAATGGCCCAAGATGCACGTAATAATTTTTATACTTCTAGCGTTTTGGCACACCGAGATATAGTGCATCTTCACCTTCTCTTGCAAACGTTTTAATTCACAGGTTAAACTGAAAACCTGTGTGGCGAAACGACAAAAACAAATAGGTAATATGCGTAACCTGGGCCATTCTTTACATAAAATAGTAGAGAAAGTGATGATCCCAAGTATCAGAGATGATAAGTATACTATGTAGTAGTAAAAGTTTGAAGATTTCAGTATGTGTTTCTTTGAAAAAGATTTTTCTAGTGCCAGGAAAAAACGTGAATAATTGCATCTAATGTCATTTGAAAAAAATTATTAGAATAACATTAAAACAATTTTTTTTTAAATCCTACAATAAAAAGAAATTTTCAGTTTATTTCAGTCAAAAGGTGCTGCGATCTTCCTAACAACCTTAACCTGATTATACAAATATTCTATGACTATAATTATTTTAGAACACCTGGCTATGGTAGAAATGGAAGAAATCCGTGAAGGTTAAACACCACTGCTCGTGCACTGTGCCCACATATGGTGCGAAGCGAGGCTTGAACGCAATGGAAACTCGAGCTTTACAACGTCCCGGTATCTCAATATCGAGCCGTCTGTCCACCGTAAATGTTTCGAATACTTTGTCGCATAAATGCTTAATCAACGAAACCACAATGATTTCACTTTCTGTTCCATATTGCTCAACATCGTTCGAAGGATCGTTCAAAAAGTTCTTCGTCTTCGAATGCTTTTTTTTCATATCTTTGAACACGATTGAAGGGTAAATGCAGAACAGGGAATTGAGTTTTATCTGAAGACTCTCATCTGTTATCGCTTCCCCAAATTGTTCGATGTCTTCTAATGCTGAATAAAACAATACACTAAATATAGGGAAAAATAAATAAATGTAGGTAATATAAAAAATATAAAAGCGACAATAATAGTGAAATTAATAATATTTCACTGATGTTTATAATACGCCTTCAATCTGGCTAGTGCTCAAGTATAAATAGTAATATTCACCTGGGCAGGTATTATTTTTTCTCCGAATAAATAGAATACAAGGAACTGATCCTTTGTTAACAACTGTGAAATGTTGGACAAGAACATCCTGCGACCATAGTTTTTTAGGAGGAAACCTAGGCAAGGCAAACAGTTATCAAATGCGCAGAAAAAAAATTAATGAAATCATCGAGTGCGAAAACTAACTTGAAAAACACGGGGTCAACCGAGATCTGGGGAGTTGGAGGGATGCAAGTAACGTGTAACGAAAAGGATTTCCACGATTTCGGGCGATGACGCGATAAGAATATTAGATCAGCTTCGATTCTTTCGGTGGTCTCCAAAGGTGAAAACACCACGGTTACTATCGGGTAAATTCCTGGCGGTGTGCTTTGGGCTCTCCACGGTTCAATCTGTAACATTAAAGGGTTAATTTGATACATTAGATTGACTATCGCATTCACTTTTCGGTTGTTAGTTATTTATTATTTTACTTTTTATATTCATTTATTAATATTTTTTAATTAACCACTTGCGCTAAGATTGTGGAATCCCATTTTATAAGAATGGGAGACGAAGAGACAGTCACAAATTCCAGTCAACGTAGGCAAGTACCTTTAAAACGCCCGTGTCATCATCTGGCACCATCTTGATCATAAATGGTCTGCAGTAAGATCTCATTTTGCTTCGACATATCAACTTGACCCGCTTCTTATACACGACGTTCGGTTGGAAATTCTGCCGGAGCATGAAAAACGTATGCAACGTAAACCAGCGGTGTGTATAGATTACACAGTACTTACATTTTTTTTTTTTTTTTTTGAGTCGGTAGCCGGTATAACCATTCATAAAATCAAGATACTCATACAAAGGCCGCAACGCTTGCACACCACTACTATTTTTGCAAAATTAGCCAGGAGACACAAAAATATAAAAACGCACGAATTAGATTAATAATGCGGATCATTTTTGTAAAGGAGACCCCAAAAATGTATAACCTGCCCTGAAGAGGGAATCAAGCGTCATTTCTCGTCCTTACATTTAAAAATCCTCAAGCATTCAAATATACCTAACTGAAAATGCTATTTACACGGAAGTACTGAGTCTTACACCTAAATAAAAATCAAGCGACATACAGCTGACATAAAGAAACATTTCAACTCTCTAGCGTTGAAATATGTTTACTCCTGCGGTCTGTAAAAATCAAAATATAGTCAATATCAAATTAATTTATTAATTGTTGTGGCCTATAAAAACCAAAATACAAAATGCGCACTAGTAGAATAGTGAAAAAAAAAAACTCCTAACGTGGAGGTACAGTGAGGGACCCAATATATGAAAAATCAAGCCTAGTGTGCTTTCATGACATAAATTACATTTGGGAAGTTGACTTAATGAACATTTTAAAACCACAAACGTTGAAAAATATTGTCTCTTATAGCCTGTAAAAATCAAATCAGATAAACAATATCTCGGGACTACTACGGGAACAGCTAATTTTACACATTCACTGGAGAACATTTCCTGAAAAAGTCATTGAGTTTCATTTATTTTTCACGGAAATATGACGGTTTTGTCACTTTTTGACCATAGAGTGTTTCTGAGTCGAGTACTATAAAAATGTTTTCTAAATTCACCTCCGTTCCTAATTCGACGATCACTTTACTTCCGTTTACTACGTGAACATGGAAGAAAATGTTGCGATATTTTGTACGAAATTCAACCGATCCTGTTTATACAGCCGAGATGGCAGCTGGAAAGATTCGGGAGTGTTTGCCTCCCTTGTGTAAAATATTAAAATTAATATAAAAACGTTTTCAGTTAAAATTGCCGAACCGGTAGAAGTTGCGCAAAAGTTCGAATGAAACATTCTTAGTATAATGGTTTCAAATGGACAGAAGATCTAATTATCGAATTTAATTTAGATTGAGTTTCGTTATTATTAGCTTGTATACAACGGCTCCTATCGGGACTTACGTTGATTAAAATACGACTCGGTTTCGTGTAGTACATTGGATCCGTTGGGGGTAAATTATCTTTCATAAATTTCAACTTGTCCAATTCGTCCTGTTTCTTTCCCCATTCGCCGAACTTCCCAATAAGATGTGGGTCGAGGATTGAGTGAGGAGCTGCTTCCTTATATGGCTCGAGAATGGACAAGATTGATTTGCGCTGATTTTGAAAAGAACAGCTTCGAATCAAGAGAATGATATCAAAAGCATTTTATAAGAAAATTAAAACTTTGCCGATAATGCTAGATCTATCAGATTTTAACTCAATAAAGTAAATACTATTGTGTAGTTTATCAATTTACTACTTGCAGATTTTTTCGAAGACTTCGATCTTCTGTTCCCCTTTTTCTTAGACGTCGATTTCCTTCGACTTCCTTTTTTGCTGGCTCTTCTGCTACCTCTCCGGCTGCTTTTCCTTCTACTTCCTCTTCGTTGGCTGCTTTTACGACGACTCGATCTTCGGCTGCTTCGTCTGCTCGATTTCTTCGTGCTCGTCCTTCTCTTCTCTTTCTCTTTCTCTTTCTCGTTGTCAGTTTTCAAATCCTTGCTCTTCTCAGCGGTTTGACGGATTTCCGGTTTTGACTGAATCTCCTTTATTTTTGCCTCTTCCTCATTTACCAATGGTTTTGATTCTGCCTCTTCAATAACCCCCTCCCAACTCAAAGGCAACAGTTGGCGTTTTTTAGGTAAACGAAATACTTTCGGGTTTTCCAGCATTTTTCTCTTCTGCTCTTCGCTCATCAATCTTTCCATCCATTCCAAGGAATTTTCAATATACGTTTTTGCCTTTTTCGCCTTTTCCTTTTGATTTTCTCTGCAATACGAGTCACTTTTAGTAGCTGAATCTTTCAAAACCTACACGCCTGAATTTTAGACAGGAATCGCCGACAGATGTAGAAGTTAGTCGAAGCTCTTCACACCTTGACTTCCGATAAATAGAAGGGCTCTTGCGATTTCTTATATTAGAATAATTTAGGCTCGGATTGCAATGAATAAATTGATACATTTCATAACAGTGATGATTGATCCCTTTGTCGGATACTTTCATTATGAAACCGTTCGTGAAATAACTTTCACCGAGCTGAAATTGCTCCACTCCAATCTTCTTAACTGACTTCGTAGCTGTAATTGTTACACTTGACGTACCAAAATTGTGCCAACTAACAGTCCATAATTGGAGCTCTTCTGCAAGGTAATCAATTCTTTCTAATCAACCAGTCATTGATTTCTAACGAAGTCTACAATGCCCAGCGTTTTTCCGTTTATTTTCCGAAACAGGAATAGAACTTCCTACTACTTTCAAAATTATTGCTCAACTCGTTCAATTACTCAATCGGAAAAATTACTAACTGCGTTAATTCACTTACATGTGATGATAATACAATGAATCTACTCTCGACTCCAACAGACTCGTGCTACAGTTAAATTTTTCAGCTAGCGATTTGAGATAATCGTTTTTTTCTTCCATCTTGGCGGTGGTCCTCTCGTGGAAATGGCATTTGTAAATATTTTCCGACTTAGTGTAACCCTCCTAGAATCAGAAACCAGTAGTGCATAAATCACGCCAGATTTGAGTCATCAGACCGTTTTACTGAAAGCATTATAACCAAATACGAATTCGAGAAACTTATTAAAACGTGCAATACGATATCGTTACTAAACAAGGAGACCGACAACTGCTCGAAATAAGTAATTAACGCGGATCTACGAATCGTGAGCCAAAAGATGAGAACATAGCGTCATCTGTTTGTCATAACAAGCATTTTAAGACCTCAACCGTTGAAAACTACCGACTCTTATGGTCTGTATGAACGATTATATCTCAAAGACACAGTGTGTTATCCAAAATTCAATAAAAGCTCGTTTTACACGTTCTCTGGGAGAACATTTTCTGAAAGTTTTTTCAAGGAGATATATTATGGCGTATTATGCCATTTTTTGACTACGGACAGACGGACATATTGACACACGCACACACAGACACTTGTTCAGAAAGTGATTCATAGTATTATGAACATTTCTTCCAACAGGACTTCCGTTCCAAATTCGACTTTTCAGACGATCTCAATACTCCCATTTACTACGTGAACATGAAAGCAAAAATCAAACAGCTAGAAACAATAAAAAAATAAAAATAAAAATAAATAAAAATAAAAAATAATCTATGGTTGAAGTAGGATTTTTTAATTTAATTTCGGATTCTGCTTTAAACTTTAAGCATAAGTTTCAGAAAATTTTAGGACAGTTCCGTTTTTTGTTGTCACTAGGATTGAGGTCAAAGCAAAGCCAGATATTATCTCCTTCGCCCGTTTTTAGCAGCAATCACTTTTCAAAATTGAAAAACAAATAGTAGTGAAACGTGAATAATTGATTCTGGACAACAATTGTAATACACTGGCAGTTTGTATTAATTCGAACGCGTAGGCGTAATCCGGAAATGGCAAATTTTACACATTTCGTTCGAGGACATTTTCTAAAAATTTCAAGGAATTTCATATTACATTTTTTATAGATGTAAGGCAACGTTTTCCATTTAACCACAAAAACGTCAGGTCCGGAAAGTATTTCTGAGTGCAGTACTGTAAACATTTCTTGCGAAATCACCTCCGTTCCGAATTTGATTTATCGGATGATCGCAAGGCTTCCATTTACTTCGTTAACACTCTTCCTCGACATATTCGTTTTATGAGAACGAACAATACTCTCGACCCTTTAAATCGAAATAATTATGGTATCAGTAGCAATAAAGATATTTTATCATATTTATTAGTTTCTCTCTTTGTTACTAAAAACCACCTGAAAATAAACTGTTTAACTTTAAAATAGTTACCTAAACCTACTACCCCCCGCTTGAAAAATATTATTCCACATTCGTTTCGACTGAAATCACTTTAGTGAATAGTTTTATTGCTATGGTTCACTATTATTTTGGGAATTCACTATTACTGTAATACAACTGTAGCTCTATCGTTCGACGAAAATGGCGGAGAAGAAAACGGGGAAAAAAGCAGCCGAATTTCCAACTGGAAAAAAGAAAGACCGGCGCAACGTTCCCGTTTTAATGACGAACAATGTCTTCGCCGAATTAAATGCTATTCCCGAACTTGTACCATTCAGTATCAGCGTCAAGTCGAAGATTTTGACGAAGATCAAAGAAGTTGACGTTTTTATCAACGCTCATCCTCAGTTCGAAATGTATTTTAGACCAGTTCTCTTCAGAATAGCTCGACTCCTGAGGACGATCAGAGAATGCGGAGTCCCGAAGGTTCTTAATGAGCTCAAGGAACTTCAAAAGCAGTTTGAATTTGCTAAAGCGAAGATACATAAAGTTATCGAAATTCACGAAGTGAAGCAAATCGAGGGAGCCAACGACCTCCGTTCTTTTCAGGTGAGAAAGATTGTTATATTTTGTACCGTGGTTTACTGGAATTTCGCGTAAATGATATTATTTCAGCTCATTTGCACGAGAAATTGCAGTGAATGAACTGCTCGAGTGAGATCTGTGATTAAAACCAAAATCCTCAGCTTGAACTGTTCAAGTATAATCACGCTTTTTTTGTTTTTTAATTAGACTGTATTTTGTTATCATTTTTAATTGGTTATTTATTCGCATTATTTGTTATGATTATTTTTCGAATTGGTACATTTACATTTGAATGTAGAATTAGAGAATGCTTTACTCGAAGCTTTAGAGAATTTTTCAATACTATTAAAATTAACGTGACATCTTCACTTTTTGAGGCCGCAGAAGAGCCAACGTCTTATTTTTCTTAACCGAAAGATCGGCTAAATGTTATCAATCGGTTTACAGATATACATCAGCAATAACATTCGAATTTGTACGTTAAACAAAATCACCGATCTTCAAGCTATAATGACGGAAGCGAAGCAATTTTTGCGAGTGGTTCATGAAATTGGAAAAATCTCTATGGTCGTTCCGTTTTCCGCACTCACGAAGACTGAATTGAACAAAACCGTGCGCTGGTGTGAAGACATGTTGGCAATCGATGGGATACTCGCTTTACAAATGAGATATGACGTTCGGAGGTTGAAAATTGCATTGGATAAAGGGATAAGAGCAGAGGGGGAAGTCGACAAGATACTGTTGCTGATGAAACCTAAGTTTACGAAAGTCATGAAAGAATGCGAAACGAAAAGGGTTAGTAGCTGTTAACGTTTCTGCTATTTTCCCCATTTGAACAGAGCGTAACAATTGTATCTAGCAAGTTCGATGCAACAAAATGGGGCCAGATTCGGACTTGTCTCATCAATGAGGGCTGCAATTGTTTTGTTGCAGGACGAAATAGAAAAATCCATCAGAGAGATGAGATACAAGTTGATGACGCAAGTAGATAAAGAAGTAAATACGATTGCAAATTCGTTTGCCGTTGAATCTCGTCATTCGGCCGATTTTAAAAGGTTGCTATCCGATAAGTCACTGATTATAATTGTAGATTTGGGAATAGAGGTTTTCAAATATGAAGCGATCTCGATTTTGACATTCTGTGAAATTATCTGTGCCAAGCTCAATAAAGCGGAGTTATCTATTGATTAATAAAAGCCGTGTTGCAGAAATCTGGTCGATTTCTTCGTCCCGCCGACCATTGCCAATGTCCCCGTTGAAAAAGAATTCTATGAAACAACTGCTATAGGAACGGATGCTTCATGCATACCAAAACCGACGTACGTTTATCGGGACGCAGGGAAAGGAAGAGGAGACGACACGGAAAGGACAATCGAGTGATTCGATCGCTGGAAATAAAACATCTCCTCGCAGCTCAATTATTTCATCCTCAGTGCACGTTGTCGTGAAATTGGCCCAACGGCGTTACTGTGAAAATTTTATTGATTTTGATGTTAAAATTTTTCATGGTTGATATTAAGCAAATCAAGTAACTTTTCAATTTATTGAATTCCATGACTGAGTAATATTCCTAAAGCGATCGAATCGCATTTCTTTGTAGGTGTTTATTTGAAATATCTAAAATTAAACTGAAACACGCGAGAAATAAGATATAATTCGCAGAAAGAGATAAGAGAATTTCCTTTCCGCATATTTGGTTGATTAAATTATCCTTAAAACATTCCACTAAATTATCCTCTTCCCAAAAGAGTACACTACCTTTAGTTTCTTGAATCCTAAAATTCTCGCCTTCATAATCCTGGACAGTTCATCGCGCGTAGCCTTATTTTTTCGAGCTATTATTTTGTCCCATTTTGTTTTCAGCACAGCTTGAGCTGTTCCGGCCAATTTCACGGTCGGTTTGGTCTGCAATTCAGATCTCACAATTACTCGATTATTAAAGAAGAAAAATGCATTAGCAATTTTGTCGTCGATAATGGCTAGAGGATGTGAAGATCTAACTTATCTTGAGTAAGAATATTCTCAGAGTATGGTTAGATTAGAACTGAACTTTTATTGAATTTATGAAACTAACGTAAACACAAGATTGTTCACTGAGGAACGAGTGGTTGGCCTGGAACATCTCCCCTTTTCATGCCCTTCCTTCCGCCCCCTCCTGAGTCCTCTTCAGATGTCGTCTATTCCTATTGTACAGTCGTCCGCTTGGGACTTGGACGACATATTTGCGGTAAGGACCTTTCTCGACGATTGTGCCACTGGTATCCCACTTTCGGGTGACGGGATTCTGAATTCTAACAGGTGTTCCCACGTCCAAAGGGGGAAGGTCTTTAGCATTTTTGTTGTACCGGTGAGCAGTGTTCTCTTTTTGTTGATTCATCTCTTGGTCTAATTCATCTGCAACTTTTCTCCATTTTTCTGAGAACGATTTGTGGTGTGCTGGTACCAGAGATCGCATTGTATGTCCGAACAAGACCTGTGAAGGAGACATACCGTTCGATGTAGGTGTGTTCCTGAACTCCAGTAATCCTGCCAAGTACGAGTCTTCATTAAGGACTCCAGCTTTCATGTTCTTGGTTATTAGTGCTTTCATAGATTTTACACCTGCTTCAGCATGACCATTGCTTTGTGCAAACGAATAGGATTCCTCAAGTTGTTCTGGTTTTGGAATTCCCGATATTTTTAAGTCGTTATTGCTTTGGATAGCAGATGTCCGAGGAGTATCAAGAGCTGGTATAGTCGGTGATACTGTGGACTGCTGTGTTTGGGTATTACCCAGTAACTGCGTCAACGATTTAAATTGCTCCGATAGTGACTCAATCGCTTTTTCAATTGGTACTAACCTTTCGTCAAGTTCTTCATCGGTCGACGTTCTCCTCGGTGTTTTCCTGCCTTTCCTGCTCATTATTATTTTTTTATTTTTTTATTTTTTTTTTTTTTAAGCTGGCTGCGCCATGTGAAGATCTAACTTATCTTGAGTAAGAATATTCTCAGAGTATGGTTAGATTAGAACTGAACTTTTATTGAATTTATGAAACTAACGTAAACACAAGATTGTTCACTGAGGAACGAGTGGTTGGCCTGGAACAGAGGATAAATTCAGAAGCCTACTAAATCCAGTTTCTGAATTTCAGTTCTGGGGAAAATTTCGGTTTATGAATCATCGGAATTTGTTAGTACCTCGATGATATTAGTTGACAAATATTTAAATCATGGAATGTACGAACCTTCGTTAGACACGAAATATTATGGAAGTTAGTTTCCAATTACCTGAACAATTGGAAGGTCGAGGAACGAAGGGCGGAACGCCCGAACCGACGGCTCAAAATGTTTGTCAAGTAATTCGATCAAGCTCTGGGAGATTTTCGGAGGCTTGCAATAGTAGCTTTGTAGTATGTCTGATTCTTGGATAATCAACGGTGATTCAGGGCTGCAAAATTACAATTTGTCGTATACAATGATGAACGAAAATTGTCCTCTTTGGCTCAATTTCATTACGCGCCTTACATACCTTACAATCACGTTCACATCCGACGGGAACTCTATTTTTGGTAGTCGCCTTTTTCTCTCTTCAACGATTTGTTCGTGTTTCCTCTTTTTTTCGTATTCCTTTTGAATACGCAGCATTCCTTCGTTGAGGAGTTTCGCCTTTTCTTCTGGCGTTGGTTTACATTGAGGTGGCCTCCACCCATCTGTATCTCCTCCAGCTGGAGTTTTCCAAGGCACTTCGACTTTCCGTCGAATTTCTATAAAAATGCGAATCGCAAGATGAATGAACGTTGAAGGTTTATTCTATTTTACAATGATAAAATCTAATGAACGTAATTTGACGGTACTTACGAATAATTTTGCTGGATTTCCAAAAGCGTCATACTCATCGCTTCTTCACGAGTTTTTCAAAACCGTCACTTTATCGTGTTATTTTTTCCGTTAAATTATTAGCTAAAAGTTTTATACGACGAAATGAGAATTTCATTCAAAGTCCGCTTACTTTTTTTTCTTCTCGGTTCGAATAAATCTGATAGATCCATACTGGTCGGCAGATTTGTTTATCACTTTGCCAGCCCCAATATGCTCGTTAATGGTTCGCCAAAACGAATACCGTGTGCCACGACCGAACTGTTTGTATTTACACGCACTGTAGAGACAGTTACTTAGAATTTCTTTTAGCATCGTGGCTAGATATTCAGGTTGAGCAAATTTACCCGTGAATTGTTTCATCTTCGATGGATTTAAATCGCACGGGCCTACTTAATCAAATGAGCCTATCAAAACAAAACAAATGAAGTTTATTCTTCTCCAGCATACATATATGTACATTTCGTGCAAAGCGGTGAGATATTCGTTTTCCTTCGTCGACGACAATAATTTACCGCGATGTGTCAGCGTCTGGGTAGTATGATGAGTTTTCCTGTCCAGGTGCGGCATGAAATCGGTGAGTGCTAACGAATTTCCCTCGCGCCGTACACCCGCCTATCGTTTTAAGCACAGATGGTAAAGATACAGCTGCTCTGCTGCTAACTCCTCAGTGCTATCTTTCTCAACTGCTCACACCCCATTGGTTGGAATCGAACTAGAGGTTGATTTCAATAATTAGAAACCTCATATTTGAGGTACTTCCTATAGAAATGAAGCATTCTTCAAAGATTCAAGTTTGAAACGGGGAAATTCACATTTTAACAATTTAATCCGATCATAAAAATAGATTAAATTCTTAGCTGTCAACAGAAAATGCCTCATTTTAATTTGTATTATTTTTCAGCCCTCCATTCGACAGAAAACCGACGCACTCGCCGTCATGAAAACACCGTCCTATTTCAGTCGACTACAGGCTTTGTGAGATCGGACTCATTAACTTTAGTAGAAGCAAAAAATATCCGTCGAATATTACGCCTAACACTTTTTTCGAGCCGCTTCAAAAAAATTGATCTTCAACAAAAACACGTTTCTAGATAAATCATCGCTCTCTTCATTGAAACGATTCGCTCTTCGAAGACAATAGCCATCCTATCAATTCCTAGCAGGTGGTTTCATTCAAAGAGGTTTTTATGTTTCGTAACATAGATCGAGTTTCTCTAAACCTCAATTCGAGTCTTCACACTGACGACGCGTCGAGCGAAGATGAAAGCAGTTAATCTATTTGCATGAGCGAGTTCAATAATTTGAGTTTGAAGAATAATTGGATTTTATTTAGGAATTAAATTTTTCAAAGAAAGGAAAATTATTTTACCGAGTTGACTGATATTTTTTTAATGACAAAAGTATTAGGTTTATATAGAAACTGGAAACGCAGTTTGTCTTTGGTGTCTCTAAAATCGCCAGTTTTATAATTGAACCTAAGACGACCCGCCATTTGCCGTTGTAATCAAATTTCTGTACTAACTTTTTTTTCGGATTATACTATCAAACTAGGTGTATCGATAATATTAGTAGGTCCCCAATTAGTATGTTTTTTATTTCAAAAATCTCATAATTATAACCAGGCATATTTTTTCTTTTAGTTGCACTCGACAACCATCAAGAGAATCGACTATAGTTTAGAGAAGTAACTATGATCGAATATCAAAAGGCAAAATCATAAGAAAACTCAGTTTTCGAAAGCGCGAATTAATTTTCAATCAAATTGACCAGAACATAAAACAGCCATAAGCCACGATGGGCTAATATTTTCCATCGCAGTTGGCCAGAAGCTCGTGACGCTCTAAGGAGCCCCTGAGACCCTCGAGGGCCCTCTCTAGGTCCTTGGGGTGGACACGGTGACTGGCCAAGGGGACCAAGGATTTCCTTTTCTCACCTCTAAAATGAGGTCTTCCTTACAACTATGAATATAACCAGAATTCATAGCAGCTTTTTCTCAGCAAGACAATGATTTTTGTCGAAAATGCTTTTTTACTGCTGTAGTTGAATGAGCGTAGAGACAATTTTTACGAAACATCGGTTTGCTGAGGATCAAATAAAGTCATCTTCATGCCCCAACCTTCTCATCCGCATGGAAACAAATTAAAGTCTCTGGAAGAAATCGAAGATGCAGATATTATCGCAACGAACAACGGTGAAAATGATGTATGATCAGAACTACATTGGAATTTTTCTATTTTTTTTGTCTCTGTTGTTAACGGGCTGAGAGAGAGAAGCTTTTTCTCTATTGACATCATTTTATTCGGCGCAGATTCTTCGCCCTTAGATTCTTAGGGGGGAAAAGCGATAAATTTAACCGTAGTCCATGAATCAGCTTCGAACCACCGGGTAGCGTCGAAATTAAAGTTGGTATTCGAATGAGAAATCTATAATTATAAACAAGGTAGAGCCAGCATGTTTGTCATGATTAGTGTAAAAACAGAGCAGTCTGGGAAGAAGGAAAGAAAAGCGTCGAAGTGTGAAAGGGAGAACCCTGGGACTCTCTGGAGACTGGATTTGTCGGAGGCCGGGATAGGAGAGCTGATAGCGTGGGAAGGCACGGACAACAGGTTTGGTAAGGCTGCGTAATTACGTTCTTAGCTACTGTGATACCCTTTGCTTGTTGCCTGGAGCCACTAACAATGATTGTAACGGACCCAGCACCACATCATTCTACTTGGACGCCATATATCTAATTACTCGACGCTCAGTGGACTTCTGTTCCACTATGGAGGTCTTCTTCCCTTCTCAATTCCTCGATGAATGCACTCGCCGTCTTCTCTTCCAGCCGCACGAATGTCCTTTCGCTGGCGCTTTGTTATAACGATCCCAACCGCCATTCTTACAGCACGGTGGGGCATTATTGAAACAATGGTTTTAAGAAACCAAAATCATGGGCTTGCGACTGGATATTTACTGAAGCACGTAACTCATAAGATCGCATTTTCCATCGTGGGCAGAGCTTGTCAATGCAATATATCAACCGGAAAAAGAACATGTGAGTTATTTACTTTCTTCAACACTATCGCATGGAAGATAAATTATTAGTACCGCAGTCATGAATGACCCCTTACAATGAGTTAAGCAAGGGCTGGCACGAACATTCCTCAATCAATCTTTGGCTCTTTCACCGCTACAACAAACATGCATTGAATAGACGACTTGAATAAATAGTAGTAGCATCAACTAAAAAAAAAAGTTTATAACTTTTTTTCTGAAGTAATTTGTGGGGTTCACGAGTGATAAAAACTGTCAGCTTTATTATCCAACTAGGGGCTGAGTGTCACCAGTGAGTGTCCCTGGCGGCTTCGCCGCTCAACATCCTGCCTGGGGGGCGCCGTGCCTACCAATCGGCGGAGGTGTTGTCATTTTCACTACTAAATAGGTATAATAGTTAATTATTTGTGTATGGAGAGTTGGAATCTATAGATATTATTATTAGTAGTTGCTATAATTCGGTATGTATGTGGTGGGTATTATTGCATTGTACTTGGTATAAAAAGTATTTTTCAACGTGGGCTAAGTTTAGCCGAGGTAACGTTTCAACTTTCAAGTTTTCCAAGATTCGTAACTTGCAGAGTGAATAACATGAACAAAAAGTCGTCAATTCAGATGTTTGAATAAACCAAAAGATAGGTAATTTAATTGTTCACATTTTCCCAATGTAATGTACCTATCCATTTTTCAACCGTTTGTGCGTTATTCAACAATATTAGTCGTCTATACGCGAAAACATCACATTTTTCAACTTTAAACCTTCTTTTCATCCAATTAGTGCAAAAGAAACAAAGAATGAAGCATATATTATTGGTATACGCATCATCAACTATCATTATGCTGAATTTGAGCGAAATCGATTTCAAAAAAGTTTTTACGAAAAATCCTAGGGGTACCACTGCGATTTTGTTGGACCGATCAGTTAACGATTTTTTACTCCTCTGTCAAATACGATAAAAATCTGCAATTTTCAGGAAAGTTGTATCCTACCAAGATGTATTTTTGTGATTTTTTTTATTTCTCGGAAAAATCTGCAAGTGGTCTGAAAAAATCCGTTTTTGAAAGCTCGAAAATTGCACATTAACCGTGTTTTTCGGGGTTAAAATTCATGTTAATTAATTGTTTTGATACGCAGGAGTCTTCATTTGAACGCCTTACACACGTACATAGCAAAAAATTTGGTGAAAAAAATTTAAACAGCGCCACAGAAATTATTTTCCGTAAATCGAGTTTTTCACCGGCCGAAACTTCGAGCTCCGCTGACATCGGTAAGGGTGAACAATTTTTGAGTGTGTTTAAATGCCATTCTTATAGGAAATTTAACGCTGAATCCGAATTTGACGTCAAAACAGCGGAAATTTGACGACAACTATTGGTTTCTCTTGTTTTAGTATTCCACCGTCGTTATGTCTGAACTTTGAAAATCCGTTGCAAATACTTACGGTACTGTTCAAATTTGATTAATTAATGACTCCCACGGGAAATTAGACGTAGAATTCGATTTTGAAGTGAAAACAATCAAATTCCAGCAATTAATATTATTTTTCGATTTTTTTTTTTGATTTTCATAGTTTTGGGGTTTCAACTATGGAATTTTTTGAAAATAGATGCTGTGTAAGCAAATTGAGGACATTTAATTTAGAGTCGATTAAATAAATGATGATGCTTTATTATTCCTTTGCATCAATTATGATTTAGGAAGACCATCCACTTGTTATAGTTTCTTCCTAATAACAGATTGTTGGTAACTATAAAAGCGAAAACTGGTTAGGAACTATCGTAATTTTGTTTTCATTTTTCTTTCTTATCGAATTTTAAGTTCAGTTCTTTGGAAGTTCTCAGTGAATAATGTTGGCAAATGCTTGCTTTGCTTGGTAAATTGTTGCATCGAGGGCATTTTTTCTGCTCTTGTTAAACTCTGGATATATCTTTTGAAATTTTCTCTATTTCTTCTTTCTGTACCATTTTTTCTTCCGTCTCACACAGCTTCATTTTGTCTGACAAACAGGAGGAGTATCGTATCGCTTTGCTTTTCTTCTGGTTTGTTCGTCTCTTAAACTTTCTACTCGAATGATATTGACTCATAGAATTTCTATGATATGGTATTGTTCATAGGATCGAAGATTTGAAATTGTTTCTTTTCTCGCGGTAAAACGATACGAAATTTTCACACTCTTACTGTTTTCGGTTTATAAATTGGCTTCTCCTGATTCTGCCATTTTCTTTTCTCCGGTAATATCCTTTTAGTTCCTCTAGAATGATAGAATAGTCATTGCTAAGAACTTAAGCACATAAATTGCTTGCTAAGAGAGATGGCAACCTGGCACACATACAATGGGTTACATTAATATAACGGAGTGACATGCTGCCTCACCGCCTGTCACTAATTAATTTTATTAAAAAATTTCGCTTTCCCAGTTTAAACATCCGTTATGCTCCCATAGAATTTATATTTAGTGAAATGTCGCATTCATCCCAGGCCTTGACGAACCCTACCCTCAACTCCCTATAATTCACGGTGGCCACCTTCACAATCGGTTTTGAATCGAACCATGTGACAGGAACCGTTTTCGAATTTCACGGATTTTCAACAGAGCTACGTCAGTTCGGCTACTCATCACTTCCTAAGACGTAAGTCTGCAACTGGTTGCTAAGAAAACCACGTTTTCCAAGTATTTATCAGCGCTACCGCGTCTCCCTTTTGTTCCCCAAGGGTTGCCCCTTGTCAAGGTTGTATTTCACATTAGCAGGCCCGGACGATAAAATGAGACAGTGCTTTGACCTGGCATTTCAATCGTGTTGTAAAACATTTACAAAACAGTACTCGACTGGACAGCTATAAATCACTGGCTCGTTTCCAACAGCTCACTTCACACTGTGACGAATTTACAGTTCCGTTTTGTCTAGCTCACCTCTTTGCAGTGACATTTTACCACGACCTTATCGAAAACCATCAGAATTCCACCCGAATGACCCAAATCGGGTCAAATTATCACTCGAACAATTTGCATTAATTATTCAAATAAGGGCAGTGAAATTCTTCATTTTACAAGTAGCACAGTTGAATTCCAGTTTGCGTCATAAAAATTCGATAATGTTAAATTCGTATGTTTATCGACTAATTTAAAAATTTGGTCAACGAAAACAAAAACTGTATAATTTATTTCATAACTGCAGAGTTTTTAATATTTATCCCAAGAAGTTTTTGGGATGGTCGTGGAACTTCTACAATTTTTCTGAATCAAGTTTTTTGTTATTTTTTGAATTTCCAAATGTTATCGAGTTATTTTTTTAACATTACCTCAATACAGCCAGACTTGCTTTCAATTGCGAAATTCGTTTAAGAAGAAACTGTTGCTTTAATCGTGATCATAAAAACGTAACATATTAATTAATGGATTTTACTCCAAGAATTCAGACTTTTGAGGCCAAATATGGCGAACGCACGTTAACGCGAAAATTTGTAAGAGATAACTAGAAGGGACCGCGATTTTACTCGTATACGACTTCATAAATGTCTTACGTGTCTGAGAAATTGTCTCACGTTTATTAGAAATAACTCCCCTCTATTTCTTACGCGTGTATAAAGCATTTCAACTGCTGTTTTCATGTCAAGGGGCCTTCAGATTTAAAAAAAAAAAAAAAAAAAACTCTTTCGTGTGCGTGCAAATGAGCATCGCTCCTCGTGGTCGTTATGGGACGCGGTTCTTCAATGAGTTGAACTTGAATGAACAAGTCACTCCACGTTGTTTCACCCTTTTCGGGAGCTGGCGGTGGAATTTCGTGAACGAAAATAACAGCCAGTGTTACAGTGCTGGGGAACCTGTCCATTCAACTTAGCTGTTTCAGCTAGATGAAGGTGATAACGGCCTGATTGCGTACTAGCTTCGTAATTTCACCTCTCGTTCTTCCCTCGCCAGTGAATGACTTCCGAAATATTGCCTTCAATCATTCAAAAAGCTCGAACTTTCGGCGGAGAAGCCTAAGTTCGAGAAGGACGGAACGGGCGGAACGGAATGAACGGACGGAACGGACAGAACGGACGGAACGGAAGGAACGGACGGAAAAGAAGGAACGGACGGAACGGAAGGAAACGGGCGGAACGGAAGGAACGGACGGAATGGAAGAAACGGACGGAGCGGACCGAACGGATGGAACGGACGGAACGGGAAACAGACGGAACGGACGGAACGGGAAACGGACGGAACAGAAGGAACGGATGGAACGGAAGGAACGGACGGAACAGATAGAACGGACGGAACGGATAGAACGGAAGGAACGGACGGAAAAGAAGGAACGGACGGAACGGAAGGAAACGGGCGGAACGGAAGGAACGGACGGAACGGACGGAACGGACGGAACAGAAGGAACTGACGGAACGGACGGAACAAAAGGAACTGACGGAACGGAAGGAACGGAGGGAAAAGAAGGAACCGACGGAACGGAAGGAACGGACGGAAAAGAAGGAACCGACGGAAACGAAGGAACGGACGAACGGAAGGAAACGGGCGGTACGAAGGAACGGACGGAACCGACGGAACGGAAGGAACGGACGGAACGGACGGAACGGGAAACGGACGAAGCGGACGGAACGGACGGAATGGAAGAAACGGACGGAACGGACCGAACGGACGGAACGGGAAACAGACGGAACGGACGGAACGGGAAACGGACGGAACAGAAGGAACGGATGGAACGGAAGGAACGGACGGAACAGATAGAACGGACGGAACGGACGGAACGGATAGAACGGAAGGAACGGACGGAAAAGAAGGAACGGACGGAACGGAAGGAAACGGGCGGAACGGAAGGAACGGACGGAACGGACGGAACGGACGGAACGGAAGGAACGGACGGAACGGAAGGAACGGACGGAACGGAAGGAACGGACGGAACAGAAGGAACTGACGGAACGGAAGGAACGGACGGAAAAGAAGGAACCGACGGAACGGAAGGAACGGACGGAAAAGAAGGAACCGACGGAAACGAAGGAACGGACGAACGGAAGGAAACGGGCGGTACGAAGGAACGGACGGAACCGACGGAACGGAAGGAACGGACGGAAAAGAATGAAAGGGCGGAAAGGCGTCCTGACTTTCCGGACTTCCCGAGTTTTCCGGGCTTTCCGGACTTTCCGGGCTTTCCGGACTTTCCGGGCTGTCCGGACTTTCCGGACTTTCCGGGCTTTCCGGATTTTCCGGACTTTCCGGCCTTTCCGGACTTTCCGGCCTTTCCGGGCTTTCCGGACTTTCCGGACTTTCCGGGCTTTCCGGACTTTCCGGACTTTCCGGGCTTTCCGGGCTTTCCGGACCTTCCGGACTTTCCGGATTTTCCGGGCTTTCCGGACTTTCCGGACTTTCCGGGCTTTCCGGACTTTCCGGACTTTCCGGATTTTCCGGACTTTCCGGGCTTTCCGGACTTTCCGGGCTTTCCGGACTTTCCGGATTTTCCGGACTTTCCGGACTTTCCGGATTTTCCGGACTTTCCGGGCTTTCCGGGTTTTCCGGGATTTCCGGTTTTCCGGATTTTCCGGACTTTCCGGATTTTCCGGACTTTCCGGATTTTCCGGACTTTCCGGACTTTCCGGCCTTTCTGGGCTTTCCGGACTTTCCGAACTTTCCGGACTTTCCGGACTTCCGGACTTTCCGGACTGCCGGACTTTCCTGACTTCCGGACTTTCCGGTCCTCCGGATTTTCCGGGCTTTTTGGACTTTCCGGACTTCCGGACTTTCCGGATCTTCCGGTCTTCCGGACTTTACAGACTTTCCGGACGTTCTGGACTTTCCGTCCTTTCCGTCCGTTCCGTCCTTTCCGTTCGTTCTGTCCGTTCCGTCCGTTCCATCCGTTTCATCCGTTTTATTCGTTTCATTCTTCATTCTTCATAATATATAGATTTTAAAAAATTAATAAAAAATTAATTAAAAAATGCCTTAACGAAATATGAAAAGCTCGCAAGTTCTACAATGTAAGTTTTCTGTACAGATCAAATTTTGCAGGCTTAACGAATACATTTTTCTGCAGCGAAGTGAACCCGATAATCGAACGTTTTGAAAAAAATTGCTACGAATATGAACTCACGCAAGGAAAAACTTCGGATCCGCTTCAACGCGTTGGTTTAATTAAAACGCTGCAAATGATTGTACAGTAGTTTATTATTCCTTCACTTCAATAATAATTTCAGAATCCTATCCATTTATGATAGTAATTATTCAGAACATGTGTAAACGTTTCAACCGAAAAACAGATCGGTAACTATCGGAGAAAAATCCGTAGCAACTATTGTAATTTTAATTAATTTTATTTTTCTCAATTTCCTAATTGAAAACTAAATTTTTTGCCTAACAGTACAGCTGGAGAGAGTGTTTGTCGACCATTCCAATGAGTATAGAACGATTTTTATAGCTCCAAGAACTCTCGAGTTATACCCTCATGTCAAATATCTGAAAATCTCCCAAATTCGATACAAAAGCTGTGATAACTCGGGAACCAATGGAGCTATCGACCCCGCGATGGTCTCGTTCGGTTCAGCGTCCAAAAATCTATATAATTTGATACCACGTACACATTTTTCTGAAAAACCGTGGAAAATATGAATTTTCTTCCCTCAAAACTCCCCAAAAATACCCTTAAAAGTGAGCTAGCAGTTGGTTCAAGAATTGGGCCGTCGTAGAACCGAGATTGATTTTTGGTGAAAATTTCAAATTTTTAGCTCTTACAGTTTGGCCGGAAAACTGCTAACGGCGGACGGCGTACGGCGGACGGACAGAATTTTTTTTATTGGATATTCGGATTCTACATGCCTTGAAACGTAAAACATCAAATTTTGAGGGGGGTTAGAAATTTTTTTTTCTTGGGCGATTACAATGGTTTATTATTGTATAATAAACCAAAATTTCAATTAGGGAACCTTGGCTCTGTATAAATGTTTGATCAAATTTTGGCCTTCAGACTATCAGAGTGAATATCGATAATAATAACCAGTCTCTATTCACTCTGTTTTTCTCCTCAAAATAGACTCCTAGGAGAATTAATGTTCGGCCGATTTAGCTGGATTCATTAAAACAGCACGCGGTTGGGTTCCATCGGTTGTAGCGTAAGTTGGTCGAAAAAAGGTGTCGGGTGGGCGGAGAAATCGGTGGGGCCAGAACGGAACTGCCATACATCACAATAACAGCTTGAACTCGAGAGGAAGTGACTGCTGACCTGAATGATCCACCATCTGCCAACAAGATCTTTGCTACGAACCGATTCCCACTAAATGTGGGTTCGAGATATCAACCAAAGAGTTGGCGATGAATTGTAGTTCGTCGAAAATGGAAATCTTTCCCTTCAATTTCAACATTGAAATTTCCTATTTAATTTATGAAGTTCATACGGTTTTCAAGATGTAGCTGATTTTTTGTATTTTTTTAAATAGTTTTTTAAAATAGTTTTCAACCAGCAATAATTGCACCTCAGTAGACCTTTATTGGTTACGATATTGCCAACTGAACACCTATCCAAATCGATCGGTTATTGGATTCCAAAGTAGGCGCCTTGAATAATTTTTTCATCGACAGTTTTCTAGTTGGCCAGTTTCCATATTCTAGGTAGTATCATGATAGTTAATTGCCCAATTAAATAAAGGGAATTTCCACTTGAATGACCGTAAGCAGTTCTCCCTTTGGAGTGACTCGTTCGATTCTTATCCAGAACAATCTACTTTATAGCGCATTCAAATTCGGTATCTGGAAATGGTGAGATAAAAACACGAGATGGAGAATGGTGAAATAAAAACGCGTGATAGAGAATTTTCCGAGAAAAAAACCATCGCAGCCGCTCCATCAACTCGGCGCGTTTCACGTCAACTTGATCTCCGTAGCCAACAAGTCGGCCGGCGGATGCCAAACTTTTTGAAAAGCGCGATTCCTAGATACTTCCAAGATGAAACGCAGCCCTTGGCGAATCTGTAACGCGTGATTGGCACTTGAATGCAGTGGTAAAGCACGAGACCTGCCATGAATTGCTTGCGGTTCGAAAAAACGAGAAACTTTGAAAAAGATGAGAAAAGCAACGAGGACGCCTCATTATTGATTTCGTCCGCCACACACGACCCGATGTTCGATTTTCTGAATTGAATCGCTCCACCGGTTGCTCCTATTTTTGAGAAACGGATCTGTACTGTTAGGTGACGGTCACGGCGCGTGGTCCAATATTGGATTGTTTTCAGTTCATTGCACGCAAGCTTATCTTCATGTTGTGCGCTTATGTTGCTATATCGTAAACAGTTCCATATAAATTTCAAATCAATCGCATACTCAGTACTATTATACATTCGATACATGAGGCAAAAAACTGAACCAGTACCGAATTCTTCTGTCATAAGGTCATTTTCTGACGAGCTAGCTGAAGTGTTTATTTTTCACAAAGTTCGAAGTATGTGTAAACTGCTCAGGTTGACTTAGTGGTGTTCATCGCCTAAGAAAATATTATTCAACACCCTCATAATATGATTTTGGTTTAATATTCAGTATTAAACCTTTGAAATGACTGAAAAAAATTGTCAACCCCATCAACACTTTTCTGAAGAAACTATAAGACACAAACTATATTTGAAATGTTCACCATAAATCGTTGGATCTTTATACAAATCGCTTCCTCGATTTTAAAGGCATTTTGGGGGGTTTGGTCCCGATCCAAACATCTGGAACCTTTTGGGCTCCGTTTCCATTTGTCAGTTTCCAAAGTTCTCGCATGGCTTTCTCATTAATCCAACTTTGATAAAAAAATTTAATCATATGCGTTTCCTACCAAGAATTTCTTCGAAGCCCTTTTGCTATTTATTGCTCTTCTTTAGCTCAAATGAGACTAAAGGTTCGTAGTACTGATGGATCCGCTACTTTTCTATGGAATCGTCCGTTTACCAATGGCTCACTTGGGCTGTCCGGTGGCCGTCTTGTATACGACATTGTTTAATTCTGCTTTAATGCTATTCACGTCGACCCATGGAGAATTCGCTTTGGCTGCCTGATAGGCAGGTAAAAAGCCTTGTAAACAGCCGTAAGCCGTTGAACGCAAGTTTGGACCATGCGCAACTAGACGGCGATGACGTGACCCTGTTAGACACACACGTTCCCATGTGTAAGCTACTGAACTGAGCTGAGAGGCCTTCCTTTGTCCCCGTTTGTTTCCAATGCACAGCAGCTTGAAGAAAGGAAAAGGAGCAAAAATTGAAAAACGCGAAACCCGTCGGGATCATGGTCAAGTAAACGCAAGGAGATGAGAAGTTGCCAAGTGCAGCCATCGCATTCGAATGGAAAATACAAAGCCCTTTTCGACGGTAGTACGGAACTAAAGGCCAGAGCATGCCATGATGCCATCTATGCCACCCAGGGCTCGAACTGCGGCGAAGGTCTCGTCAGTTCACGCCTCCGTTGCCACCAATGCGCCGCCGCGGCCAAGTTGCCTAATTGAGCGGTCGGCTTTGACGGTCACTCTAGCGCAAAAAGAATCGTTCACGCAGGTTCAACCGCTCGTGCAAATTTTCTTTCTTTTGAAAATGTTCGCAAAAGACCGGACACGGGCAAACATGACTTCGCCGAACAAAGCAGCTTTGAATGGAAATATGAGAAACAGCGACCGATGCTATAAACCGCTCTTATTTTGGATGCGAATTTATTTTTTGTGACATGGAATTATCATCTATACCAATTAATATGGACGGCAAATTTTCGAGAAGAGCGATTCATTTTGAAAGGCTGGTCTTTGCTCTCCCTTCTCTTTAAATACTTAGGCTTACTAATTATTTTCCGTTTAGGACAGCGATTCGAAGAGGTGCTTTAGAGAGAGAATTTTCGTACCCATTCAAAATGTGATCCGAATCTCAGCTTCTGAAAAGCACGGAGTTTCGGAGAGAAAAATGAGGAAAAAATTATTGCTAAGAGTTAACGATTATATTTTAACAACAATTTTTTAGAAGTGAACTTCTCTTACTTTTCGACTCTGCAAAATATTTTGCAAAGCCTTTTTTTCTCGTTGCAGTCCAACTTTTCACATTAGAATCTAGTTATTTCGATTCATTTTCACGGTAATTCGTGATTTTGAGCCATGGAGAGTTGCGTCATCGCAGATTTAATGGGTGAAGAAGAGTGAAATGGCGAGGAAGACGCAATTCTTTGGAGGCCACGATTATAACTGGAGCGAGTTCAGTTTGAAGGATTTTGCAGCTTCAAAGAAATTCGCTGTATGCTCCCAAAACGGGATATTTAGCTATAAAAATCGTAATTTATTAATCGAAGTAAAAGTTATAAGGAATAATAAACAGTACAATATTTTGAAGGATTTTTCTTCTCAGAGATGTGATCGAAGCAAGCAACAATTTTCAGTTTCAAGACCCGAACTAAAAAATAGGTAGTCTGAGACAAGCTCTCAATATCGAGGACCTTAAAATAAATGCTCCAGACTCTGCTAGAGCGTATGCACTCTGCAAAGTCTGAAACGCAGAGCTCATTTGGAAAACTACTACCAAAACTTGAAAAAATGCCAACTTTTTGCTTTTTTTTTGGCAACAAAAAATATGAAAATTAAAAGGGATGAAAGGTTTTTTAAATTTCACTTTTCAAGTCTGCCACTGTTCGCTTTTCCATAGTTCGCCTTCAAAAAACACGATGGAGTGGGAAAACTGCAAAGTGGCAGAGGTTGTTTATTTACAGAATTATTTTTGTTTATTTACAGAGGTTATTGATTTGGCTGAAAAACTCGCTCGAATCCAATTATTGAGCTTTGCAGGGTTTCTAGTACTCCAAATAATTTTAAGTTAAGGAGGTCGTTTTCAAAACCGGATGAAGTTCCGATAGTAGTCGTGCAGCGGGAGGAACGAGAGCAACAAACGCTGGCAGAGCGGAAGCTAATTGGCCGGGAAGCCGTTGTTGGGATCTCATCCCAAGCCAGTCGATTTATCTTGGCGCTCTAGCTCTACAATGAGTAATAGTCAACGAATGAGCATATGTCGATGATGTTGTGGTAACCCCGTGGATGGTCCTTTCTTCGTATCCTTCCCATTCCGTCTGTATAACCCATGACACTAGGATTCATTAATCTAACCGGTTACGCCCGTCTCTTCAAATATAGAACAACCCATTGAAACAACTTCCATGCCCGAAGAGCGGTTTATTTTCCTACCTGCGAGCTAGAGTGCCTGCTAGTATCGAACTGGATTTCTGTCGTATATTTTTCATCGTTTTTCCATCAGCTTTGATGAAACTGTAATAACACGCAATATCCTTCAAATTATCTTCAGGGTATAGTATGAAAAGCAGTATTGATGGACTATATAGGACTTACAATGTACAGGTTCGGATACCATGGGAGGAAAGGCGTTCCGTAACTGTCAGCTCAGCGGAGAACTTTCGCCCATTCGTGCATCCTCAGGGAAATAGAAAACCATACGGTTTCCGCGGTTTGTGACGGAGCTCGTTAGTCATAAATATTCGGAAAATTTTTTATTAGAAACTAGCCGCTATGTTGTGCTTCACGCAGACGCTGGGCTCTTTCGTTGATTGCGGCTCAGTCAAACAAAGCTATGGTATTTGGAATATTGATTTTTCTCTCTGCGATAAACTATTTGCATGATCTATCTTGAAATGAAATTTCTAACAGGGTGAAAATCAAACAAGTTCGTACGTCTCTGCTTTCAGTCTTTAATTACTCCAATTAAACAGGGTTGTTGATATTGATCATACTGCAACCTTTTCACTTTTTTTTTTTTTTCAATTTATTTCCAAAAATAATGGGGATTTATCTCATACTCGCAGTAGACACATTATTATCATAAATTTTAGCCCAGACAATTTGCAAATGCCCACAACAGAATTTTCCAAAACTCAAGTTACGAAATTTCCCTCCTCGAAATTGCATTATTGAATTGAATTATGAAGAGCGAGTTTAGAACTGTTTCTTCTTAGAAATTTATTGTAGAAATCGAATTTTCAGTCTGAATGAAGATGTTTTATCGACAACTATCGGCATTTCCTGAATTCCGGATTTTCCCGTCATTCCTGTCGTTTGAAAATCAGGGGGTATTAACTCATTTTTTTTTTTTTAATAAACGTGGGAGTTTTGTTTACATTTTTGAATCATAAGTTTCCTATCACTTTTCGTTTCCAAAATATTTCGAACCGATCGTGAAAAAACGTGTGTTCGCATTTTTCGAAAAGCGATTAATACATTAAAAACCCAACTTGATTGTACTTTAGCAGCACCAACAGATAGGTTTTCAATTGATCTATGCGAACAAACCAAATTTGTGAACGCTCAAAATTACTTTCAATTTTTCCGAATTTTTTCCTAAAACTATACCGGGAATCTGCTTGAAGATTTCCTAAAGTTTCGCGGTGATCTCATCAATGTTTCAGATGTTCATCGGTTATAATACGCATACATACTTTCCGCTTTATACAATATAAGACTATACACATTTATCACTGAAATTATTATTCATTCAAAACGAGTAACGTTTAAGACTACTCTTTTTATTTAAATCGATTGGCCTATTGGCAATCCACTCAAATAGCTTAAAACCCAACTTGCGGTTTCAGCATTCATAAATCAATGGTGAAAATTGATACCGACATAAAAATAGCGCGTGAGCCTATTTACAATTAATTACACCTCTGCCACCACCTCTTGTGCTGCTCAGGCAATGAAACCATAATTCCCTTTTAGGTTATTTATGACTTTAAATAATTACCCGAAGATAGTTTACTGTGCAGTGACAGTCAAATAATAGAAGAAAGTTGAAAAGCTTCTCTTCGAGAACGGTTAAATGGCTGGAAAATATGTTCTTCGAGTGAATGTAGGAACGGTAGACAGGAGACCCATCGGCTGCCAACGGTCATAATTGGTTGTATTTCACACTCTCGTGTCAAGATGCGACGTGAAAATGTCCCTAAATCTTCTCAACTGTGAGGAGTTCGTTGACGTCTCGTACTCGGGCCTCGAAGAATCGTCTTCTCTCGGTACAAGTCCCTCTAGAACGGATCGTAACTGCCCCATTACAATTATTAAATAATGACATTTGCCACATCCTTTATGTACCGTCGTTGCTGAAAAATAGCAAATTTGGGAAATATGTTACTCTTGAAGTGGCGTCAATAATTTGCCAAAAAGAAAGTTAAACTGTCAAGAACCGAAGTAAATCACTACACTCGAGTGAAAAAAATCGGGGATTTTCCCCTCTCGATTGCTTGATATTACCTACATGAAATTTTTTATTCAATTCCCAGCCCAGTTCTTCAATTATTAGCCCTCAATTTTCCCATCCTTGCTACGTAGTTTTTGTACTATATTATCCTTCTATGAGAGCAAACGTATTTTTTTACCTTGCTGGAAAACCGACAAGCCGGTAAAGAACTGATTCCCAAACAGTTAGCTGGTTCCGAAAGGTAAACACTGAGATACCGTGTCCGTCCACTGTTCTACGGCGGTATCCTCATCCTCAAGCGTCATCTAGGTCTTCCCCAGAAGTTGCATGTGTCCGGTTTAACGGGCGATTTCTCGGCCGGGCTACGAAACGAAATCAATTTGCATTTTTTGAGACTTGCTGAACCAATCGGATTTGGACGGGTCTCGGAGACGGCACTCAAACCGATAAATCCGGCGGGGCGAAGCCGCTTTTCACGTCTTAATTGTCCACTGCAAGCCTCTTGAAAGGCTCCGCTCTTGATGTCTTCATTCCGCATTACTCCCTCGGAGCTTTCTTTCTTTCACCGCGGAAAACCTGTTCTTTTTCACGAGGTTATAGCCGCTTTTGGAATATTGTGGAGAAAACGTTTTTTTATGGGTTGAAGGAAAATTTCCAAAGGATTTAAAATTATTTATGTGAATTCTTAACAACTACTACTAAATTTGGTGCATACAGTAAAAATGAATTCATCCCTTAAACTATGCAATCATTCTTCTTTTGTCTGTCACTATTATCATTAGTCTGTCATTATTTTTTCAATTTTTTTTTTTTTTTTTTTTTTTTTTTTTTAAGGCCGTGATACTATGTGATGGTGCTACGAAGCCCTGATGATGGGCGAAAGTGCTTCGAAGCCGACAATTAAAAACAGGAGAACAAGTCGCCTCGGTTTTCTCCCCCTCAACCTCAACAACGAGTATCATTATTATGTTATATAATATTTATAAATCTAAACAGGACAACGTGATAATACTATCGATTCCTACGCCACACTCAGTCATAGCTGCATGATGTACCTATGTAACTATAGAATTACATAATAATAGTGACTTAAAATTAACCCTGTTCCTTCCATCTGATAGCTATGATTTCGTGAAGTGTTATACTAGGTAGCCCTGAAGATGGCAGAATGGGCGTAAGACCTAGGCATTTAAAAGGAACCATTTTGAATTCCACTCACTACAATAACTATATTTGCACATATTACCCCTATCGGAATCAGTGAGTTCACATTTAAATTTCACTGATGCCAGTTTTTAGTGTGGAAAAAAGAAGCAACTATGATGGGCTCATGGGATGGATAAAAACAACTCTTAGCCGCTGTTCGAAGTGACTATGCAGGTCATGCGTAAGAAGATGGCCCTTTTCTGACGACGGTCTGCAGACGCGGCTTTTTCTCATGGCGACTCGACAGGATCGCATTCATTAGTTTTCTTTTTCGGCTTTTCACCTTTCGACCTATCGCTATCGGCTTCCTTCATCCACGAAAGGATGTAAAAACCCGACAACAAAAGACCATCCAATGTCTTCTCCATCATCACTAATTATCTTTCGACTTCCATTGTTGCTCTCTCACCGAGGGGTGAAAACAACCTGAGATCTGTTCCGCTACCGAGCCACCGCCAACACAGATCGTCCTGTTAGTGCTTGTACGAGAGGCGGCATTTTCCAATCTACAAAGTCGAAAAGAGCAAGAAAAAACTCAAAGGAATCGAAAACAAATGAATTCCACTAGTTGTCATTTGTATTAAACCACTTTGGGGCAAAAGCGGCGCCAGAGCTAATGATCTTGCAAGATGAGGCGACCGAGTAATTTGTTTCTTCGACACTTTTTTCGCTGACGTATAAGAAAACGTTTCGATTTCTAATAATTCGGACTTCAAAAAGAGAAATCTTCGAATCATTTACGAGTTTTAATAATATTATTTCACTTGTGCCTGAAATTACGAAAGATGACAGAACTTCATGGTTTTCGGTTTATGACATAGTTTTTCATGAAACTGTAACACTTTTCCCGAGAAAATTATTCATTATACGGAGTTCAAGTTTTGAAACTTGATTTTATCGAAGCTAAAATTATCCTTCCTTCATGAGTAATTGAAAACACCTAGATAATGCCCTGATTATCAGGTTCAAGTTTGAATTAAAGTTGTGGGTTCTATTAAATATTTTGGCCGGGGATGAATTCGAATTTTTAATTTTATTAATCACTCCTCTTACGATAGTTACTTATTAAGAAATGTGTTTAATACATAATTAAGTTATAAAATTTGTTCTTAAGTTTTGTTTAATTAAAATATAAGAGGGATAATCTTTTTATATTCTCTATATTGAAGGATATTATAATTTATTGTAGGCCTAATAATAGCCATCTGTTATTTTGTTAAAATTATTATTTATTTTTTGTTTTGAGTGCGATAGGTACAATTCATCGGGGAGATTGAAAAATTTATTATTTATCTTCTAGATTGACGGTAATTTCCACTATAGCCATCTGAAAAACATTTCGCTCGAAGATAAAGCTGCGACAGCTACATCGAGGGGTTCATCAAGGTCTCTGTCAATGATGGAGCAGTGACACGTTTTAGTGCCGAAGAACGGGCAGCTTTGTGTGTCAGGTTGCACGTGAAAGATCTTTTTAAGCCACCTTACCAACCCCTTAATACAGAACTTAAGAGAAGGGCATTCATTGCCTTCAAAAGGAGTTTAGACAGTCGGCGAACTTGAAAAAAAGGATAAAGCAGAGGGGGAGAAGTGATGAGTTGAGTCTGAGGTCACGTGACCCACCTGGGCCGAGAATATGAGCTCGTACAGGGGGAGTTGTCGGTCACTTTGAGTGTATCCCTTTGTCGGCCTGACCTCTAGAGACCCAGGTGGTCTCCATTGGAAGGAGATCTGAACGTCGGTATCCCACTCGACACATAAAAAAAATTAGCTAAATCGAAGTAGAGTTATTGGGACGCAAAAGAAACGAACCCTTTTTCAACGGTGATTTCGGATCTGAAAACATTTATAAAATCCCCCATTATTATATATAAATGGCTCATATTAAGTACTTTCAAGCAAGTTGATTTTTACGAAATCAATAAATTTGAAGAAATTGAGGTCATTGATTTTTCGCCGGATGTTCAAATTATATTATCAACGAATAAAATTATTCAATATTACTTACTGTGAGTGCTCCGGAAGTATGTTTTTGGTTTATTATTTAATAACAAACCACTGCAATCGCCCAAGAAAACAATTTCTACCACCTCTCATAATTTTAGGTTTTACTTGACAAGGCATGTGTCACAAAAGGAAGATTTTGTGTATGAATAAATATTTCTTATACAAGCAGAATCATGAGATGATAAATACCCCAGACCTCAAGTTTAAATAGGTTCATTAGATAAACCAACATTTTAATTTGTGCTCTCAGGTATATTTGTGTGTGGCACTTGGGCCAGTGCCCCAGAAACGGCCTACCAACCTCCCCTTACAGCCGTCCATTCCACACCAGTTTGTGTCACACACAGTCTATGTAGGAAGATCAGTACATAGACATCTATGTAGGAAATACATAGCTATATCCAGGAGATGGATATTACTCATTTGTATCTGGCTTCATCTATGTAGGAAATACATAGCTATATCCAGGAGATGGATATTACTCATTTGTATCTGGCTTCATCTATGTAGGAAATACATAGTTATACAGATATATCCAGGAGATGGATTGTACGCAATAGCATCTGGCTAAACAGACTATGTAGGAAATACATAGTTTGAATCACAGCATCACCTTATGTGGAAGACACATAGGGTGCAGTTACAGAGATTCACTGAACGTTCTACAGCAAGTACATAAGGTCTGGGGTAGTAGTAATAGCAGTTTGTTACTTACGTGCAGGCCGTCGTGCAGAACAATCCTCGTCCTCAGGCACCAAGCTCCCCTCGGGCCCAGGCTCCCCACTCCCCGTTTACCAGCCCTTTCTCCTACTCAGTTCGTTTCAACCTCTAACTAATTCGTCAAGTTGACGACACACCCCCCCAGAAAAATGACGACAAGAAGCAGTGAAAGACCAAAGAAACCCAAAATTTATTGGTCATAGGCACAGAAAGTAAAAAAAATAACACAACATAGTAGCGGAAAGTGAACGTGGCACAAGAAAAAACCACAGAAAGAGGAGACGTAGGCAGCTCCCAGGCAGATCCAGTGAGAGCCCCAGAACAGACCTCAAGAGGGACGCTCACCCTCGACCAGGAAATAAGACATGTACAGCAGCAGCGAACAGGCTGGATGACCACTGTCGTATACGGTCCCGCGCTGCAAGAGCAGCCCGCCGTGGGCCAATCCTGGAAGCACGCTGAGCCGCCAAGTTCGGCGTACAACATTCCACAGAATCAGCAGCTTGAGCAGGTTCCAGAGCAGGTGTCAAATCCGATTGATGCAGAGGAGGTTGTGAAGAGGACGGTGGAGGTATCGCATCGCTATCAAGCGAAGGCTGGGCCGAAGCAGTCCCAAAAACGCTTTCCGACCCTGCGTGGCCAACAGGAACAGTGGGAGCTGGTCCAGGAGGACCCCCGTCTGGCAGCTCAAGAGGGTAGAGGAGTCCAATTGATCGTGTCAGTACTCGACCAGACGGCATGGTAACCCGTGCAGTTCTAACATGGCCGTCCGAGCTCGACATTAGGCCAGAAATTTTCCCAACTGCCCACACAGAGCGGTTCTTGGAATCACCCTTGATCTGGACAGCGTCTCCAACCTTGGGAATGCAATCAGCAACAACTCTAGGTTGTCGGTGCAGGGTGCTGTGACGGTCTCGCAGGCCAAGCAGGTACTGAGAAGCAAACATCTTGCTGAACTCGAAGCGAAGAGCAGCGAGTTTCTTCCACATTCGGACGATAGCGTCTCCTGCCGTGGACATAGTCTGAGTCGGATTGGGCATATCGATAACAGTCGAGCCACACGTAGAGAGGAAGTGAGCTGGAGTGAGGATCACCTCTGGATCACCACCTACCACAGTCAGGGGCCTGGTGTTGAGCACAGCCTCAATCTCTTTCAGAACAGTAGCTAGCTGGCAGTCAGAAAGAAGAGCCCGATCGATCGTTCGATGCAAGCAGTGCTTAACGAGTCCGACAAGGCGTTCGTAGAATCCGCCTTGCCATGGTGACAGCTCTGGAATAAACTTCCATGTGATGCTTTTTCCTTGAATCACCTTTGAGGATAGCAGAGAAGCTGATAGCTTAAAGTGTGTCGCGTTGTCGGATATTATCAACGTCGGAGAGCCTCTTGTAGCAATGAACCTTTTAAGTCCCAGCATGAATTCAGCAGCCGATAGGTCAGAGACAAGCTCCAGGTGGATGGCACGGACAGACATGCAAGTAAAAAGACAGCACCAACGCTTTTTGGGTGTGCCGTTGTCCATGACCGTCAGAGGACCCAAATAATCCAACCCGGTGAAAGTGAATGGAGGACTGTAGCTCACTCTCTCCTTAGGTAAGGAGGGCATATCAGGAAGTTTATATGGCCCACCACCGTATTTCAGACAATCTTTACAGGCCTTCAGCACTTTCATAACTGTACTGCGACCTTTTGGAACCCAATATTGGTTCCGTAGAAGCGCGAGTGTGTGGGACACTCCAACATGGCAGTTACCCTCATGAACACGCCGTATGATTTCATGGGTAATGGCAGAACCAGGAGGAAGTAAGATGGGGTACATTTGATCATATGACATAGACGCATTCTGATATCTCCCACGGCAACGCAGTAAGCCCTGTTCATCTCGGAACAATCCCAATGAAGTGGAGAAACTTGTTTTCCTCCCGCTTGCCTCATCCCGATAGTGTGTTTTTTGAAGACTGTGTATCGCGCTGGGCAATAGGACGATACCCTCATCAGGTAGTTCGCATGTTTCGTTCCTGGTTGCCAGCGCAGCAAGGGTTGGTTGAACATTTATGTTCGGGTTTTCTTCGCTGTGAGTGTCAACTCCCTGGAGGTGAGATGTATCTTCAGTAGGTGACGGCCAGTGGGATGGGGTTTGGTACAAGAAATCTGGACCATTCAACCAACAAGCCAGCATAGAATTTTCATGTACAGGACGAGTAGCAATATCCGCTGGATTGAATTGAGTAGGAACATAACGGAACTGAACATAGACAGACTTTTTTATCTCATCCACTCTTTTTGCAACGAATGGTGGTAGAAGTCGTTGTGATTTTAGCCAGCTCAGGACAATTTGGCTGTCAGTCCACAAAACTGTGCTAGTCCAGTTTATGTCCATGGTCCGTTGAACGTAAGAGATCAGTCTTGTCCCTATCAAGACCGCTAGAAGCTCCAATTTTGGAGTGGTCATACTGTTTCGGTTTTTGATTGGAGTAAGTCTTGATTTAGATATTGCAAGGGTAACTGAAATATCGTTAGTGTAACGAGCCCGAACATAAACAGCAGCGCAGTAGCAATCATCTGAGGAGTCTGTGAAACAGTGTAGATCAACCGCCTCAGGTATTCGATTAGGAAGAAAGTAGTATCTGGGTACGGATACCTTAGGAATCAGTTTTAATGATGTAACGCAAGCTGTCCACATTTGCAGTTGATACGGGGTCAAGGTGTCATCCCATTTAACTTTATCGACCCAAAGTGACTGCAGAAACAGACGGGCTGGCAAAGTCAGTGGGGCTACTAGCCCACATGGGTCAAAAACTGACGCTATCACCCGAAGGGCTTGTCTTTTGGTTTCCACCAGTTGCTCAATAGTCTGCAATTTTACTGAAAGGGATAAGCAGTCTGGAAGCGTGTTCCATTGCAGACCTAGTACCGGCACAGTTTTCTTTTGTTGACGTAGTACTTCAGGAATGCTTGCGATGAAGTTCCGGTCATTTGAACTCCACTCCCTGATGTTCATCGATAGCTCCTCGAAACTTTTTCTAGCTTCCTTGTACAGTGTTACCGCGTCCCTGTGAGACTGCGTTCCTGTCACAAGATTATCCACGTATAAGCTTCGCGAAATTTGTAACGCGGGGGGAGTCCCTTTTTTGCGCAGATGAAAATTTATGAGTGCGGCGAGTAAAAAAGGGCTCGAGATAATCCCAAATGGAACGCGGCAGAATCTCAATTGTAGAAGATTATCCTCATTGGGAGCTTTGTTAATATTTTTCAGCCATAGAAATCTTGTAACATCCCGATCTTCTTGGCACAATCCAACTTGGAGGAAAGCTTTTTCAATGTCCGCTATTATCCCTACGGGGTGAACACGGAAGCGAAGTAGCAGAGAGGAGACTTCCTCCAGCATCAGAGGACCCTTGTATAGGAGATCATTTAAGCTATGATGTCCCTTCGATTTTGCAGAAGCATCGTACACGATGCGAACTTTAGTTGTCTTCTGTTCCTGCACCACACACTGATGTGGGAGGTAGTGAACCGGGTGTGTCCTGGGAAGGTGGTTTTCAACGATGGTTTCAATTACGCCCTTTTTCAATTGGTCTTTGATCACTGAGTCATATGCTTGAAGTAGTGAAGAGTCAAGCCTTTTTATCAAGCTTTTCAATCGACCATAAGAGAGGCCAAAATTTACGGGAAGGTCAGGTGGATACTGGGCCCAGGGCCATTTTACATAATACCGGCCTTCAACAAAAATTGTCGTTTCATTGAAGATTTTTATTGCCTCGTCTTCTTGGAGAACCTTGGGCGAGTCTCTGATACCAATTGTCTCTAACTCCCAAATATCTTTGATATTATCATCTCGAAGCGAGGGATCAGGTGGGTGAAATTCACGATTACCTGCAAATGACTGTTGAACGAAAGTGAGCACCGACAGTTGGTGTTGAGGAGTAAGGTTCTTCTGTTCCGGAAAGGAGCCTGAAACTATCCAGCCTAACAGAGATTTCAACAGACACATCCCATTTGACAATCGGGTTACTTCACCAAGTATGAAAGCATGATAAAAGTCGTTTCCAATTACAATATCAGCTGGCTGGTCCTTTTCTACATCTCTGGCAATTTGGAGCTGTGGATAGGCAGTTTGTATTTGTTGTTTCTCAAGCTTATAGGCTGGGATGTTGCCTGTGGTGGTAGGCACAACATAGGCAGTCACCTCTATTAGCTTCCCTCTTGTTGGAATCAGGAACGAGACAATAGCAGAATTTTGATTGATTGGAACCTTGCTTCCAAAGGTGTAAATTGTAAGCGAAGCTTCTTCAGTATGTTTCAAGCGTAATTGTTTTGCCGCATTGGATGAAATGTAGCTCTTCTCACTCCCGGTATCAAACAGTATACGGCAAGGTCGTTTCATTCCAGTTTCAGAAGATACGTCGACAAGTGCAGTTTGAAGGGCGGTGCAGTTATGACCATAGGTTATCAAAGAGTTAGTGAAATCCTTTTTTCTTGAGTTTTCCAAATTGGGACACAAGCATCTATGATGGCGACCCATTTCTTTGCAGTGGTAACATCTTTTACGTTTATGAGTACAAGTAGCAGCCCTGTGCATTGGACTAAGACATACAAAACAAAGTTTTTGTTGTGAAACCCATTCTTTTCTTTTTCGGACAGTCTCAATCACTGAACATTCTTCATTGTAGTGAGCACCATCACAGAAAATACATCGAAGTCGACGTAACTTAGCAGAAGGTTCATCGGTGTTAGTAGAAGCAGCAAGATGAGGCTTTTGTCTTTTTTGTCCATAATTTCCAGCAAATCGCCCTTTTTTTCCTTGTTGATTTTCACTTTGTTGATGACGATCAGAATTCCTGCGTTGGTATGAGTTACATGCAAGAGTTTTCCGGTGAGTTCCAGGTTTTGTTCTTGGTAAAGTACATAAAGCCTCCATAGTGAAGTTTTGCCCAGCCTGAGGAACAGGATTGGGCAAATCGACAGACGAGCAGTCTAATGCATCTTCCCTAGCCGTAATGACTTTGTCGAGAAAGTTGCATATCTCATCCAGCGTGTGGTCATCATTGGTTGTTAACAGACGCAGATCGTGGCGTATTTCAGGGGGAAACTTGTCTAAGAGCACCGGTCGGAAGGATTTTTGATTTCTATTTTCCCCCATGGAGTGCAATACGCTCAAGTGTCGTTCAATGGTATCAAGTACTCTTCGACAATCAGTGGTGACATTCTCAGCCTTAGGGATTAGGTACAAAGCATTATAGTGAGCGTCGATCTGTTTCCCAGGTTTCCCATACCGGTTTTTTAGTCTGGTTACAGCAATGCTGTAGTTATTTGATGTGGTTTTGAGTCCTTCAATCACCTTCTTAGCACCACCTTCAAGTGAATTATGAAGGTATTTCAATTTGTCAACATCCCCCAAATCAAGTCGGTTATGTACACTTGAACAAAATTGATCCCAAAATTCGTCCCAGAACAAGACGTCTCCATTGAATTTCGGCAGTTCAAACTCTGGTAGGCGTGTGTGTCCATAAGAATGACCACGATGCTGACTTATATTTTCCTTTCGTTTTTCCGATCGAACCCTGAAGTCAGTTAGAATTTTTTCCGCCGTAAATTGTATTTTGGAGTAGCCTCTCAGATTTTCAGTTAGTTCAGGGGTGCATTCAAGACCTAGTAATTTTGTAATTTCGGTCTCTAATCGTTTGGTATCCTTTTCCAGAACACGGGCAGATACCTCCTCCTCTGCTGAAATGGTTTCTATCCCATCTTCTTTCAGTCGAGCAATAATTGTTTTTAATATATCAACACCTCCCTCCACCTCCTCTGCAATCAACGAAACTCTTTCAACCACAAGAGATGCCATAAGCAGGCTTTTCTGTAACAATCGTATAACGAACATACCGAATGTGTTAAAACCGTGACAAAAAAAAAAAAAAAATATATATATAATAATTCAAGCAACTATTTCAATCCCAAGTACCTAGAAAATTTACAACGCAAATATGATCGCAAATACGACCATCTACCTGTAGAGAACTAAAAATTATAGTCAATTCGATACTCGCGGAGACGGACCTAAGAACCTGAGTTGAGGAAAAGCAAAGAAAGCTTGGGCAAGTACATGAACGGATCGAAGACGCGTATAGGAGAAACGAGAATAATTGTCTTTCGGCAAAATAGGGGAAGGGGGCCATACCGGCAACAAAGAGCAAAGTTTGAGCAGTCAAGCTTTCTGAGGAGGCCCCGTAAAGGGAAGTAGGGGTGGGAGAATCGTTCGGCGCCCACCAGCCACCCGTAGCTGTGCCCGTCAATCAAAAACAATACGAACTCAGAAGGCAGTTATTTTAGCTAACGTAGTAAATCGCTAAATTAGTATATTGATCTCGGCGGTGCCTCCATGTCACAAAAGGAAGATTTTGTGTATGAATAAATATTTCTTATACAAGCAGAATCATGAGATGATAAATACCCCAGACCTCAAGTTTAAATAGGTTCATTAGATAAACCAACATTTTAATTTGTGCTCTCAGGTATATTTGTGTGTGGCACTTGGGCCAGTGCCCCAGAAACGGCCTACCAACCTCCCCTTACAGCCGTCCATTCCACACCAGTTTGTGTCACACACAGTCTATGTAGGAAGATCAGTACATAGACATCTATGTAGGAAATACATAGCTATATCCAGGAGATGGATATTACTCATTTGTATCTGGCTTCATCTATGTAGGAAATACATAGCTATATCCAGGAGATGGATATTACTCATTTGTATCTGGCTTCATCTATGTAGGAAATACATAGTTATACAGATATATCCAGGAGATGGATTGTACGCAATAGCATCTGGCTAAACAGACTATGTAGGAAATACATAGTTTGAATCACAGCATCACCTTATGTGGAAGACACATAGGGTGCAGTTACAGAGATTCACTGAACGTTCTACAGCAAGTACATAAGGTCTGGGGTAGTAGTAATAGCAGTTTGTTACTTACGTGCAGGCCGTCGTGCAGAACAATGCTCGTCCTCAGGCACCAAGCTCCCCTCGGGCCCAGGCTCCCCACTCCCCGTTTACCAGCCCTTTCTCCTACTCAGTTCGTTTCAACCTCTAACTAATTCGTCAAGTTGACGACAGCATGATTGTAGAATCCGAATATCTAATTAAAAAAATTCTCTACGTACGCCGTACGCCGTCAACACTACTCTGACGAAACTATAATAGCTAAATTTTGGAACTTTTCACCAACAATCAATCTTGACCTGGCAATGGCTCAATTCATTTTATCAAATCGTTATTTAAATTTTAAGGGTATTTTATGAGACTTTTGAGTGGGAGAAAATTCGTATTTTCCAACGTTTTTCAGAAAAAGGTGTATGCGTCTCGCCAATTCTATCTACACTATTGACATTCATACGCTACCATCCTTTTTTGGTAGGTTTGTTGAACGGATATGTTCAAGAATCTGTTTAGTTTTTTACTAAGCCTGATCGCGTAACCGTATGTCACTTGGAAATTCCCATACAGCCATTGCGAGAATCCCAATTAGCTCGCTACGATAAAATATTTGCGAAAGACGTCTGGAAAATGTTAATCGTCCTACCATAGAAACAACAATAAAATTGTAAATCAGTTGCGTATAATGAAACGTGGGTCGGTGAAGTTTCTTAGAATTCAACAGATAACAAAGAATTATGTCTAGTATAAAAAGCCAAAGTTGGCCGGTTGGCTTTAGTAATTGTTGGCAATCCTCAATTCAACATGATTCGTGGAGCTGCTCTATCGATTTTCCTCGCCGGCATTATGCTGTCTGTAAGTTTCCCAAATTTTTGATAAAATATTTATACCTATGATGAAATTATCTCTTCCATTAATGTTGGAAATTATCTTCATCTGAAGATAATTCTAACAAAATGTAAGTGGTATTGTATCACGAAAGATTGGGAATAATCAACCAATGTAACATCATTTTGCAGCATTTTTCGATTAGTTGATTATTCTTAATAAATTTTTAATTTTTAATAATTATGTTCATTCTCAATCTGCAAATCGCCAATCACTTAAAGAAATCTATGGAAGTTTTACTAAAAAAAATCATGTAGGCTAACGATGGCTCCAGAATAATAATCCAATGAAATGATAACTGGACACTGAACTCGCTAAACCAACTGATTAAGGCTGCGTTGTACTATATTTCCTTCACCCGTTCTGTTCGACGTTGATTTCAGAATGCGACCTTACTGCCAACCAGATTTCCAGCTCCTACAACAGTCAACGAAACTATAGCTATTCTGACAAGAGAAGCAGCCATCGGTCGTGCAGTACTCAACATAACTTTGGCCCTAGAAGTCGCTGAAAAGGGTCTGGAGTGGGGAACAAGCACGAATAAGTTCTCTTGCTATAAGGACGGCATCCTCAACCTGACAGAAACGACTGCTAACAAAATCAACGCCGTTCTAGAATTGGAAACGGAAGTCTTCAAGGGCATTAATGACACTCTGATAAGCGACGTATGGAATCGCGTTTCCTATCAAATTTTTGGCAGGGACGGCATCAACGGCTTAATTAGAGGACAAGTAAAAGAAGAACTTCACAACATAAAGAAGAAATGTGAAAATATTAAATGGAATATATGGCGTATCTAGAAGTTGAATTGACGCATTAATCAATCGGTTTTAGTAATGGCTAAATTGTGTAGAATTAATTCTTATTCAAATTATATACTTTTTTACGAGTATATTATTCAAATTCTGTCGTGCTCTAACATTTCACTTAGCTGTATCCATTTTAATGAGCTAGAACTGTAATCTAGCGCATTCAGTGAGTACTGCTTAGCCGCTAACAGCAAAAGAACCTGAAAAATATCAGTATTTCGATGTAATAAATACATAGAATAAATCTCGACTTGATAGTTTCTTTCATGTGACGAACTTCAACTACATTACGCAAATATACTTTTCTCGTATAACTTCTCCTGAATTTAATATTTATAAACCTGCCCTATAATACTGTAACAACTTCGGGGTAATCAAGGACACCAATTGCCAGCAGTGTATAATTAGCGACGGGCCGAAATGGCGTATCACGAAATCTCAAAGAAGCCACGCATTATCATAACGGACTGGAACGAAAAGGAGTCCGTCGGCGTAAAATTTCGATTTGAGCTCTTTATTTATGTGAGCTGCTTCTGTGTTTGAGAGTTGGCCAAAATGTTTTTCAAACAGACGACCGGAGGAGTTCCGCATTAGGGCGTTGAACAGTTCTATATCTAATGTTAAATGGACGATGAAGTTCTGCATTTTCAGCTCTATTATCCCGCCCCAGTTATTTTTATGAATTAATGGCTACAGCAGGAGGTCAGCATATGAATATAAGATATTAAACGAAAATTGTTTGAGCATTGATTTAGAAAAATGTTGGTTCGATTTTAAAAAAAAAGTCTGGTCGCCACGAGATTCATCTAATATACTAATTATACTGTTAATCTAATATTATTTATATTCAAATTTTAGTATGGAATGCTTTCGTTAATTATAAATAATATTTATCAGATAACTTTTGTTAATTTTCCTTCTTCACGTAGAGAGAAATCAAATGAGGGAAAACCAACCACGTTGGAAACGATAGAAAGCCTCCCAGAAATGAATGTTGTTCTAAAAAGCAACTACAAAACATTTTTGATTGTTTGGTTTATGTATTAATACTTGGCATTAGCTACATTTGCTCCTAAATATCCTACTGTAACATAAAAGTTGTACTTATTTTAATTTTTTTTTTAAATAACGGGTGAACCCATATTGAAGTAAATTTTGATTTTCTAAAAAAAATTACATTTTTTCTTATATCAAATACGATCATTTTAATGCGAAAACATACACTGGACGCGCTGAAGCCCGGGAAAAAGCTTCATGTTCTCCGGCACACCTGCGGGGACAGGAAGCGTGATGCGCCAGTGTTGCCAGTTGTCTCGACTATCTGTGGCGCCATGAGGCGTTTCAGCCGTTGTTCGTTTTTCGCTTGCGCGCGTACCTGTTCGTTCGTTTCGTTTTGTCGCTCGTTGATATTGATACATTTTTGCTTGTAAATTATAGACGTCTTCCGTGTAGACCGTTTTGATTGTTTACCCAGCGAACTGTCTCGTGAGTCGTAGCAAGTTTACGAGCATTGATTTTCGTTTAAATACAGTCCACTCTCTCCGCTGGGCGATCGTCAATCCATACACATTAAAATAAATTTCAAATCAAACATCATTACGATAGTCTTTGAGATTTATTTCGCACTCGTGCGGAATTCAAAGAAAAAACAGTTACCTCACTATGATGAAATATTAGTGGCAGAGATTCCGCGAAAAGGAAGTGAAGCTGTCCATTGAGACTGTACTAACATTGTAAATCAGTTGCGTGCTGTGAGGCGAAGGTGAGGGGAAATTTACGACGACTAATGAGATAAGAAGTAAAGATACCTATTATATATAGCGGCTTTAGTTAGAGAATAACATTCAATTCACCATGATTCGTGAAACTGTTTTATCGATTTTCTTCGTCGGCCTTGTGGTGTCTGTAAGTTTTTATTATTTCTTGTTCATGTAAGGATAATTAAGTGATTCTATTTCGATTTTACCTTCCTCCAGTGAGAGTTAGTTCTCTCCAAAATTAAGGAAAGTAGGTATACGTTTTATCGAACAAGTTTGAAACCCATTAAGCTGTTAGATCAAGGTATGCAGTAAGGAAAATATAACGAATAGTAGGACGTCGAAAAAGGCGGATAGTGCCGATTTGTGTGTGGTAAACAATTTCCTGTCAACTGCCGTAGTCCAAGCTAAACTAATTTTTCCACAACTTTTCAAAAATGGAATCCCGTCTCTATTTGAAGATTTATTTTTCTTGAGCTTTTTCCATTTTGGTCAATGAAACGTGAACCAGGGTATCTTTGCGATTAGTTGACTCTTTGCATTGGAGCAGTGAAAATCGTCTCAAACCGAGATATAAACTCTGTTAGGGAATTCCACTCATATACGAGGTAAAAACCGAGCTAAAGTAACGCTTCCTCGCATTTAATTTATAACAATAAAGTGGAAGGAGAGCCCATGGGATAGTGAAGATCCCTACTAATTTTTTCCTGTATCAACTCTCAAGAAAGTACTCGACAAATGCGCCGTAACCATTTTACCTGTTTTATAAATATCAAATTACGTCAGAAAACGGTCCCGCAAAAACCACTTAGTTGTGAATTGAATAACCGCCTGGAATATATTATTAAATATAACCCAAGAAATTTGAGCGAAGTAAATCCTATCCGTTGTTACTGGATATATAGGTACCTATTTCCATTTGTTCACTTTTCATAGAATATGAAACTTGAAAAGATAATTACGTGAGGTTTTTGGAAGCGCGAGCATTTTTTTATGTATCTCCAACGTACGTAGGAATTGGCAATTGTTCCTAATTATTATCGATTTTCGAATAAGTCTCAATATGGCCGCTGTATGAGACTCTTCATTATTTGACTCGTGTAAAATATGCTTTGGCTATGATTCAATTCTGCACAACCGTTAGCAGTTTCAGTTTTATAATTTTATTTTAGTATTTTTAATTTCAGTTATTATTATTTGTATACGTGTTATTTTTATTCAAGTATTTTTTATTTATTATTTCTTTTTGATACTATGGGTTTGACACTGATTTCAGAATGTGGCCGGAAAGCCAACTCCGACGGTTCCCAAAACCGTCGATGAGGCTGTTGCCCTTCTGAATCGAGGAGCATCGATGGGTCGCGCGGCAATTAACTTATCTCTGACGCTCGAACTCATTCAAACGAACGTCAATTCCGAATGGACGGCAGATGAGAAGACTTGCGTTCGAAACGGTATCAACAAACTGAGATCGTCTACGTCTGAAAACATTGATTTGGTTCTAAATGCCTTGATTGATGTCGTCAAGGGTGGTAGTGACGCTGATATAAGCAGCGAATGGCGAATAATCGCGGATCAACTTTTCGGCGAGGACAGTATTATCGATAATATAAAAGAAACCGTTGAAGATGAAATCAACAACATCAAAGAAGACTGTGTTGATTGAGGCTATCAGTGTTGAAAGTAAATTAATGAGGAAGAATAAATATATTTGAATAGCCGAACGAATATTGAACCCTAGCATGTGATTGCGAATGAATCAATCAGATTCATCAGTATGGAAAATAAGGTGGGTAATTATAATAGTATAACTAGCAGTCGAGGACACAACCATCGCTTTATTCTTCTCTTCTGAAGAGAAAAGCTATAGACAGCGTGTTGATGAACAGTAATAAAATACACCTATTACCGGTCAGAAAATTTCTTATGGTCTGATTTTCACAAATAAGCATCTAAATAACTCCTAAGGAATTGTCTGTCCAATTATGAGTACGCATTTGATGAATCGTATATCAAACTGACAATGATCCTCCGACGAATACGAGGCCCTTGTTATTTCCAGTCCGGTTCCACTAGTATGAGTTACCCAGTAACAAAAGTGTATTTTTCCATGGGTGACTGACCGCCGGACGTTGGCGTCGATCGGTAACAGTAGGACGTGCCAGTAGGCATCCTAATTATTGAACAACAATGTCAACTGTCGAGTGATGGTCATCTGTTAAACAACGACTAGGCCCGGACCGTCCATGATACAATGGCTTCCCTTCTCTTCTATTCCTCTCAACCAAAAGCTAGTCCGGGCCTTACAAAGTTGGTTCGATGGATCCCTTCCTCCCGCCAGCAGCTCTCACCTAAGCCTGAAGCTCTGTACAAAAGCCAACCGTGGGAACAGGCCGACTCAACTCCCGGGAAATTAGTCAGCGGAATACTCGCTCGAGCTCGAACATGTTTTTTTGTGGAAAAACCTAGTTTTTTCGCCTATCGCACTCTCGACCACGTTCAACATTCTAAAACGAGCGGAATTATTTGGGCTCATTTCAAGGTTGTTATAATTGTGAACCTTGCAAGTTGAGGTTTAAGTTACAATTTAGCCTTACAATGTAAGGCAATATATATGTTGGCCTGCGCTCTTGGCAGTCATCCCCTATGCTTAATTGAGTACGTAGATTTATGAAAAGATTTTCTGAACTTTTTTGATGTTCATAGAAAATCATCTTTTTCCAACTTTCCAATCTTTTTTCTATAAATTGCGTAACGTCAAAATAATGCGAAATGTGACATACCTACATTTAAGAAATCGGTTGGTGAAATTGTATTACTCCTGAATTCACACTGGTGCTATCAGCGTTATTAGGAAGCTATGAAATGGAAATATTTTGTATGGAAACCCCATAATAATAATAATAATTCGGATCGATAAACCTGAGTAAAGCCGTAGGGGTGAGGGGGAGATCAACACCGCAACTTGTTCTCCATTTTTTCTTTTATTCGCCAAAATCTTTCGGCATCTCCGCTCTCGGCATTCGGGCTACATAGGTCCATCAGGTACCTATGACCTGATGGGGTCATACCAAATGGACCTATGTAGCCCTGAAGATGCACCGATGGGCGAAAGATCTCGGTAAAAAAAGAAAGAATGGGGAAGGAGTCGCCGTATCTTTCTCCCCCTCTCCATAACTATTAGTGAAAATGTGACAAACAGAAGAAGATTAACTGTTGTCGCGCAACAAAAATTACCTTCAAAATATTAAAGAAAAAACATTCGAAAAACTGAGCTGCTATATGCAGGGTTCTTCGTGTTGGGAGCCAAAAGTCTGAGGCAATTAGACGAATAGAGGAGCGCACCCAGTGGAGAATCAATTGACACAGTTTGCGGTTCAGCAGTAATGGAGAGGATAGCAAAAGACGCCGACAGAAGACCTCCCGCGCACTCGCGGGCGTCGATGGCAAAAAACATGTGTAAACGATTGCCGAAAGTCAAACAAACTCAATAGACGCACACGCGTAGCGAAAAGATGTTTAGACTTAACTTTTTCTGTCGTCGTTCTGAACGTTGTTTAGTTCCCTTGTTTTAGTCGAATTTCAAATGGCTATTTTCCCCTTTTTTGTATGAAAATATTTTTAAATCGCCCCGATCGTGCTTTCCCCACTTGTCAGATTGCATTCAAATTCCGCTTCAAAAATGTACGCATCGTTCGACAGATTAGGGCATTCTCTACGTGCAATGCTGCCCAGCAATAAAGTTGCTGCACGATATAAGCCGCAAATGTTGCATCAGGGGTCCTGTTCTTGATCGTTCAACTCTCCTTTCGCCTTTGGCTGAGACTGCGATCCAAACTGCGACACCTGCTTGCGAAATAGTTGTGTCCCGAGGGGCAATTCCACCAGTCAACCTTGCATCATTGCCACCGCATTCGCTTCTCACCTTACCACAGTCCCGCGTCTCGCGGTCAAACAGTTTTTCTTTTTCGACGTCTTTTCCAAACCGAAGTAACGTAGGTACTGCTGTAGTAGCGTGGCGAATTGTTGGGAAACTCTTGTCGTTGAAGTTTTTCTAGTATCACAAGGACCTTATAGCCCAAAACGTGCGTTCTTACCTCTTTCCATGATAGATCGTTATCAAATCTCCGAAGGACGTAAATCGTATTCGAATCCAAGATTCCGAAGATTCTTCAGATGACAATTTATTAATATATTTTTGGTAAAATGTAACAGTACTGATCCTGCCTTTATTTAAAAGCAGGTAGACGAAATTCAATGATGTTAGTACAGGTGGCTTTATCCAAGGACACCCTCCTTGTATAATTTGAAAAAAATAATAATAATCATTTAAGTTAAATTATAAAAGTAAAATTATTAAATAATTATTAGAGTAAATTATTGAAATAATTTAATTTAAGTTAAAATGATTAGTTTTCTTAATTACTTGATTTAGTTTCAAATCGATCACCGAATGATATAGCCTAAGAGAGTGTTAGACGCGCATTCCAACGAGCTCCTATTTTTACACTAACGCTTCCTTCATCATTTCCGATCCGTTTTAGAAATTTGAGAAAATATCAATAATTTTGATAGTAGAGGGGTTGTGAGGGGGGGAAAACCAGGCGACTTATTCTCCAGATTTTTAATGGCTGGCCGAGCACTTTCGCCCATTCGGGCATCTTCAGGGCGACGTGGAACCATGAGGTCCACAGCCCCTCTACTACAATAAATGCGACGACAACCAAACGAATAATTTTGATGCCATTCTTTACTACATGATTAGTCCATTTCTTCCTCGCTGGACTAAATATAATTCGTAACAAGCATAGACGGATACAAAAATATTGCTATTGCTAATTCCTTCAGTAAATGATATGGACCGTTAGTTTTCTAAAAATTACCGGAGGTTGGTGTACGATTCTCATTTCAGAAAACTCCAAATTTTACAAATAAGTTCCCTGTCGTGCGAGAAATCTCTACTGTCGAAGGGCACAGTTGCGGCAGGTTGTTAAAGTTCTACGATTTCTAGTGAGGCTAAGCCCCAAGTTTGACCGTCGTCTGTGTGAGGTTTTAGCGGATAAATTCCGTTTGCTGGAAAATAGGAATCTGTTCAGTTCCAGACGATGCTCTCCGGTCTGATAGCGTTTTCGATATATTCAATTATTGACGTGAATGTAGATTCTCATAGACCAATGATAGCCGTTGAAAGGCCGAAATTCCTACGGAAATAGTGCGTAACGAGAATTCGTTATGTTTTCTTAGAAAAACACCTTTGAGAGCTACGAGGGTTCTTAGTATTAGTCTACTGGTATCGAAGTTTCTTTCAGAAACTATATAACGTGGGTGGGCCGTTGAAGAGTGATTGTGATCACGTGTGTGGCTTTCTGGATCATCTACCAGTTGTCATCACGTGGCTCTTGTGGTAGTAGCTGTCTGCGGTGGGAGGAGCATCAACACTATAGGTACCCCAGTCTTCAGAAGTTATGGAGGGGTACATAGCCCGTGACCAATCCTGTATAGTGATATACGGCCGACAAGTTCAAGCATTTGGAACGACCACCAATAACTATTCAATGGCGCGTAAATAATTGGATGATAGTAAGAGCTATATTTCAACCAATGTTGAAGTACTTTTTGATAAGCTGCCAAGACCGTCGAAGAGGAACTAGTTTGTTCGGTAAGTATAAATTACTTTATATTTAGCTGATGTCAGTTCCCCGTGTTTACTGGTGAAAAACTAGAACGATCGGAGAAAAATTGAACATTTCAATCTTGAACGACCGTCTGAATTGAAATTTTATATGAATAAACAACACATTTTTTAAGTTAATTTCCGTACAAATAAATCAACAAGACAATTCTGGACAAAATTTATCTCACGAATACTATTTCAGATTGAGAAAGAAGAGCTGCTATCGCGTTTAACGAGACCTGATAAATTTCTAAACAAGGGTGTAGATATCTGTATGTGAACATATTATAATTAATTTCAAGACCAACTTTTCACGGAAAATTCGCGAATAATTCGATCTCTCTGTGATAGTTGCAGAAACCTAACCATTTTCCAGCCTTCGAACCTATTGCGTACCTGCTACAAAAACCAAGGACATCAAGTTAGAACTCTCACGTATAAAAAAAATGTCCTTTTCCATCTTGTGAATACTTCTGCTCGAAAAGCCTTGACAGACAAACGTGAGAAAAAACCATAGATTCCCGTGGCTACTCGTTCACTCAGTTTTCAGTTTGTCATGAGAAACCGCGAACGTAGAAAAATAACAATAGAATTATTTCTTCATTCGTCTTCAGCAATATCCGTCTGAATATGAGAGAATATATTTTTTTTTATTCTCCCGAGGTTTTTCTTTTCCTAATGTTGGTTAGAATCTGTGTCACCGTCAATCGACGATTTTGTGAGCTGAGGCCACGTCAAGAGAAAGCTGGCTGGTAAGATAGATTTCCTGGTCTTCCGATGCTAAGCGGTCGATGGAACTTCTGGCAGGTGGTAATGGATTGGAGATGGTCGCAACACCATTGTCCAAGTCCTTGCTCGCCAGAGCCTTGGTCCAAATGTTCCAAGGTCTTCCCCACGACTCTACTGTTTCCTTGGACACGGAAATACTGCCGAGTGAATTCCTCGAATAACTCTAGGGTAAAGCTCCAGAGAAAATAAAGTAGTGGGACAAAAAGCTCCAACTCATATTTCTCCAAGAAAATGTTCGTTCCCCAGAAAATACCGTTGAAATGTATCAAGAATAAATAAGACACCAAAAGACGTAAAGCAAATATCTAATATTTCTGACATAATTATCCTACCAGACCATCGTGAATATATAGCATTCACTCACGCAGAGAAATTTGATTTTACCAACAAAACAAAGTTTTATTTGTTTATTGTTTTTTTTTTTTTTTTTGTTTATCAGTTTTTATTTTCTTACTTGGTTGCGCATTTAGAAAGATAATTCACGAGAATGTATTTTTGTACAAAATGAAATCGCAATTTTCTTTTGTATTTCTCTTCTGATCCTGAGTTCCAAATTATACGAGTATGAATGAACGTAAACGAACTGTATTCAACTAATATTTACTACGATACTATACCTTCTTACTGCTATAGCAGCAATATTAGTTACAGTATAATAATTTATTAATTGGCCCTAATTTATTCACTTATTTTTTACTTCGTCTTCATCTTCATTACCTTCTCAACGTTCATCGTAGATTTCAATAAATATTTTTGAATTCCAAAAAGCATCAATTCAACGTCTCAGTGAAGGGGGAGCTGTGAAAAAGAGGTGGGGGCTTCCAAGGTCTGGTGCAAGCACTGGAACTAATATGGCGGGCAAGGATACAGATCCGGTCCCCTATCTCACCGGGGCCAGCTCGCCTTTTTTATTCCATCTGTCCCAATAGTGGGTAAAAACTCTTTTCAAAAACCAGTACTCTATTATAATACCGCTGGCATATGGGAAAAAATTACGGTGTCATACTAAGATCGGATGATCAAAATAAGAGAGAAAATCTTTCATTTTAGAAAATTAGCACATTTTGAATAAAGAAGAAGATGAAGGCTCAGTGTCAATTTGCAAATTTTCCTATGCAATCAGATTAGGGGAGAGAATGACTGATAAACTGCTATCCTAGTATCGCTTAGCACTTTGCTATTTTGAAGTAGAATTGGTCCACAGCTTAATCTTAACCACTCATCCTAGATCACTCAAACAAATACGACGAACTGAAAATGAAGGAAATTTAAAATTATCTTATTGTGTTTTGCACGTTCATGATTAAATATTACATTGCAATTAGCAAACACATTGAATGACAATTATAGTTAAAAGGTTTTTTTCGGTAGGAGCGACTCTAATATCACAATCATTTGAAAACAATTCAAGTTGAAGACATATTAACCTCTCAGACATCACAGAATTTTACGGGATGATTTTCTCGGCATTTCCAGAGTTGTCAAATTTCAGAAATTTGACAACTTGACAGCTGCAATACTCAAGATACGTCTAAGCTAGCCACCACGCGCTATATGGTCTCGTTCGAGTTAGCTTTAAAACACCCACTAGATTTGATTGTTAAAAATGGCCCGCCTGTACCACCTCTGGTCGTTCCTTCATAATACATAGTAATTACACAATCACATTTTTTTCAAGAAAATTACCAAAAAAAAAAAAAAAAAAAGCATAATTTAACCGGATAAATCGCATCTCACGAAAAACTGGCTTGTCGTTTTATTTCTTACCCGATTGATACGAAGAATCACATTTCTTTCATATTACGTGCCATCGGTTTGAAACGTGAGACGACCATCGAAGTGTTGGCAAGACAATCGACGCTCGAGTTCAATTTACCGCCACCGAGCATCCGACGGAGGGAAGATTCAAGTGAAGACCAGGAATGACAGAGTGTGTGACACAAAGGGCTCCGTGGATGCGGCGGATAATGGCCACAGTAATGGACATTCCTCCGCTTCATCTTCCAGAACTCTAACAGGTGAACAACGTAGTGCGCGCCTGACAGTGTCAGGAAGACCAAGGCGAGGTTTCGACGTCGAACGTTTTTCTTCAAGAGCGCAGAGCTGAAGAAAGAGCGACGGAGGAAAATAGAATGAAATTTTTAGTTTATTTTTCACATCTAAACATGGGAACACTTTTGGACAGTTTTAAAGTGGCGAGCTTCTATCGGGCGAAATCCCAGCAAGCTGCAGGATAGGGGAATGCCGATGAAAGCGAATTCTATGAGTATATGAGTATGATAACCGGTGTCTTTCAGTCGAAAGGAGTCAGAACTGTTAGAATCTCCCAGAATGACAAGGCTGTGTCCCGTTGTCAAAATCCGGGACCCGTTCTGTTCTTTTCCAAGATTTGTCAGTGCCACGAATCTTAAAAAAATACGGGAATAAACAAGCAACACTGTATTCTTTTTTCCGAAATATCGAAAGCCCATTGTTCATTCTCAACACGTTCTCAAAATTTGATGAAACTACAGCCCGCTTGAAATTTCGAGAATATTTGACTCGCGATGGTATAACTCAAGATTTTATCAAGCAATAAAAATCATTTTATACTCGTTAGAATGCTCGCCAGAAGCTCTCACATGCTACATTAATAGTGTATCAGTTCGATTTGAACTCCAGTCATGTTTGAAATATAAAAATGAGTAATTTCGAGTAGGTACCAAAATGTTTGTCTGTACATAGCTTATAGATTTAATCATACGAAACGAGGATACGTTCACTCCCTGTTTACACAGGCTATTGCGAATAATAAACCTCCGTTAATTTTTTTATTTTTTTATTTTTTTTTTTTTACTGCGTTTTTCTTTAAAATATTATGGAACGCTGAGTGTTGAGAAGAGTCTAACTTCCGAATTCGAGCTCGGCCGATTAGCGACCGATGTCGTAGACACTTGATGCCCATAACGCCCAGTTCTTAGAGCTCGCGAGACGTGGAGAATCTAGCTAACAGTCGCCGCCCGCCAGCGGCCAGTCTTGTTCAGCCAACGCACGCTTTAAGCCGGAAAACTTGTACGGATTTTTTTAAATACCGTGTAAGCTTCCGTGAAAACTAAGATGTTACGGAAAGGTAGGCGAAGGAGAAAAAATTGAATGATCTTCCCTTTAAGACCACGATATTTCTACGGGCCGTCGTAACGCTTTGAGTCGACGAGATAACGAGAAAAAATTACCGCGATCTTCATTGATCGCAGTTTTTCAATTACTCAAGTTGATCAATAGTTAGTGCGGTTCACTAGCCCCTTGAAGGATACGATCCGATGACCAAAAAGTCTTCAATGATGTAAAATATTGTTTGCATTTTAGTAGTAGCATAATTTTTTCATTCAATAGTTGAATTGATTCATTTTCGACGTCATATTACCCCTCTCTCTTTTATTACTTCCATGTATAAAAAGTATTAAGATCGTCCGAAAAGTCGAATTGGGACCGAAGGCGAATTCGAGAAGAAAGTTATCACTCAGAAACACATTATGAACAAGTGTCTATGTTTCTGTCTGTAGCTGTGGTTAAATAGCGACATCGTGTTTCATATCTCCATATCAAATATAATGAAATTCAATGACATTTTCAAAAAATTCTTTCCAAGTGAATTTGCAAAATTAGCAGTTTTCGGATTGCCGAGATATACAGGTTCGAACTTTTTCCCGTTTTGAGTATCTCAGGCCCCAAGAATCGATAATTTTGAACGGTTGAGGTCTTAAAATATTTGTCTGGCAAGCAGGTGTCGCTTTTTTATCGTTTTATCCATTGGCTCACACGCCGTAATGTCGCGGTATGAGCACTTTTATTTCACAGGTGCGCATTTTGTATTTTGAATTTTACCGGCCTCAAAAATCAATATATTGGAAAACTCAAGGCCTTGAAATGATACGACGAGTGAATGATTTTTATTGCGAGTGTCGCACACCATACTTCCTCGCTATTAACCTATTTCGAGAGTTTAAATGAATGAATCGTCAATCTCTTTTCTGTATTTTCGTTTCGTGCCTTAAATAACTCGAGTCATCTTTCTTTTTTCGATTATAATACTCTCGATTATATTTTCTCCATTCAAACCGTCAATCGTTCATATGTTAAAAAGTTCCGAAAATCGGAGCTACATAAGACGAACTTATTTTCGACGTGATACAATTAAACAGAACACTGATCTTATTGTGTCGACATTTTGAAGAGCCCGAGTGTGAGGAGCAGATAAGCACGTTTTTGTTCGGAAGTCCTAGGCTGAAGGCTCCCACGTACCGATGGATCTCGCTTGCTGTACTCATCGACAATAAAGCCAAAGATGATGTTCATTATACGGGCAGCCGTTGTTGAACAATGCGTAGGAGACGATGGGGCATCGAGTGGCAACACTAGTAGCTCTTTCTCCGATCCCATGCTAATCATCAACAGGGTAATTGATTGATGGTGTTGAGCTGCTGGCAGCGCAGGTACCTATCGAGAGATTGAAGCAATCGCTTACAGTCAACGTCTAGCGAAGGGCCTTCCGATCTCTATTGTACACATGTATGTAATACACGAACACCAGCGCATACCGAAATGATGAGACTGCTCGGAGATTGGATCCCGAAGAAGGCGCGAGTATTGGTGCGTGAACTAATTTAGTAGGGCCGACCGTGGGATCAAGAGAGCACATTCTTCCTGGTATAAAGCTCAAAACATTTCTTCCTGCATTTACACTGGTCTCCACACAAACGCATTTCTTTAAGGCCACTGAAATTCCGGACATCACTTTTTTCAGGGGAGCTGTTTTAATTGTTTCAGTGATTTTCAGTGAAGGTAGCAGATGATAAATTACGACGAAGTGTGAGTTTTTGTTTCATATTTAGTGCTTCTTCATGAATTCCATGTAATGAGCAATCTCCTCGTCTAGCCGGGCGGCCCGAATTGTGTTTGAGCGACTTGCGGAAGCGCTCGCCATTATTGATTAATGTTTGAATTTTGTCATCTATGAAAAATTCGATTGTCCCATTAAATGGATCGCATTAAACAGTGAATATTCGAGAAAAAATCGTGTACAAATTATGACAACCGGCGAATTCAGTAAAATGCTAAGCATTTATTCTTGATGCCACAACTTTGTTTACCCCCAGACCTAGATTATACAGCGTCAATTATCTTAAAAAAATATTAAAAAAATAAAAAATAATAAAAAAACCAGTTGCATGCTGGTGATTGGCGTCTACAATTACTTACTGAACGGGATATAGTTTCTAGGGATAAAATCAAATTAGCCCAACTCCTTGATTTTTCGTTTTCTCTAAAATCAGCAGCAGACAGCACCAACAGACAGCAGCAGTCAGCTACAGACAGCAACAGACAGACACGGACTGACAAATCGGACGGGACGGAACTGACCGTCCATTTATGTGTGTCTGTCTCTCATAATGATACTGTAAAATCGAAAAAAGTAGGTTAAAGGAAGTTGCGGAATCAAAAACATATGCCGAACGTTTTGCTGAATTTACTGAGTACCGACAAGCTGTATTTTCGTTCATCGTAAGCTGTTTTAAATTTCAGCTCAGAAATCAGAGAGTGGGTATTAATATGTTTTGGCATTCAAAATTGAAAACGCAATTGATTTCATGTTTTGATGAGCAGCTCCCATCATAACTTCACTTCAAGTTATTTCTACATAGAATCGAGTAACTATTGAGATAAGCAACGCACTTTATGATTGCAAGAATATTATTTCATTAAAATCTTCGACTTTCCTGCCCCTGAACTATTTTTAATGAGGTCGGCATGAGGTGACAGCACAAGCGGGGAGTTTTTGCGTCCAAAACCGCCCGCTATTTTCCAAGCCTGCTCGACTTTTTGCCTGTAGGTGCCTGGCCTACCGCTCTTTTGTGAACAACTTTTACATGTCGTTTACATCTTCGGGCACCTTGCGAGCAGAGTTAGTATACTTTTTTATTTTTTGTTGAAAGATATTTTTTCAGACATGCAGGTATTCAACTCGAAACACCCAAAAAAAGAGATGTGCTGAATTACTATGGTGTCGACGATTTAGTTTTATATTCATGTTTATTTTACAAGAAACGCAAGTACCCATTTTTCCGAATGAATTTCCTCTGTTGAACTATCACAATGATAATAAAATTATCATCCCAATTACGAGGTGTATATCTTTGATTTTGAGAACGTGTTGTTCAAAAAATATCCCTCAGCTTATACTTTGATCCTTACACAGGAACACTTTTAATCCTTTGCGGGAAAATAGGATTCTCTTTTTCATAAAGTTTTCTTTGAAAAAGAATTCAGAAGAAAACGGATGAGAAGAAATCGTCTAGCAAACAGAAGAACCTCTCGTCTCGTGGGAACCACAAGTTTTGAATATCCAAGTAATTTCGACCAGGGAGAAAGTCAAGAGGGAATTGGTCGTGAACGTCTTTTGTCCGAAACATCCTCTTTCAAGGCGTCGTTTTTCCTGTACGCGCATCTTCCCAGTGTTCGGTGTTAGCCTGCCTTTTCTTTTTATTCTAGATAGTTCTTCCAGTATATCTAGATAGCATCTAAAGCAAAAGAATAACGGCCGAGGCTCGAAAGGCTGAATGGAGATATTTTCTGTGTTTTATGAACTGGCAAATTTTCAATAATTGAGCGTTGTTCTTACCAAAGGACTAATATTTTAGTTAGATGGATTGAGCATAAATATAACTTCTAGTTGGAACGCCATAATTTTGGTTATAAACCAAAATAGGGTTGTTGATTTTTTTTAAATAGCAATAGTTATTAAATCAATACTTCTCATAAAAATCTGTTTATGTATCTAACATGTTGAAAGGAGTATCAATATTTTAACTATCGACATTTTTACTTTTCCATAGTTTAGATGTAGATAGTGTTGAAATAGCCCAAAAATTTGAATTTGATGTTATTTGAAGAAACTTGTGTTGCCATTCCACTTTGTCTTAGCTCAGACGGGTGACGCTCAGAGGCCCAGAGAGCAGTGCAGAGTCCAGAACATTTGAATCCCTCATAGGAACTATGAAAAATCCCCCACCCTTCAATCGATTTACCATTCTAATATAAAAGCATGACTTTTGATATGTCCAAATCAATTTTAAGTAAGAAAAACAAGCATAAAGTATCAGTTCCGATTCTGAAATATTCAAAAATAAGTATCGATTTTGAAACACTAAAAATTGACCAAAAATCGCTAGTTTTTTGTGGTTTGCTACTGAAAGCACTATACTATTTCAACAGCCCTACAGCCAAAAATGGTTCATTTTCATGTTGTCACATAATAATCTCTGGTACTTGAGGGGTGGAAAAACAAAACGACTCGTCCTTTTTTCCTGCCGAGCACTTTTGCCCCTTCGGGTATCAACATTGTACCATTTGATTCATAGCCGCAGAACTAATTGAATTAAATTACCTGCATGTTCACTTAGTTGGCTGTCTTTGCTATAATATCGAGAAGGTTCGTAAATTGAGCTACTTAGATAAACCAGATACTCATCAGGCTCGATCGAAGTTTTTCTAAATCTGTCGTTACAACGTGCCTCATCGAATGACTATGATTTTGTGCGGCTGTCCGTGCTAAATTTGCTGCATCATCGCAGGCGACAGCGTTTAAAGCGTTTCCAGAGGTAACGCAAAGGCGCATGCGCTGCTCCCTTTGAACGGTTCAGTGCTTCCAGTTTCCCGGGAGTTTCACCGTCAGCGCCAACGTTGGCCAATACATTGGTGGGGAAAGCGGGCGGCCTGGAAAAGTCATCGTTACCTAACCAAGTAAATCACTCGGCGAAGAACCAGGCGTTAGACCGCCCCCGCTAATAGGGGCTTCCTCAGCTCCGACTGTCCACAACAATGGCCAGAAAATGGCCCCTATTATTTCTACTGTCGAATTTCACGCTGATGAAAGTCAGGGACGATGTGAAAATATAATAGTCCACTTTGGAAGAGAGTTTCTAGATTTGAACATTTCTGGCGTTTCAGAGCCACGGCTATTTGCGGAATCGATTCTCGTAACGCGAAAAATATGAAGAAACAGAAAACTCAGCAGAGAAAACTAATTTATAATTATTACGAGTAATTTGTAAGTTTACAATTCCTAAATCAATGTGTCACAATATATTTCTCAACTGGCTCAAGAGAAAAGAGCTGATGGTTTTAGGTGGAAGATGTTGAAGGCTCCAAACTGACCATTACCAGAAATGAAAAACACTCAACATACCAACTTAATACTGCAAACCATAGTGGTCAACAATTTTGAATAATTATTCAATGATAAACCATCGTAAAAGCCCAAGAGAAATCAAATTTTTAATGCCCATCAAATTTTGATGTATTACGTTTCAAGGAATGTAGAATTCGAATATCAACTAAAAAAAATTCTGTCCGGCCTATGTGCGCCGTTTTTACAGAGAAAACTATAAGACCAACTTATTTGAAACCTTTCACCAAAAGCCATTCTTGACCCGTGAAATCGCGAACTCAATTTTAGTGATAGATTTTACAAAAAAAAAAAAAAAAAAATTGAGTAGGAGTTAGCCTATTAGAGTGAGCTGTACAGGGAACGCCAAGAAGCAATGTTACTAGCGAAAACGAAGGTTTAGGGGCGTTTTGTGGAGAGTGGAATTCGTATTTTCCTAAACAGGGTTGTGCTAGGCAGATTTCTATGGATTTTTGACGCTGAATCGAATGAGATCATAAATAAGTTGATAGTTTTAATTGGTTCGAGAGTGATCACAGCTTTTGCCAGGAATTTACGAGATGTCAAGGAACGCTCGACAATACTTTACTCAAGGTTATCGGTAGGCGAATAATTCAAGTTTTAATTGAATGATTGGGATAAATAATAAAATTAAAATTACGATATTTTTCTAAGGAGGTTTTATGCTGTTACCATTATATTGTTAGGTGAAACGTTCTCAAATGTTCAGGATCGTTATAATCACAAGTGTATGATATTCTAAAATTATAATTGAAGCGAAGGAATAATATACCACTCAACAATCATTTGCTACTGCTTTGAATCATTTCCGTCTATCGCTCGAAGGGAACAGTTCCGCCTAGCGCATTTTAATTTGGAAACACTTAACGGGAAAGTAGTCACTTTTAACCAAACCCTTGGTAAGTTGGCTGAAAAAAGGGAATTTTTATGGACGCCGTATTCAGTAACAGGTCTTGCAGCGGAACAATTATTTCACTACTGTGAAAGGGAAAAAGGAGTGGTTCAATTCGGACGTGAAAGAAATGGACGACCCCATAGATCAAGGCCTGGGAAATGCCCTATTAACAGTAGCCCGTTGTCGTCAGGTTCGTTCCTTCCTAAACATTTGGTAACGTCTTCGTCTGCCTGAAGTGTACTTGAATGACTTCCCATCATTCGGCCTTTTCTCTTCACTTGACCGTTTTATAGCCCGGATCGAATCAAGATGCGGGAGGTGGGCGTTTTGCTTCACCATGTCCACATAGCACATTTGTCTTGAAATTGGCTTGTTCCTAAGTGTGAAACGGCCCCCTGCCGAGACTATTTTAACCGTTCACAGAACGGTAAATGTCGCCCAAATCTAATTGCTTCATACGCTACCATCTCATCTACCTGTTGCTGGTGACAATTAACCTGTATACCGGGTGCAAAACATCCGTTTCAGAAGTGAACTATTGTGTTCGAATTTGAGAATTTTCTCATGCAAAGTGCGCTGTTTTTCCAACAATTCTTCACCTTTGACGAGAACTGGCTCGCTCAATAGCTTGAACCGATCGGATCTGAGCTCGTGAATGAGAGCAGAAACATCCCTACTTATACAAAGGTTCAAATATAAACCAATTATACCATACGAATAACCAAGTTCGTACCCTCAATTATTATTCATGAAATTCCGCGCTGAATTCAAATTTTGACTCTGCATGACAACTAGATCGGGACAGTTATTGGGTTTTTCCGAATTTTCAATCTTCCTCTTTTTCTGTGTGTATCAAGCTTGAAGTGTCCCAAAAGCCCAAGAAAAATACGGTCCGTAGGTTAAGTTTCAAGGGAATCTAATTTCCAAATAATTTAAAAATAATGCGCGAATTTTTTTCGTTACTCTTGATGGCTCACCATGAGTCACCAAGGTTAAAAGGCTAAACTGGAAATATATAACATTAAAACTAGAGCAATCAATTGATTTTTAATATGTAAATTAAGATGCGCACGGATTATTTTTTAGAAGTTCTATAAACTTTTGATAATATCACTTATTGAATCAGGATTCTTTTGAGAATGAGGATTCTTTTGAGATTCTTTTTAGACAAGTTGAAAAACCTATTTTCATACACACTTTGGTAGTCCTGAGAGTGTTTCGTCCCTTCGTACATCTTAGGGCAGTGTAAGTCAGTACATACGACTCCTGTAGGTTGCTCATAAAAGAGAAACGCCACAAATGATATACAGTGATTCATTATGATTTATGAAGACCATCCATAAATTATAGTAACTACTCCGTACATTATTGAATGTTTCCACATAACGACAGACTGGTAACTATTAGGAACAACTCCTCAGCGAGTATGGTAATGTTAATAATTTTTTATTCTTCATTATCTAATTACATGTTACATTATTTGCCTAACGATTTCGCTGAAGACTACCGATCCAACAAATATAGAACGAATGTTGTAGCTCCCAAAATACTCGAGCTATGCTGAACCCTCATGCCGAATTTCTGAAAATCTCGAAAATTCTTTTCAGAAGCTGCGATAGCTCGGGAACCATTATCCCCCTTGAAACCCCCAAAAATATCCTAAAAATTGGGGTAAATTTAGGTTAAAGAGTTGAGCCGTTGTCTGATCAAGATTGATTGTTGGTGAACGCTTCAAGATTTTTGCTGATGAAGTTGAATAGCTGACAGCGTACGGCGGTCGGACAAAGTTTTATTTTATTGGATATTCGGATCTACTTGCCTACAAACTACGAATTTTGGCGGGGATGAGACATTTTTTCCGGCGATTACCTCAGCGAGAAAAAAAATTTTCAGCCGAAATATGCATTGAATTTGCCTTGAATTCATGCATATTCCTGTACGGGTCGTTATCTTCTTTGATAATGCTTGCAATTATCCCGAATTCACCAGTTTTTCAATGTCGAAAAGGTTTCAATGCTAATTTTCCCCCATTTTTGTCTCAAATGTTTCTCAACCTTAAATTTGCCAAGTATTACAAATCAACCTACTGCTGAGATATTGTCGATAAATTGTCCATCCATATAGGCACGGATACCGTGGCGAATTCAGATGATGGTCGTGTGAAATCGCACCGACGACTTGTTAGCCGAGAAAGGGAAATTTATTGGGAAATGCAAGCCAACCATTGTGAAATGAATGAATAGGTGCAAGATAAATGATACGACAAGCTCGGTAGCTCGCTGAGTAGGCAAAGAAGGGCATTCACGTTGAAAAGTGGGAGCACCAATGAGAATCGTAGGCGATGAAGGAGTTTCATTGGCTAGAGAGACAGAGGCGACGGGCGGAGCCATAAGTTGGAGCCCCACCTATCGCAAGCGCTTCGTGGCAGCCCTACTCCTTCGGGAAACCCGTCATTTCACTTCAGTAGGTGTTACGCCTCCGGTGGTAAGGTGTGCAACTTTTCGTACCTCCGTGACCTTTCCTGACAATTTTGGTACATGTACCTAGTTATGCCATTTTCACCTTGACAAAATACTGAAAGATGACCGTTACCAACTACAATATGATGCGCCCCTGCTTTACTGGATATCCATTTCAAGGTGAGACAAACCGTTCAAAGTGATCCTGCTGTGTCTAGTCTGTGTGTGTGTGCCCTAGTGAATTTTGGAGACAATATTTTTTCACCGATGTGAAACTGTTTTGATTTGGTGCGTCAGACTGTAGACAATTTACTACCTTTCCATCGAAAAACATCATGACTCTGACAGCGGCTATGCACAATTTGTTACTTGACAAAACGATGGGTAAGTTTCAATTTTATTTGAATCCGCTTTGTCTGCCTCGAGAAGAATTTCGTCCACGTTACGAATTCTTTCGAAAAAAAACCTTCCGCCATTTATTCTTTCTAAACTGCTGCTACGTCAGTCGGCTTAGCTACATTGTCGCACTGACAACCAAAACAGAACAGGCTCAGACGGTTTCTAGAGTGCTTTGCCATGAAATGCTAGGGCGGCGCTATTTCTGGCTCAGGTGGCGTTTCATAATATTATTTTAGCATGCATTGAACTATTGTTTACTATGGGAAATTCAAAAATTCAATTCCCTCTCTTGCAACTCATTTGTGCTAAGCTTCCCATAAACAGCATATTGTCACAGTTATTTACAGGTGAATGGTGTAAATACGCTATCGATTCATAAATCAAGGTTTCACCGGCTTATTTCTTAATTTTTTCTCTTCCAGATGTCACTATAAATTTTACATAGATTGACGGGAAGGGTGGGGATGACGGAGGGCATGAAAATAGTTCTTCTTTACATAAGTAATCAATCATTTTCGCTTTTCGGGCATCTATGACCTTGAGTTGGGTGTGTTCATCTCTGAGGAGGCACAAATCAGCTAAAGCGGTTGGTAAACAGAAGCGCCAAGATTGGGGTCTCCTTGCAAAAAAAAAAATGGTCAGTGATAAAGTATCATTTGAGTTTGAGAGGGTTTCAGGGTTAAATGGTATTCTTATTCCAACCGGTATCTAATTATAACGTAGAAACCTAAACTAGATAGTTTTCTTATCTCTGAGATGGTCACTTTTTAACTTCCAATATCTATAATACGCTAATCGTTGACTATGGCCGCACTTTCTAATTTACCGTTTGCGCCTAAGCCTAAGCAATCTTGCAGCAACCATAACTATCAGAGCAGACGCAAACGCTCAAGAATCGGCGTAAGTTAGAAAAATCAAATGCTAAAACTTCGCTTGGTTGTCGTCGCATTTATTGTAGTAGAGGGGTTGTGAGGGGTAGAAAAACCAGGCGACTTATTCTCCAGATTTTTAATGGCTGGCCGAGCACTTTCGCCCATTCGGGCATCTTCAGGGTGACGTGGAACCATGAGGTCCACAACAAAGCCCGAATGGACGAAAGTGCTCGACCAGCCATTAAAAATCTGGAGAATAAGTCGCCTGGTTTTTCTCCCCCTCACAACCCCTCTACTACAAATGCTAAAACGTTCGCCATGCAAATAAAGAGTCAGTTTAATCAATCTGGAACAGATTAAAAAATTGCCATAAACTTTTTTACCTGCAAGCCTAGTTTTTGAACGCTTTTGATGGGAAAATCCGAAGCAAACGATAATAAATTAACATAATAAAAAGATAAGCATCGAAGAAAGTTTTATACACCTGATGAGGTCTTTCTTAATTTGCATTCAATTCTGCAATGTTGTTGATCATCCAGAAGTCGAACTCGCTTCATCGTAATGCTATTCAATTCTGGTATTACAAAATTGCACACCCTCATATCTATAAATCGGGTTTCGTGTGCTTCAATGTCACTAATTTATTTTGGGGAGAATCTAATTTCAATGGGGCTCGCCAAATGGCGGTCCAAAATTGTGGTTGAAACATTGTCATCGAAACTTAGTTATTCAATGGTTAGGAATCGAGAAAATTGGCTGCACGGGGAATTTTGATTGCATTGATTTGATGCATATTTTATTTATAATTATTTAACAAATTGATACCAAGAATTTTTCAGCTTTTATAATATTTTGTGTCCCGGTGATCTTAATTCAATACGTATGGGGAAATTTGAGACGAATATCAAGCAATTTTGAGTGCTAGTTTTGCCGAATTTCCTCGTTCTCTATCCACTTTCATGGAATTCAAATTCAGTCGCAACAGTGTTTTCCTCAGTTGATTTTCGACCTTGTATCAACCTCATTATTTACATCTACAGAGCTCACATTTATATCTCGCCTTAGTTGCTTGAAATATCCTGTTTAACTATCCAAAACCAATTTTCGTCCAATCAAAGTAAAATCAATATTTGTTCCAGCGAGTCAACATCCACACATATTAATATTTATCGAAACAACCGATACATTTGCTTCGGAGTGTTCGATTACAAATAAACGTCAAAATGGTGCGAAATTTGTGACGCTAATACAATATGGCTCAAACGGCAAGGCAATTTTTCAATGTTTTTTTTTCAAATATTTCGTATTTTTTGGCCTAATACAGACGGTAAAAACTATATCAACCATTTCAGTCGTGACTGAATTGTGATTATAAACAAACATCACTTAGTAAACGTAGAAAAAAACGATTTGATGTTGAAGAAAATGTAATTAGAAAACGAAATCCTATCTCTCTCTCAGAACGGTAACTAGTTAGTCATCAGTTGGTCATAAAAATGTTCCATCTTTTGAAGTTAGCAATATGGATTATCCGGTGTTTTAGGATCCTTCTTTAGAATAAACTGAGACGCACTGAGATTTGCAGTCTGTCGTATAATATTTTCTACGAGGCTTGCAAGCTTGTTTATTAGTTACCTCAATAAAATCAGCGAAACTAGAAAAAATTCGGGTAATCAACCTTCCTATGGTGGTTTATCAATCCTGGTGGTGGCTCATTGCACCTTTCGCATTGCTTCCGTGATATTAGTTATAAAAAAATTATTGTTGGAAGCAGACGTATGCTCGACGGGCCAGGGCCGAGTGAACCAATTGGGTGGCGTTTTCATCAACGGGCGTCCTTTACCGAACCACATTCGACTGAAAATAGTCGAAATGGCCGCTGCTGGAGTGCGGCCTTGCGTCATCAGCCGTCAGCTTCGAGTCAGCCATGGCTGCGTTTCGAAGATCCTGAATCGTTATCAGGAAACGGGAAGTATACGTCCGGGAGTCATCGGCGGCAGCAAGCCACGAGTAGCAACGCCTGACGTTGAAAGGCGAATCGAGGAATACAAAGGAGAAAATCCAGGCATCTTCAGCTGGGAGATTAGAGATCGGTGAGTATTGAGAAATGCAATTATTAGTTGTACGGTGTAGAATTGCGCAAATCCCATAGCACATCAGGATCTCTGGAGCGTTCGTTTTAAAGTTAAAACCCACATTAAGAATTATTGATTATCAATTGAAAACAGCGATTGGCAGAATGATTCGAAAGTCGCCTTAAATTTGCATAATTTTTCCCCCAGCCTTAAATCATATTTAGAAAAATGTCAAATTTTAAAAAATCTCGAAAAAACTTTATTTTGGCTGGACTTTCTATTCTATATCTACAGTAAAAGTCCTGTTTTAATTAAAACGCGTTGGAGTTGAAATGTATTGAAGGCTTTCGGTTTCCAAAGAGCTTTCATTTTCATTCTTTCAGATGAGTTGCATTCTTCTTAGCACGTACTGAATCATTTACCGGCTTCATCCGTTTCATCTTATTAGAAATACCAAATAACTCTTCCAGCGTTTACAATATTGCTCGACACAATTGCTTTGAATGTGAATATGAAAATAATTTTTCGCTCTTCTACTATAAATTGAACGTTTCGGTCTGATGATTTTTCTTGTCAAACACGTACCACTTGGCATCAGATATCACGATTATTTAAGGCGCATCCGTTCTAAGAAGGCGTGACCAATCACTCTAAAATTGAACATCTCTCCCCAGACGATGGCAACCGCACGCATATAAGAGAACAAACGAATAGCTAGTACAGGCTTGATAAGTTCTTTTGGCTCGTTACAACACGGTCTGTCGATCATTTCCGTCGGTTAGTTTCGCTTTTTAGCCTGTCACCCATTCGGAATTCGATACTTGAAAGCGGTCGCATTTTCAAATGACAAGCCGCGCGTAATTGGTTGATTCGAGAAGAGCGAGGAGTTAATTTTAACGTGATGAAAATGAAGGAAATCCTCCCTTCAATTTTTTAAAAGAAAGATCCAATACTCCTTCAAACTTCAACCAAACCGATCCGAACCCCACCTCGTTTTGGATTTTTCAACTAGATGATTATAGCCAGAAACGTTTTGCGATAAAATGTGATATTATATGTAAATTAAAAAGGGTGATATTATTTTTAAGCGGAATAAAGGAATTTTTCGAGTTTTATCATGCGAATTCGAGATTGAAATGATGGGAGGATGAGGCAGATGGCTAGATTGATAGAGGGGAGGTTGAGTTCGAGTCGGAAGCTGATGAGGTCCACTACGTTTTGGCGAAACGTTTAATGAAGAGTTGAATTGAAAAGGAAAATTGGGCCTTTCTCCTCCGGAATGGCTGAAAAATGAAGATCTTGTATATCAACAAGAAAATGAACGAAAATAGGATCAGCGAAAGTTTCTATTCGACGCGGGCTGCAAAGTTTCAGACAGAATTATACTAATTGTTGAGATGTTTAGGGCTGTTAGAAGTCTAACTTGTGAATAATCATGCGACCAGGGTCGATATCCGAATACTGTACGATTCCTGCTCATAAAAGGTGCCAGTGTAGGTTTAATTCGGGAACTTATTCTGTCCAATGTGCCATGAATCGTCAAAAATTTTCCATTTCAATCCATTTCTCGAAACTCAAGTTTTCAACAGAACGTTGACGAGGTCATTTTTTCTTCAATTCTGTTGCTTTAAAGCATTCAGCTCTTGTAATTTGATCCTCGCTTGCGTTATGACGGAATACCTGTTAGTTTTATATCTTGACCACTGTTGCATGTAATTCCCATTATATTTTAATTCGATAATTTATTATTCAGACAATTTCTTAGAAATACAAATATCGAATTATCGAACAAGTCCCGTTCTAACAAAATTCGGTAATTTGAGGGTGTAGAAAAAATATTCTCAAGGCCCTGTTCGCCGTTGTTCATTGCGATAATAAAAAATCCATTTGAAATTCTTGATGTTCCTGATATCCGTCAATGATGTCAGTGGGAATCTTCTTCAACGAATCATTAATCTAATTGCTGAAGATTAGAGGTAACGTCACTGATGCGCGGTTTTGGCCGACAGTGAAGTATAGTGCCAATTCACTTAAACACCTTTGAGAGGTTCGTGTAAAGCAAATAAGCTTCTCCACAAAAAAATGTTAATTCTCAAATTGCTTCTAGAGCAAAACTCAGATTGCCCATGTCGACCTCCTCGGACTCCTTTTGTCAGCTGATTTTTCTGTCAATGAGAGTCTTGCAGTTTGTTCAAAATTGTTCTTGAGATTTTAAGGGCCTTCGCCATAACTTCCTTGTCTATCTGAACTTAAACTGAAAGTACTAGGTGCTTTGCAGTTGTAATATAATTAAGGCCACTTTCAATAGATGATCGAATCGAAAGCTTTGAATACAGGTATTTTAAAACAAGTGACACTTTCCTGAACGTATTTCCAAACCAATCAAGCAAAAAACTACAGAAGTGTTCGAAGAGCTTTTGCATACCGGTATTCTGTATGACCTAAAGCTTACTTGACCACTTTCGAAGTCCGCGCCTCGTTCTTTCAAGAGCTTGAGAAAATTTTCTTCGGAATTTGAAAAATACAATAGGTTTTTGGGGGTCTTTTACAAAATGACAAGATCTCTTGTTTGATTTATTGTCTGTTTGCCAAGGGGATTCTCCTGCTGTCCTACTGTTTACTTTGGCCACTCACGTATAGCGGGACTACTTATTTGATAGTCTCTGGACAGGAGGGTTGCCTCCCTGTCAGCTCTCAATAGGCTCACAGTTTTTGTTTTGACAATAATAACAAAACGTACCTGTATCTCGATACTCAAGGGAGCAGCTCTCTAATACATTTTCACGGAGCCGATTCGATTCGATTGAGCAACTACCTGTTATATCCGAGTTGTGACTTTTTTTTATAAAAGTAGATTACAGTGTCTTTACCTATCTCGGGCTATCTTTTGTTGCCAGAAAATGCTCGAATGTTGGCGATGGAACAAGTCTTGAAAACCCTCAGAAATCAGATTGGCCGTGAGTATTGCAATTCAAATAATTTTTTTGTTCTTCAGTAAAAGTATTTCAAAATTATTGCGGATCACTAACGAACATTAAATTCGGTGTAGGTTAGGATTTTATCCTGGCGATTTCGGGACAGCAGGAGAATTTTTTTCATCGCTCAAGCTATTCGCTAACAATTTCATCTGATTTATTTTCACTACAAATTTCGATCTTCAAAATCATCCAACGCATGCAAACGGTTGAAATGACTGGTATACGACTTTTTTTCTGACATGGTCGTCCGTTTATTATCAATAAAGACTTTCTAGAGAAGGCAAAGTTATGGAAAAGTGGAACTAGTTTTTTCCCTTCTATGTGGGCTACCCAAGCGACATTGACACGAGACAGTTAACTAGTCTCCAAATGGGTCAGTCCATCATTTGACAGTTTCCTTTCTCTACGCGAAGGCCCCTTAGTTTAGTTTCACCGTTTATTGGCCATAAATATCTCGACATTTCCGTAGACTTCTATGGGTTTCTTCTGTTCTCTAAATGTTGGAGAACAACTTGTTCACTTCAGATATGGAAGGAAAGTCCGAACTCGCATATCAATGTAGATTTCACAACGAGGTTTCGAAAGCGAACATTCGCTACGAAACGTTTTCTTTCACCGACGGAACTCAATTAGATATCATCGTTTCGATTGTGAATTGAGGCATGGATTAGGGAAAATCATGACAAACTGTTCCCAATTTGATTTCTGTTATGAGACCTTTTTATTCCGCTCTATAGGTTTTCTGTGAAAAATTTTCTTCCGTGACAATTATTAACAAATTTCCCACTTCAACGCCTGCTAAATCCGATATGTTTCGCATCATAAACTTTTCTACGGTTTCTAATTCATTTGGGTAGTTGAATAATAAACCATTGATTGTAATTGCACTACAAAAAATTGTCTATCCCCATAAGCCTCAAAATTTGGTGTTCCACGTTTCATAGCATCTAGAATCCGAATATCCAATTGAAATAAAATTGCACGTACGCCGTACGCTGTCAAACACTATTCTGAAAGAAACTATAAGCTAAATTCTTGGAATTTTCACCAAAAATCATTCTTGGTTTCACAATGGCTTAATTCTTTAGCCATATCGCTAACACAATTTCAAGGGTATTTCTGATGGGAGAATTCGTTATTTCTAAAGATTCCGAAGCATAGGTGCGTTTGATATCAATTTATATGAATGTACTGTTGCTGAATCGAATAAGATAATAAGAGAGTCAATAGCTTTAATGGTTCGCGAAATATTGCAGCTTTTTTTGGTGAAACTTTCGCAATTTGAAGTATTTGCCATGATGGTATGGCTAGAGAATTTACGGAGATATAAAACTCGTTGTATACTTGATGAATGCTCGTCAGACACTATCTTGATCTATGTTTTTAAGCGAATAATTTCACTTTTAATTAGATAATTAAGAAAGATTAAAATGGCGATAGTTTTTAGGGATTTTTCCCTTATAGTTACCAATCTATTGATATGTGGAAATGTTCAATTGTTCGGTACGTTTTTATCGAAGTGGATGGTTTTCTTTCATCATAATTTTAGCAGCGGAATAATAAACCACGATACAATCATTCGCAACGTTTTTACTTTCGCTATTAATCTATTTAAAACCATGCTTGAAAAATCTTGATGTGTATAAAAATCAATTGCTTGTGAATTGCCTTGTGTTTCCTCCAGTGAAGAAAAACTCAATATCTTGCCGATGCCACAATTTGTATATAGGAGAATTTATTCGAATAATCGCAGTCAAATATTGATAATTTAATTTATCAATTTATTTATTTTATCTACGGGGACTTTTTGGTGAATTAGTTCTTGCAGTGCGTAGGAATTGAAAAATAATACAATTCAGCACTATATAGTAGCCACAAAACAGTACCAAACTTTTAAATACATGTGCATTTTTTGCACTAATTTTAATGGACTGAAATTGTTTCTTATTTCTTTTTCGTAGTTCAAGGCTCGTAGGAAAACATGAAAAAAGAAATGTTATTGAAACAGAAAATTGAGCAATTCTCGGTAGAGTAGAGCCTTAGTAGAGCGTTGCGTCAAGTGTGCACGGAGGAAAATCATCTGCTTCCCTTATTTCGTCCGCTGTATACAACGACTGACAACATTGTGTTCGTTGAAAGATTTAGTGGTACCCGGTGGAAGTGCCACTGACCTCCACTATTGTCAAAGAGGCCTGATGTCCCCGGAGGCTCTCGGATGCTTGAGATACCGTTCTCGTCGTGTATGTCTGTCCTCATGTCTTCGCAAGGAGTCTGTGTTTGACTTTGGAAAAAGGAACGTGAGAAGTTGAACCCGTACCTGCACGCCTTTCCTTCCGTCGTTGAGACTCCACCTCGTTTTCACGCTTTAACGTCGAATAACCAACAGAACACTTTCGATTAAATGCGGAGCAAGAAAAAATACACCGTGAGAACGGTTTTTCGGTTGCTATACCCAAGGGAGGAGGAAACTTTTTCAGTTGTTTCATGACGGCCGATCTCAAGCGCAAAGAGCTCTCTCATGCATCTCAAGCAGATCATTTTAATGCGATGAGTCCGCAATTCCGATGCAAAACTCTCCATCCCTCTCGAACAAACAATGTGAAATTAGGTATGAACTAAATGTATGATACATTTTTTTTCACTACACTAGATCGTAGCAAGCTGGAATTCGCCGAAGCAAGAACGTAAATCTTATTTCTAAACCATAAGTTATGGTCTATTCTGATGATTTCAGGTTGATCAAAGAAGGCCTTTGCGACCGAGGGAACGCACCGTCCGTCAGCGCGATTTCGAGACTTTTGCGCGGCAACGATAGCGACGATCCTGACAAAAAACTCCACGACGGTAAGCTTCAAAAATGTAACCATACAAACCTGAATAGACACAGCTGAACTTCTCGTCGATACAATTTGTTTCGCACTTCCACTCAACCGATAATGTCTCAAAGCGCCGTAATGACCACCTTTCCCCCTTAGTATAAACACTCTAAGCGTTTGTGAAGTTTCTGAAGCTGTACGAAATAAGAGAAAAAATGGTGTGACAAATCACAAGCGGTCCGGGGGAAAAAAATTCCGAAAAGGTTCCAAGAAGTCGAAGAGGGCGGTAAAAAAAGGATCATTTTCGTGGGGTGGAAACCTTTAACTCTTTGCGGCTTACCCCTGTATTTTCTTTTCGTAAATAAAAAACAACAGCAACTTCCGCATAAACAAAAAAAGAAAGTCTTCCGCAGCTTGTTAGGAACTAATCACTCAGACGGCGGTGCTATTGAGTTTCGAATCCGCTGTGATTTGAAGAGGTTAACTGCTGAGTGACGAGAATCGTGTTTTGCGTTTCCGAAGCACTTCCAAAAATTTAATCGGGTCGCTAATACGTTAATTGTTTATTTCTTTATGATTAAATACGGAATATATTTCAATGAAAGGAGAGGAATAGCAAACGGACAACATAACATGACTTTATGCCGCATTAGAATGTAACGATCTTCAGGTTCAAATATAGGATGAAAATCGGTTTGCTGTCGATATAAAATATTTTGCCATTTTAAGTTGCCAACTATTTTACCGATCGATGATAAAATTAAATAATTATTCTCATTAAAAAAAAAAGAAAAAAGGTTAAGATTTTTGTTTTATCCTTGAAGAATAGAAAAGATTCATGGCTGTGCTGCACTAGAAGTTATTCCTTCGCTATTCGGACTCTCCTAGACCGTCCTGCGTTTTTTTCACCTCAGAAGCATTACGCCATCGGACTACCACGTTGTCCGACATAAAAAAACTGTCCAACTGAACAATAGGTTGCTGTCCCCTCACCCCCTCCCGCAATCGGCCATCTTTGACAAAAGAGCCTTTACGCCCTAGTTATTCCCAGCGGCTCAGGGCCCTCCCATCCGAAAAAGTAAAATCACTCTCACAATGGACTTGCCCGAGGAGAACCTGTTGAAACTTTTCCCTCCTTGAAAATAGAAGCGTTTGTAATCCACAATGGGAGATTGAGCGAAAAACGTATAAAAACTCGACGAAGGATATTGGAAATAGAAATTCGTTTCCTGCAAATCGTTTAGTCATGTTTTGCCAATAGATTCGAGTTACAAGATCTCTCGTAAATGGTCGTCGTCTTCAAACTTGCAAAAGATTTCTTTACCAGACTGACGAAATATTTCATTTCGAAATTATCATTTATTGAAGATAATTAATTGAAGAGATAAACTATATAAACGAAATAAGTCTGAGCGAAGTACTTGATGAGGGGTATCATTTTTGTTCGAAAGAGGAGCAAAACCCTACCAATCTGTGCTATCAAACGCTATAGTCAAAAGCCAAAACGCCATTAAAATGCTACATGATTCCTCAATTTATCTTGAACGTTTTGGGAATCGGTACTTCTTCAGTTCTCTTTATCACTATCTCTTAATCATTTTGGTATATTATAAATAATAAACCGTTGTATTCGCTCACGAAATTACAATAGTTTATTATATAATAATTAACTAAAAAATGTCTAACCGCTCCTCAAAATTTGTTGCTTTAAGTTTCTAAGTACGTAGAATCCGAATATCGAACAAAACAACATTTCTGTCCGTCCACCGTGGTCAACACTTTTCTGACATAACTATCAAAATACTACGTACTTAAACATTACACGAAAAATCAATCTTGGCCTGACAATAGCTTAATTCTTTAGACAAAGTACTGCCTCAATTTGAAGGGTATTTTTGAGTGGTTTTAAGGAGGGAATCAGTATGCTCCAAGGTTTTTTGGACAAAGGTGTATTTTATAAATATGAATTTATATCGATTTTTGACGCTGAACCGAATGAAACCATATCGGGTCGATAGCTTTGATGGTTTTCGAGTTATCGCTTATGTGAGGAATATTTCGGAAAATTTTGCATATGTCAAGGCTATGAAAAACGTTCTATACTCGTTGGAATGTCTCTCAAACACTCGTTTAAGCTGTATCGTCGGCAAATAATTTAAATAAAGAAAATTTTTTAAATTTAAATTTTAATTAGATAATTAAGAAAAATTGATGCTAAGGATTTTCCCCTTAGAAGTTACCAATGGGTTTGGTGCCAACGTTCACAAATGTTCGGAAAAGTTATGCAAAAGTGCAAGGTCTTTAAATCTCAATTGAAGCAAAGGAATAATAAACCACTGTACAATCATTTTCAGCGTTGTTTATCATCATCTCTGATTCTTACGATTCAGAAAAAGATCCTATAGACGAAAATAAAAAGATCCTATATAGATCGACAACAAAATCAAGTTCCATTCCATTCCATTTTCACCGTTTTACTGACCCGGTGCGAATAGTATAATAAAATCTGGAACCTATTTTGAACGAATGTTTTTTTTTCCCAGTAGTCTTAGAGAATTTTTCCAAAACTCATACGATAGTTGCTGACTCCGTGGGAACAATAGATCGTCCCGAGACAGAAAAAGCGAGACCGACCGCAGGCGAGTTCCATATTTGTCAAAGTCACCCTGTCTAATACGAAGGAACATTAGAAGCGGCAAAACAGTCATTAGCTTTTCCCCCTCAGTTTTAATAACGTTCATTTAGGGATGTTAAGTAAACGAGTTTTACCGAAAGACCCATTGTTTCTACCTGAAGAAACTACGCGGTATCAAAGTGACCGATGAAAACGAAAGTGTTAAGATTTGAACGCAGCTTCGTACCGAAATCATTTCCTGTACCGTCCGCAACAAAAATAAATTTCCTCCACAGCGGAAATTGAGAAAAAAAAACACGCTCCTATTGATCTTTATCTCAAATCAATAATTTAATTTTCTAATTAATCCAAAACTTTATTACGAGCTTAAGGGGAAATTAAACCAGAGTCGTAATTTCTAAATGTTAAATCAGGATACTCCGGAAAGTGTAAAACTCGGGTTCTAATAGACAACTTTGTGTTGGCTTTGACAATTTCGTCCGATGGGTCGGCGAGTCGTTCTCACTTTATGGGAGGACCGCGGTTGCATTAATTTCCGCGAAGATGATGAACGTTCCTTTTAACGGTCGAGCTGTCACGGGTCAACCCTTGGGTCATTCCAATGAACAATTAAATCAGCAAAGCCCTGCTGTACAGTGGTATATAGAGAAGAAGGGGAACACGACGGCAATAAGAAACGTTTCTCACCATCGGAACACTATACGACCCGAACTAATCAACTCGAGGTGTCTGCGTCAATCCTTTGCCTCCCCCGAGACCTGAGAAAGCGATTAAAGTCGTGTAAAAGTAGGTAATTGATATTAGGCAAGAAGACGGCTTATGTGCTATGCGCTAAGAGTATATAAAGCCGTGAAAGGTATTGGAGGCCTCTCGAGAACAAAAAGCCAAGCAATGATTTCGAATGAGGAGCAGACAGTTAAGATGAAATCGCTCGCGTTGAATACAACCGGAAATTTCAATAATCTTATACTTATATTAATTTTATTTTTTAATGTATCTTTTAACTTTTTAATATTCAGTTCCCAATTTTCCTAAACGTCAACGCGATTGACATTTGAAGAAATGTAAAATAAGGAAAAGAAAAATGCTTTAGTTTGAGCTTCCGCCCGATTTTTTTATAAAGCTGTTCGCTCTTTTCGTTTGTCATTTATGGCAAAGAGTTTCCGCCGTTACGGTGGTTTGTCCAAATGATGGCAGCAGCAACGGCAGTCGACCGGCTAGAAACCCTTTTTGTCTCTTTGAAAAGCGTAGAGAGGAAAGAAAGATGGAAAAAAATGCGTTATCATTACGAAACTACAGCTGGCCGACTATGTTGAAAACCAGAGATGGAAGTTTTTCGGGGAAGCGTTGGCAAAAGTCAACTGGATCGAGAGGATGCGAGAGTAACAGAGAGAGGGCAGAGGCCTCTTTTGAACAATACCGTCCATTTTAGACACGGTCATTGTCTTTCAAGTAGACTACTTGCCTACATGAGTTAAAACACGCGCTAGCCCTCCCACACAATATTCCTCTCATCATTTGTCATCCAGTGGGATTTGTCTACGGTGATCGTTCTTGGCGCCTCTTCCTAATGAACGACAACTCGCCCTTTCATTTTTTGCCGGCTGTCGTTTACGAAAAAAGCTTCATCCGTGATGAGACGAACGAATACGATTTTTTTAAAGATTCTATTTTTGAGATCGAACCGATTCCAGAAGTGAAAATGGATAAATTACGGGAAGATTTAAATTCGACAGAAGGTTCATGAAAATTATGAGAATAGATTTTTTAAATAAAAATTATGCGAATAGATTTTTTCGAAACGAATGTCTTTTCTCGAATCATTAGTTTTGGAAAACTGCAAAAATGTAATTATAGGTAAGGTATTTTGTCATTAATTAATAATCAGCACGGAATCCAATATTTTATTCAACTGGGAAGGCTAGGAAGTCAAACATCTACTTTGGCGAACAAAAAATTGCGTCTCACGTTGAACAACATTCAATTTGGAGTTTTTTGTAAGTGATATAATATGATAACTGATTCGATTCCTTGATTACTTTGGAGAATATTACTGCTGCCGTTGAAACCTGAAACAGATATCTCATCTTAGAACAGATAATTAGGCGATTTTCATGGGGTAAAGTACTCTTTCGGAGGCTATACATAATTTATTTTAACATAATCCACGTTTGTCGATCATAACATTCTGTCTTTCATCAAAGCGGAATATTTTAACGCGATAAAAATCCGACCTCCTAAATTTTTGCGACCTCTCAGACACAAGTGAGACGAAGCCTCGTCGTCTCGGATTCCTTTGAAAAGGCCGCACAGAGGGCGAGGAGGCGTGGCTCTCTGACACTCAGACCGGATCATTTGTCATTAAGCGTGGCTACCATCTCATCTACCACCACCTTGGGGGTCTCGTCTGGGTCTGCCAAGCCGGCTGGAGCTACCAGCCGCGTGTCTGTCCACAAACCTAGCCCCTGAACAAAAAAAAAAAAAAAAAAAAAAACCGAGTGCGCAACAATTTAAATGTATTAATCATGAAAGAAATTATCATATCGCTCTTGAAATAATTGCCCTCCAATTTTTAAGGGAAAATTCGAAAAAATGTCACGCGACAAAAGAAAAACATTAAAACATTGTGCCTATTGAATACCTTCAGCGTTTTTACTTTAGAAAATGTTCACTGACTAATGACGTGATTTCGCCTCGTCTTCCGAACAGTTAAAGGAAGCGAAGGTTCGGACTGCGATTCGGAACCGGGGATTCCATTGAAGAGGAAACAGAGAAGGAGCCGCACAACGTTCACGGCCCAGCAGCTCGACGAATTGGAAAACGCGTTCGGGCGGACGCAGTATCCGGACATCTATACGAGAGAAGAGCTCGCCCAAAGGACCAAACTCACCGAAGCAAGGATACAAGTGAGTCGCTGCTGTTTTTCACGGGCAGCGCAATGCTGGTGCATTTATCTGACCGAGAAAGTGACAGAGTCATTCAAAAACGAAAGTCGAAAATCGTTCGGAAAGAGATCGAATCAAATCCGCTGAGCGGTCTTTGAGTTCAAGAAAAAATTTCTGGTTGAGAGAAATTATAATCAACAAAGACTCTATTCCTTTATTGTATGGATCTCGGCCGGAAAATAATTCGTACGATTAGCTTCCCCTCGAAGCAAAAAAAAAACCTAGTATCTTTACTATTCTAAAATATTTCGTTTCGACTTCAGGTTTGGTTCAGCAATAGACGAGCTCGACTGAGAAAGCAACTTGCAAGCAATACAGGAGCAGGATACGGCGGTATGGGCATCCCCATGAGCTATCCACCGGTTAGCTCGGCACCTCCGACGTACATGTTACCACCTCAATCGCTCGGCGAGCCGAACCCGTTTAGTCACAATCCTCACGGTATGAATATTGCATTATTTTTATCCTATAAATAGCAGAGCAAATGACGCCATGACGATCCACCTCTTGTGAACGTTTCGAATTGATGAAACCTTAGGCAAAAATCTCAATTTTAAATATTTTTATTTTTCTTAATTACTTAGGATTCAAATAATCGCGAAGCGAAACAGTTGGAGAGTGTTTGACGACCGTTCTTACGAGTATAGAATGATGTCTACAGCTCCAAACGTTCTCGAGCTATATCATCGTGCCAAATTTCTAATAGCCCGAAAAGCCCACAGAAAAGCTGCGACAACTTGGAAAACATGCATCAACTCCGCAATGGTCTCATTCGATTTAGCGTTTTTCCTCAGAAAAGTGTCGACGGTGGGTGGACGGAATTTTTGGTTTATTATTCAATAATAAACAATTCTAATCGCCCAAGAAAATATTTTTCCAACTCCCCCCAAATTGAAAAAAAAAAAAATTTATTTAAAAAACCATATCCGTCCGCCACTTTTCTGAAAAAACTAATATGTAGTTGAATTCTTGAAACATTCATTGAAATTCATTCTTGGTCTGATAGTGGAAAAATTCTTTAACCACATCGCTACCACAATTTTGAGGGGTTTTGAGGGGATTAGTATTTTTAACATACCTAGGCGTGTTTGATTGATCAATTCTACAATTATAGATTTTTTATACATGCTGAATCGAATGAAACTATACCAGGTTGAAAGCTTTAATTATTCTCCAGCTATTGCAGCTTTTGAATTGATAAACGGACCCTACAATAAATAAAAATAATTTAAATTACGATATTTTTTTCTAAGGAGTTTTCTCTTCTAATCTGTTGTTAGGTGGAACGATCACGGATATTCAGGATAGTTATTTTTTCAAGTAAATTGTATTCTTAAATCACAATTGAAGCAAATATATAATAACCCACTGTACAATTATTGCAGCGTTTTTCATTGAATATTCGGATTCAACAATCTTGAAACGAAAATTACAATTGAGCAACCAACCAAAATTTTAAGTAGAAAAGAAGGCGATTACGTAGCCTTGACAAATCAAGGGATCGAATATTGGAAAAATAATAAAATAAAGTATTTTATTATTTTCTAGAAGAAACAGGTGAAACGGGAAGAACTTTAAATAATTCCTATACCCTGATGATTTAAAAAACTAGCGAACTCCTAATTCTTGTATATTATATAACAATCTCACCTTTGCTACCCCTCCAGAGGAAATTAAAAAATTAATGAATTATATATAGATAATGACTGTTGCTGTGTTGCTCTTCCCCTGAAGACTCCAATAACAATCCTTCACACATTTCCTTGTTTGATTCCAATTCGGTCTTTTCTAGTGAGCGAAACGAACGGCGGCTACAATCATCACGCTATGTCTAGCCTCGACCAGCCTCCGGATCATCGGGCAGGAAGCCCAGGACAGAATTACAGCAGCTACCCCCCACCACCACATCCACCAGTGAGTTCGGCACCGTCACTCCTCACGCATCAGGTTAGTAAAGCCTAAAAGTATCTTATACTCAGATACTTAATTAGTTTCATTAGTTCCGACAGCCTCGCGTGCCTTACGTACAAATGGTGGCAGATGCCTCCGATCCAACGGTTCCAATTTCGAAAATCTCACCCCATCAGCTGCTAAAGGTGCTAAGCTAATCGTGAATTTCGAAAACCTATTTTCTCTCGAATTTCATCGATTAGATTCGGTCATTTGAAGCACGAAAGCACAATCGGTTTGAGTTAATATCCGTGCGCTAATTAAAGCGGCATAAGTTAAGTAGATGAGACGATTAAAATCTGTTAAAATTGAATTGACCAACGACTCGGAGACACTCGAAATTTCAACTATTGCTGCCGAAACGTTTCGATAAAAACGCTCATCTACCTAATCAAATGCCCAAGGTCCATTCTACTCAATTCAAACAGTCTCCACTTTGAATTGCTTCAATTGTTTTGTATTTCATAAGCTTTTCAATTTGCGATTTACCTCGCGAAAATAAACTAATTGAAAACGGTCTTCTCGTTTGTGATATTTTTTCTTAAATTTATTTATATTTATTACCTATCCTTAAATAACAACATTACCAGCCGATTAGTTTTATTATTATTATCTAGGTTTATTATGGTTTCCACTGAAGAAATTTTGTCGTAGGATGGAATTTTTTAGAACTGCCTGTTTCTCATATTCTTCTTTCTCAATGATGACTTGATCAATAAATCATATTTTTCTGCTCCTCTCAAACTTCCTATTTTCCTATCATTTCAGATGCAGTCACTCGGATCTGGTGTACAAAGCATAGGAAATGTATCTCCAGGCCTGCTGACCAGCAGCAGCAACGTATATCCGATACCGATCAGCCCCGGATCCATGTTATCACCTGTTCCAACAAGTCTCGCTTTAATGGGCGCACCTTCAGGTGATTATTTTCGTACTAGTTGCTAAGGGATACCGAACTTATAGTTGCAGCAGACTCTGCTAAAGCGTACCTACTCTACTAAGTCGGGAACGCAGAAGAAAAAAAAAAAAAAAAGAGAAAAAAAAAAAAAAAAAAAAAAAAAAAACGCCTCGGGCGTAATATGACAATCAAGGGTTAACCGTGGCCGTCATCTTGGATATGAGTGCACGCACATTCTACAACGATCTCAGAAGCAGTACCAAAGGGACAGCAATATTTTTCAACTTACTGGCTTTAATTTAAATAGAATTGCATGATAAAGGGGCTTTCCGTAAGGAATCAAGTAATTGAAAGGGAGAGAGACTCCCCAAAGTTACACTCGGGATAGAACCAGCCCAACTTAGAGCGAAAATAAGTTCGTTTAACAACTAAGTTCAAGGAAAAAATAAAAATAAATCAATTTCTGTATTCAAATTGAAATAATTTAAATTATTAAACTATCTGCACTCATTGATTTTATCTTCGTGTTTCTGATAGTGACTACAAGCGAAAATATGGTAGCTACGTCAGCCGACATGGTGCCCATGCATAGCCCGAACGGCACTGGATCTGCAGGCAATTGGTTGCCACCCCATCATGGCAGCCCTGGACCTCTTCTCAGTCCGACAGGAGCCAGTTACAATTCGTCCAGCTTCGTCCCAGCACAACATCGCCCGCAACCGTTCTATACTTGGTACTGACCTCAAATAGCTGCCTAGGGCTGATCATAAGAAATATGGACATTAATCGATACGAGGTAAATGAGAAAACACGGAAATTGTTCAAAAGCCAGCGTATATGGCTTGACGCTCTTATCAAGATAAGCGATTAAACGAATAATATCAAACCCGTAACTAATGAGCGATGGACTAAAGGGTGATCAAATTGGGGCCCAATTGAATATGCAAAGCTCTAGATGACTAGTTGAAAGTTTGAGTCCTACTATTAGTGTCAACGTCCTTCTGCTTTGTGATACCAGATGGCAGATATAGCACATTGATGATGAAAACTCAAATTTAAAAAATTTGCCTCGATCCAAACAAGTTCGCGTTTCAATTGAGGCGAGCAAATGTGAAAATGAGAGAGATCTATTATTTGAAAATGTCAGTGTTTCAGCATAGGAATCGTCTCTCTTTCGTTGAATTTTGTTTCAAACCCATTCATGCATTTCGAAAAAACCTAATACGCCGTATTCATCAACGCCCGGAGAAACTCCACATGAAAAACAATCAATTCTGGAGTCTATTATTGGAATGTGTAGTGATTAATAATTAATTCCTTAGCGAAAGTTGAAGTATCTATGTTCACTGCGAGCACATTTCAATAATATTATGAACTTCGATGGATGCAATCATCTATTACCATGATCTTCAAATAAGCACTCGACTGTATATAAAACACGGTAAATCGTTGTCGTCGAAAATTCGCACGAAGCCTTGTAATGTAAGTGTACCGCTGTAAAATTATAGAGTAATTAATGTTACACTGTAATACAAACATGGGCAGTAGTTTATGTGTTTAATACATTGTGTTACCGCCGAACGTCAGTTTTAGTATTTTGCAATTGAGGAATAGGAAAAATCGAAGTGAGAGTACTAGGTTCGTGAAGAATCATGTTCCAGTTCCTATCGACGTACTACATGACGAAACGGTTGTGCGGATTTCGAATATGAAATTCATTCTATCAATCCTAATGACAGCGTAGTAATTTGACTGAGCTTCTACGAACCTCGTAAAAGCCGCTGTTGTAAGCGTATTTTACTTTTTTGGTAATGTCAAGCGATTATGTATAGAATCTTGTTCCTATGAGAGCCGACAAAGATGTTCACTTTTCAAGATATTAGAAAAACCAAAAAATGAGAGTTAAAGAAATACGTTCAAATGGTTTGGCTCGGTGGCCACCTAGTAGGTAAATTGTATGTATATAATGCTTTATTAGAGCTAAGTTTGACCTCGGTTAATAAGCAATTGTAGTACGAGTCACCAAATTCGAATTTTGTACGTTGAGTAAAAGTGTGTAAAAAATAAACGTTGCATGCCCAGAAGATGTGTTGACTTCTTTATGTCACCATATATACGAATTCTAGAAAGAATGCAGCTGAAATATTTTTTTGAAGGTTTGGAAGGCTGGAAAAAAAAACCCTATGGTTTAACTAATCAATAAGTCATTCATCGACCGTTTCAATAGTTTTACTGCCTTAGGCAAAATAGGTCAATAACAAGGATCGGTATTTCTGAATACTAATTATAATAAGCAAATTAAATCATTATACACAAAAAGGTACTTGACTTTGCCAAGTCGATGTCAGCCTCTCCTCTCACTGAGCTGGATCTTTCAAGGAAAAATAATTCCACTTCTAAATTTAACAGTGCTGTATTCAATTTCGGAAATTTTATAAATAATACTTTTATTTACAAAAAGATTTGACAACAATGACATTAGCCAAAATCAATGTATAAACAAAATTCTTCAAATTGCTTTGGATAAGTTTGTAAAAAAAAGAAAAACTCGAGGAAAGGTCGTCGAAAAGAGGAAAGAAACCATATTAATGATATTACGGGTTTCCAATTATCCCAATATGGGATAAATATTCATTATACAAAATGTATGTACTTAACCAGAATTGTTTTTCGTACTGTATAACATTTAGCTACCTCAGTTCACAACACCATTTCTGTAGTGTAAAATGTTTGAAAATCGAAGAGAAACCGAGAGCGAGATGTGGACAAAACTTACATGGAAAGTGTGAGACATACTTCTCAAGTTCGTTTTGTTTTGTTTTTTCTAAATCGTCACCTGTGATTAGAAACATCAGAAATTGGCAGATAGAAGCAACTGATACAAGATTAACTAGATTGGAAAAAATCTTGAACGAGATTTTTCATCAGAATGACTGACCAAATGGTAAGAAGTGGCTGATGAAATGTATTATTATTTTCAGGAGTTGAAAATTAGACATTTAATGGGAATTGTTTCAGTGGTTTAAAAAATGAGGAGCTGGCTTACATAAAATATTTTAGCACTATTACTAACACGATGATGAAAAACACTATGAATTTAATTCAAAGCGCTGAGCTTAAATCTGCCAAGTTCCAGCTAAAAAAAAAGGCTCAGCGGCAGTTTTGTTTTTGACACTTTCCCATCGATTCAATTATGAGCAGAAAATATTCAAAATTTGAGTATTTATTTGACACTTGATACTGAAAATTACAACCTTCAAGCCATTGAGTGTGAATGGATACAAGAAAAATTCTAGCAAAATAAATATTCCTCGCAGACAGAATTAATATTCAAATTTGAGCTAATCGCAAACTAGAGATGATTGATTCAGCCGCATAGAATGCGTCAAGATAAGCGACTCGGAAGATAAGAACAGATTTGGACCAACGTTCAGGCTAGCAGAGAAAACACAAAATGTTAAGGGATCCTAACGGGCCACTGTTACAAAGGCAAACAAAATAATTGTGTAAATTTGTTGAATCAAATTTTTCATTAAATAAAAACAGCTCCGAACGTTAAATTTTGAAAAAAACGATACTTCGGTATAGGTTTTATTCGATAGGCTCGCCCTCGTTTTTCGCCCGATTTTCAAACAGTAATAGTATGTCAGTCTCGAAAGGCGTTCACTCACGATATTCCGGTAATTACATCAGTTTGACCGCAGTCGAGATTTATTTCAGAAATAGGCAAATGGCGAATCTATCGGCAATTATTTCAAGGTGAAAATCAATGGGGCCGAATCGTATGAAGAATATGAATTTAGCAACGATCGCCGAAGATTCCGCCAGCTCTACAAAAATTGTACTGCAATGATTGTTTTCCCGTAACGAGAAAACAACTACAAAAAGAGAATTGGATAAATTAAATTGGTAACAGACTGTTCCGTAGGATTCAATCTACAAAACCTTTCGATCGAATCCATTTTCAACTGCTCTACGTTAAACAGTACTACCCCCATCCCCTGTTTGTGTTTCAGTTTGGGCCACAAAGTGCAAAACAACGTTCCGAAACTGAAGAAAATCGAAAAACAGCACATAATAACAAAAAAGAACAAAAATGTTTGAAGGAAAGAGATGTACGAGCAGTAAATTACTCATATCGCCGTTTAGCAACGTCAAATTTGTCGTTCTTTTTACTTTTGAGTTCAAATTGAACCTGATAAGACGATCCCAAACGTGGTTGACTGTGAAAACCGAACGATTTTTACAGCTTGACACAAGATAGTTTACCCGTCATGAACAAATCATAACGCAATTGAATCTAAAGAAAACAACGATTCATATGACAGGTGGCTCATGGGGATTACTTCTTTGGAGTCGACAATGAGCGGTCTCTACAAGGGAGTGAGGGTAAAAAAAAGATCAACTCAATTTTTCTCTCTACTGACTCTGAGCGACAACTCCGGAAGAAGCGGACGAGGAAACTATTTTGGGTTCGCCACCTTCTGCTGATTTACTGCTTTTCGGTTGATTATCTGTCAAATGCTTTTCTACCTGGAAATCAAACGGAGATACTTAAGAACCGATAAATTGACAGAAGAAAAATAAATTCGCAACTCGAAACCGATTCTTTCAAATAATCATCAAACGTCTCTAGGCTTTTCAGTAAAAATTACATGTGATTTCTTGGAATCAATTTTCAGTTGTCAGCAGAAGCTGTAATCGATTTTCAACTCTGAAGAGTTCAAGACTCACCATTGAACTGATTTGAGTAATTTTGGTAGACTATTCTTGCAGGAAATGTCGAAACAATTCACAATACTATCAAGGTACCACAATTTAAAACCGAAAATCGGTGAAAATAAATCAACCGTCCCAACTACATCAGGTTTTGCACTTTTCAAGAGCGACCTTGAAGAAGGGGAGACTAGATTTCTGTAGATATTTTGAAAACTCAATGGCTAATTTTATATCGCAATCTATACGAGAAGAATAGAGGCAAAAAAGATGAAAACATTTCTCATATTTCTTAATAACCTTCACACACATACATATTGTGCACAGGTGAACTTACTATTTTGCGAATATGCGTGTAAGCTTTAGTATGGCCCTCTCCTTGGATATTGTCAGTTTTGTAAGGGGGAGTGATTTTGACCTGATTCCAAATCACAATGTTTGATCCTTCCCAGGTTACGTCGCTGATACTGGAAAGAAAACATTTATGTCGATTAGAAAGAGATATTAGAGAAGGATGAGAGTTTAACTCGAAAGAAATAGGCGACGAATTTTTATCCATTTTGATTGTTACATCAAACTTTTTCAGACCTCAATTAAATATGTTCATTCATTTATCCAATTGAGTCCAATGTAGATAAAATCAGAAACGGTTATTTTTAATTACTGAACTTTTCATAAAGAATTCGACCAGCATTGAAGAATTTGTGCAGCATTATTATTTCAAGTTCCATAAAAAAAAATATAAAAAAAAGATTAAGGAAAAAATGTATTGTTTTATCAATGAGTGTCAAAAAAAAAAAACTTAAAAAATTAATTAATTAATTTTTTTTGTAACATGATTTTAGAGAACTTACGTTTTTCCGATTGTATTGAAGAGCATAAGGCCTTCTTGCGTGACACCAGCACGGAGAGCTTCTATTAAGCATTTTTTCGATTCGACGTTTTTCCGTACTCGTTCGTTTAACTGGAAAGTCGAGAAACCAATCAGAAAGTGGTCAGAATACTACGCTCACAATCAACACGAAAATGCAAAATTGATTAATGAAAAAATAAGAAGTGTAATAATTTTCGGAAGATACTCACCCTTTTCAAGTTCAACTGCTTGGCAGGTTCAGGAGGGGCAGTGACTTCTTTCTTCACTTGAACATCGCTAACTAAGGATAAGTTCAGAATGTACACGTCATTTTGATTCGGCCTTCCGTTGGAAGAAGGGCATTCTGATAAACCTGTTAAGGAAAACCTTAGCACGGATTCAATATTTCGATGATTTTTTTTCACGCAAAAAAAATTCAAAGTGTCATTTTGCTCGAACATAATTCATTTTTCCCACCCTTTTTTCTCATCCCCATCGACGGGGATGGGAAATTTTTTAGAGTCTACAGCGGGCTAAGTCACCTCGATTATTTTACCATGGCGAATCCCGTCGAGAAAAATCATAACTCTTGCGTCATCAATTTCAATGATAAGTAAAATAATATTAGTTGTGTACAAAATGGCGAATTCGCTGAGATTACACTGAATGAGTTAAGATATCCAGGTCAGATATTCGGCGAGATCGATCCCACGTTTGAAGGTGAAGAGCGAAGAATTTGAGATCTGGTTCCGCTCATTTTGGCAAGCAAATGGCTGCACAACGAGGAAATCGTAAAGCTTCAGACAATCGAAATGTTAGCCAATGGGAGAATTTCTTCCCACGTTTTTCATCTCGTGCGATAAAAAAGAGTGCATATCAGAATACTGTATAAAAAGAACGTGAGTTGATAATAAAAAACGGCAATTAAAGGTTTTTTGCCCTATTTCCCAAGCAAATCAACTGCAGGTAAGAGTAACAGTAGAGACACACAACTATCCGAAAGAGAAAAAAAATCGAAAATCATGGACAAAATCACATCAATTATGATTAATTTTCTTATTAACGGCAGACGTCGATAGTCAAGAAATTCGCCGATTAAACACGAGCAATTGACAGAATTATTTTTCAAAGGCCTCCCAAGGTAACAGTAATAACTAAATAAAAGCATTCCATGATGAACTCTCGACTACTTAATTTCGTGCCGAGAAATGAGTCATTTTTCGACCTTGCAACTTTGTTCGCTCACTACTCGAACGTGGCACGAGCGAAAACCGATTTTACCCCCTCGAACTTCCAATTACTTACGATACTCAATGAGTTCTAGGGAATTCACCTACGCAATCGGAAAACTGTCTTTTCCTCGATTGGGATATCAATGCGCTTTTTGGTTGGTCGCTTTTTGCAGCACACGTTTACTGTGCATCGATAACAGGCCGGAAGTAGGTCCCTGTTCCGCCAACGAGCACATCCGATTTTGAAGATGAGGCACACAAAGATTAAGATACGACTGAAAAGCTTAACAAGATACAACGCGAACTTGGGAACTATTTCTTCCCGAATGGTAAAAAAAATTAACGGAGCGAAAAGGATACTCAGTACAAGCATTTTTGTTTGAGGGTCGAACGCTTGGACCTCGCCTTCGACAACAGTGTTGTGACATGTTTTACAGGCGACTATGCTTCCAATCGCGAAACAATCGCTAACGCCAGCCATTTTCTACATCACAATCGGTACGAAAAGTTATAGCGAGCACCAAGGACCACGTCCTGCTTATGATATCGGGTCGTACACACACACCACAGGGAGGAGAATTTCGATAACGCTTTCGCCAATCGAAGCCGAACGAGGGAAACGCGAATCAGTTATTTTCACGTTTGTGGAAGAGCCGCGGATCAACGCGAAGCCGATAAACCGGATCAGAGCCGCATCGTGAACGAGAAAAACGGATAACTTCACATAAGTGAACTAAACAGAATTAACACTAGAAAATAGGTACTAGTGAAAAAGCCACTACGGGTGACGGTAGGGAGAAGGGAGATCCGGCAACGCCGCCTTTCCTTTTGCAATGAACAATTACCCAAGCTGCACTGCGCCCGCATTGCCGCGGCCTTCTCGATTCGCGCGTTCGTTCGAACCGGACCACGGAGGTAGGAAAGTTATGTTTCCTCATTCGACGACGTTCGTTATGAAGTAACTTTCATAAAGTATTAATTATTATATTTTATCGTTATTTTGATATTAATTATTAATTATTTTTAGAAATATTATGTGCTTGAGGGGGTGGCTAGACTAATTTAACGTTCGAAGCAATTCCACCCCCAATCACCCCTCCAACCTGAGTCACATGGGTAAAAACATGACCGCGAAAGAGGCAAACACGATCCAGTGGCAGCGCTTGCTGTTAATTTTTCACTGGGGAACACAAAAACCCACCACTCCGTCAATGGTTGATGTGAAGCTTTTTTTACCATGTCCATTCAACCGGCATGGTAGAGAGGTCGGGGCAATGGAACGAATTTGGTGGGTAGAGGCTCTACTCGCCCTACAGTTGGAGAGTGCTTGGGACCATGAACATTATGATCAAGCCCTTGTATGTGTTTCTTTAGCATCAATGGGAACTTGAACCAAGGTAGATAGATCAACCTTGAACTTGAACAGCTTGTACAGGTATTATATCATTTGTCCTGAGTTCGAGTGGAATCCACTAGTAGCGCTAGCAATGATCAAAATTAACGGAATTTTCATATCAAAATAAATCTTTGATTCATGATTTTTTTTTTGATAACGAAAAATGGTAAAAACTTCAAATACGAAGAAATGCAATAATTGTTATTCAGTTTTGGAATCAGTGAACGATCAAGGTATCAACGGCCGCCATTTTCCGCTTCAGAAAACTATTACCCACTCAGAAAAATTTCAGTCCAAGTTTCAATTGTATTAATTCGCCAAAACAGTAGTAGGTACGTACCTTCTGCATGGAGAAAATTTTGTAAACATTCAAACTCTGCCAGTTATCACCTTTTCTTGGGCAGTTGGAGTTTCTCAATTGCAGCCCAACGCTATGAATGAACATTCGGTATTTTTTCGTACGATGTACGCATTTCTTAGCTGGGCGTTTGACTGAGATTGAGCGATGGTCGTGAAAACATTTTTATAGATAATTCTGAAAATGACTACTCTCGCCGTTGATCCCTTAGCAGAATTCGGCGAATTGTGCCGGCTCTGCGGAGCGAAAACTAGTGTTTTGCTAGGGCTGCACATTTTCGACAGGGAAGGAAGCCTACGAGAGATCTGCAAGAAAATCAAAGCTTGCCTTCCTATTCAAGTAAGTCGTTCAAATCACCATCATTTCATTCATCCTGAATAATTATCTAGTTGTTCGCTATTATTAAAGTTGGACGCCTTAATCAATCGTCTGATTTACGACCGAAGAAATAACCTGCTAGGCACGCTTTTAGATGTATCTATTTTTAGCCGTCCCTAAATACATGAATTCCTTGTTTCAAATCTGGCCTTGCAAGTCCACGTACGTAAATGACGTTAGATATTGTTAAATTATTTTAATTCCACTGCTGAGACTAGATTAGTACTATTGTTGATTTTTGTAATTAGTATTTGGCACATGCCTATTTTTGACGTCATTTACATTTTTTATTTCATAGATAGGGGTATTCATGGTGGAGACCTGATTTTTTAATTTTATATTCTACGTGCTAAGTCCAGTAACCTTGTTGAAACTGTGAGCCCTCAACGGCAGTTCAGATTGGACCATGCATTGATCAAACTGCACTATGAGTCCCCTTCGGTACTATCGATGTAATTTATCTCAAATAGAAGGCCATTGAATCAAGGAAGAAATAGCTGTTAACAACTATAGTAATTATTTAAACTGGTAACTCCTCAAAGTGCCAAATTCAGCAAGAAATCTGATGATTTTATCCATCAATTGTTGGGTTTTTCATACCAAAATATCCAACCCCTAAGCAGCGTAGCTAGTAGTTTACTGATGAAAAAATATTATTCTAAGCCAAGAAAATTCACCCGCCTAATATTTTTATTGGTGGCTTGAAATAAAGACGAATTTTCATGTTATTAATATGATTTTCAGGTCACCAACGATGACAAACTGCCCAAAATGGTTTGCGAAGAATGTGTCTACAAACTCGACGAGCTTTATGAGTTCAGAGAGAAAAGCGTCAAGACTGAATATTTTCTCACGAGCATGCTGAAAGGTTTAATGGCCACACCTCGTGTTTGCAATCAGCAATATGCCGTTCAACGGTCGACTGTTCAAATTGGGAATTTAATTTGCGGCCAGAATTTGCATTCCTCGGAAATACAGCTTCGCCCCCAGGTGTGTATAATCTTAAAAGCCCGTGAATGTCCTATAAATAACGGACCTGTGAATACAACTTGGAACTCAATTCAGTTCCCATTAATTTTGATTGATGGTTTTGATTTTATTTTTGTAACGTAGCTAAACTCCTACGTTACCATTGATTTATTTAGGCAACCCGCTTTCTATAAAATATAATTCATTGTAATGTTTGGTCTCAACCTGAATAGTGCTCATCTATTTATTCATATTTTACAATTTAATCATCCTTTCTATCGTTTTGCTTCAATGTCTCGTTTTCACTTTGTTCCAGGTTGAAGTTCATTTAACTGACCATTCGATACAATTGGAGTCGATAATCACCAGTTTGCCGTTGAACGAGCCTAGCATGGTAAAAAACGAATCAGAAATTGAGGGGATGAAAAAGGGCAATGACAATATGGGGCCTAGAAGCGTTGAGACAGATACGAACGACAGCCTACCTACTTCTGCTGACGTCGACCACAGTCAGGACGATTGCACAATAACTGAGCATATAGTGAATAATATCCGAGTTGCAGATATCAGGTAATGATTAGGATACTAATTTTGTTGATCATGAAACAGTGAATCAGTTGAGTCTTGATTGCGCAAACTCCACATTCCTTGATTTGTCTATAATACCCTATTTGGCTAATATTTCCTAACTCTATTTTTCATCTTTGAATAATTGCAGATCTCTCCAGGCAATGAGTGGAGCAGCTCTGAAAGCGTCAGACGTCGATGGAGACCGTCATTTCATCGTTACAGCAGCCCACAGTGACCATCCTTGGTTTTTCTGTGACATTTGTGGTAAACCGTTCGGTGACAGCAATGAATTTCAGGCCCACTGCGAAATTCACTGGAAAAAATGCTCAGCCTGCGGTGTCACCTGTGCCAATGACGAGGCTCTTATGGTTCATTTGAGAGAAGCTCACGATGGCATTTCTTTAGTCCAACAAGTGCATATAGATTCCCCACCAGTGCCGCAAAGTGGCCAGAACTCGCATGAGGATAACCAACCCGAGGAAACTCAAGCGACGTTACCTGAGCAAATTTCACAAGAGCAGATCGTGATATCGTTGCCCAAGGTTGAAACGAAAAATGACTCAAGGGATGCGAATGAAGTATCTCCTTCTCCTTTGCCGCAGCCTGAAAACAATACAGATAAATCCTCGACGGCCGGCGACCCTAAATCATGTTCCCAGTGTCATAAACGTTTCAGGACGAATTACAAACTTACTGAACACATGCGAAAACATACAGGCGAAAAGCCGTACAAATGTTTTGAATGCAAGAAAACGTTCTGTTCGAAAATCGGCCTTGCTCAGCATGAAGCTCGTCACACAGGTCAGTACGACTTTACTTGCAGTACATGCGGAAAAGGCTTCCAGTGTAAGTCTTACTTGATAGTCCATCAACGAGTTCATAGCGACCTGAAACCGTATCCTTGTGAAACGTGTGGGCGCAATTTCAAAACGAAACAGAGCCTGCTCGACCACCAGAATCGCCATCTTGGCGTGAAGCCTTACCAGTGTGAAGTGTGCGGGCGAGGTTTCATCACTAAAGGCTTGTGTAAATCGCATCAAAAGGTTCATTCAGGCACTGACAATCGCCAGTTCCCATGTTCCGTGTGCTGTAAACTGTTTGTTAGTAAGTCGTATTTGGCCACCCACATGCGTATTCACACAGGTGAGAAACCGTTCATGTGTGAAGTGTGTGGTAAGGGTTTTGTGACGCGAGTCGATTTGAAAATTCATTCTACAATGCATACGGGTGAAAAAAGTTTCGTTTGTGAAGTTTGCGGAAAAGCGTTTGCAAGGCGGGACGCCCTACGTTGTCACAGACGTAGTCATACCGGTGAGTTTTCAAAATGTTCTTATTTTGATACTGCTATTTGAGTTAACCGAATTGCATTTCATTCTGTGCTTTGTTTTCCAGGTGAGCGACCATACATCTGTGATATTTGCGGTCAAGGATTCACTCAGTTTTCGCCTATGGCAACTCACAAACGTTTACATACAGGAGAGAGGCCTTACGCCTGTGATATTTGCGATAAAACATTTGTATCTCGGTCGACGCTAATGTCTCACAAGAAGAAACACGCATCGTTTCAAAAACCATCCACTCCCATCGGTAAGTTCCATCATCTGCTAAAAATTGCTCTAAAAAATTTTTCCTTTGGTTTATTATTGGCTTGTAAACCTTTTAATTGTCCAAAAGAAAATTGCTATCCCCCATCAACATTTCATGTTTTATGATTCAAGGCATGTAGAATCTGAATTAGGTGCCGTCCGTATGCTGTCAACACTTTCCCGGGGAAGTTATCGCATCTTTTGTGTAGTTTTTTTTTTCAAGATGTTGAGAAATTTGACCATATGGTATAACTCAATTATTTGTTGACTTTGAATCAGTATGGAGGAAAGTAAAAATAGTTAAAATTACGATTTTGCCTGGGAGCTTGCTCTCCCACACAAAACTTGAAACTTCAACAACTGCAAAAAGTAATAAAAATTGGAACAAATTATCCAGTACCCGAACAGCACAACACGTAAATCAGAAACCCACGGAAGCTTTAAAAAAATTCCTGGTCCACAACAATTGCGTCTATAAGCAACTGCCCAACGATAATGAAGGCACTGGCTTTGGGACTCGAACCAGTTTCCTCCTGCGGGGATGGTAACTTGTTCACACTTAGCTACCTTGTATAGAAATGTTCCAAGTTCCAATGTTACAACAACCGTTGGTTGTAGTTCAAGATCGATGTTAATTCTAGGTTGTGCACAATTCCTGTTAGACTCTCGTCGTAAGACTTTCGGAATTTTTTTTCCGATTTTTATTGAATATTAGGATGCTATATGCACTCAAGTGTAACAACACTTCTTGCTAACATAAAGTGATTCTTTTCAGCTACCCAGGAGGAACCTTCGCCTTTCACTGATGTGTATGTTGTCAGCTCCGATTCCCAGATATTCGTCGATGAAACTGCGAACACCGCTCCACAGCCTCAGTGATTATCTTAAACTACTGATGTAGCTTATTCAAACTTGTTTTATTTGTATTTGTTTCATAGGATTCCATTGGCTTGTCAACCAGTTTTACTTTATAAGAATTAAAAGGAACGTCAATCAATTGAAAATCGACTGCCTTTGAAGAGCTTTTATGAGCTAAACGTTGGTTTGATTGTGTCAACCAAATGGTTCTTATCTTCTCTAGTAGAATGCAATTTCTCATTGCTATAGTTTTTCAAGTGTTCTCCCCGAGTTCTGAAGAAAGATTTTTTTCCAAGTTCTCTTTAGTTACTTTATTATATTATTTCAAATTCCACAATTGAAAATAACAACGTCACAGGTCCATAATGTGGCTGATGACCAACAGAATATGGATTCTGTGAAATTCTTGAGCATCATTGGCTGCGGCAATGCGTTATCTAGCCCAGCCTTCACACACATCGATCATATTACGCCTTATCGCTGTTCCCGTATTTTCAACATTAACCTTTCCCCCAAAATCCAACGGTTTTCTCCGTTATGTAGGGCTTCCAGTTCCTATTTTGTCTAAAGTACTCTATCATCATTGTTAATGTTGTTGATAAAATCCTGTACTATTTCACGTTTTTAGTTACTGGCAACAGTATTTTTTTCTACAGTGTATAGCAATCAGTATGATTGATTTTTGCGTTGAAATGGTCAGGTTTGGCCTGAATTAAGAAAATTGATCTCGATTCTTTCAAATACAAACATGAAATGAAATGGTAGTTCAAATTTTGCCCACTTGGCGTTTGTTTGCAAAACATGTGATCAACGCAAGAAATTGCCTTCATTATTTTCCATAATTTTGCGAACATATTTTTACCTTGTTTGAAGAGCTCCTCCTCTCCTTTGTAACTATTTTGATTCTAACTAACCCTGATGAAATTCGTTGCATTTTGAAGACACTAATAATCTTGGTGAAGGCGGATTCACGCGTCAGATTTAATTTAACTTCTTGAAGCATCGTCTGATAATACTAGATCCTCTGAAGTTTTTACCGAACAATATCGTCATCTATATTCGTACGTGAAATGATATCTCGTCTTTTTGCAAGCCACTGACGTTGCGACTGATGATTCCGCCTTCAACTCGAATTTATCTACTACATAGTCGGTTTCATATCCAAATAAACTGAACTTTGTAGAAGTCAATTGAACTCGAGTTAAAGCATTTTGGGAATACGATTTCATCTTCTCGTATCCTTCTATGCAGCCTAGACTTTCTATCGTGCCACAAATCGAATACGTACTATTATCATTTATTCGGTAATAATAATTTTTAAAACGATCAAACTAGAGCGCTAGAAATCTTTGAAAACGTTAATGTATTTTTTTTTCCTATACTAATTTGAATACAATATAAAGATAGATGATCGACCCCTTGTTATATATTTTGTAGTTGTCAATAAGAGAGAGTCCAACCTGAAGTAAAACGTATTTTCTCTTTAGGGGAAAGAGGCGTTCATTTTTTTGTTGGACCCCAACCCTCTTTGACAACTACAAAATAATTTAAATAGGTTGGTCAACATTTAACAGTAGAGTCGTCTTCAAGTAGATTAATAAGTTTGCTTTAGCTATATCCGGGAGGGAGAAAATTAAAGTGGGGTGAGATGGTGCAATCTAATTGGTTATAACCACAAAATGAGCAAGGTGTTATCTCACAACTGCATCAAACGCATTCTTTAGTTACTCGAGATAAAAATCGAACACTCTTTTTGATAAGACCTATTAGACTCGTCAATTGAAGAAATTTCAAGTATGCAAAAATAAAATGGAGAAACGTTATGGCTCAATAAAATAAATAAAGAATATGGGCAAAACAAAATTTAGTTGGCCCTTCAAATGGCGAGACTCTTTTTTTCAAGTAGAAGGGAAGGAAAATTACACTCTTCCTACACACGCTGAAAGATCGATATTTCTTCTAACTGTACCCCTATTTCTCTTGATTATTGATGTATTTTTTTCTGCGAGTACAATTCGATTTGCTTTACCGAGTTTTCAATAATTATGTTGTGAAATTACGTTCACCAGTTATTTTGTACCCGCGTAGACATGCATTGAAAAGTAAAGAGAAGAAAACTCCCAACGTGACTGAACGACTATGCTGTCGAAAATTGTTGTGCGAGGAGATGTGCAAACTCGTCGCCCAGATTGTGCGCATATTCTGTGATTTTCTATACTTTTTAACTCCATCCTGTAAAAAGGCAATCTGTAAATTATACTTAATTTAATATGATACGCTCGTTACTCATTTTCCCTTCCTTTTGATACACACTATCATGAAACACTTTGCACTGATGAAAGTTTGAAGAAACATCGCTAAATGAAACAATTTATTCAACATGCAGCACTTGATGAAGAAAAATGTTTCGTTTTCCAACTACATGATTCCATTTTAATTTGAAAGTTCAACAAGACAACACTGATTACTTTTATTCTATCCTTTTAAACCGGTAATGTTGCGGTTCGGGTAAAACGTGAAAATACTTTTTGTATACACAATTGATGTCACGACCGCCGTAAGTTTTCTGAGCCCAAGGGTGCTCCATGTTAGGTTGAACCTTTTCTGTGGTGACAAGGACACGGCCAGGAATTAACGCGTACAATGTTCCATTCCAGCCCATTCCAACCTGTTTTGCACCATGAAAAGATTGATTAAGCAAGCTTACTCTAGAATTATGTGATTACACCTTTATGCAATTTTCTATTTATGAAAACCGTTTCTTATTAGCACTGCCTACCAAATAGAGTTACTTACATTCAAACCAGGATGAAATCTAAGTTTGTTTTGGAGAACGAGAAGTGTGTCCTGCTGGACGTATCGGCCATTCGAGTATCTAACTCCACGGTGTTTGGGCCTGACAACACCAGCACTATTTTTGCTGCTACTGCCAGCCTTTTTAGAGGCAAATCTTTGCCATATCACTGTGGGAACATAACAACTAATTATTACTTTTCCTTGTCGCATTAATTTATTGATGTCCAGTGGGTGTAAAGGGGTAGAAAAACCAGGCGTTTCGTTCTTCGATTCTTTATTTACTGACCGAGCACTTTCGCCTGTTCGGGCATCTTCAGGGCGACATGGAGCCGTGGTTATTTCTCCCCCTCACACCCCCTCGACGATTAATTTTAGTTATGCTAATTGAGTTGATGGTTTGGGCCATCCTTCATGATAATTTACCATAAATTTAGCTTTTATTTATCACTACATAAAATAGCCTCGTCTGAACAGTTGAATTCGGAAGGAGGTTGCTATTGGAAGAAATTTTCGTTCTATACTCGTTGGAATGCTCGTCGAACACATCAACTGTACCGTTAGGGGAGAATTTTAGCTTTTTATTAGAAAATTAAAGAAAATAGAAATGAATAAAATTACAACAGTTGCTACGGAGTTTTCCCATATAATTACCAATCTGCTTTTTGTTGAGAACATTCACTATTGTTCGGAATAATTACTATCATAAATGGATGAAGGAACAATCATTTGCGGCGTTTAAAAAAAAAATCCTTGTCGAAAAATGAACAATTCACACACAGCAAGTAATTTTCTTCAATGATAAAAAATTATCGAGGTACTTTTTTAGGCAGAATAGAGAACTCACCACTGTTTAAAGTTCCGATGAGCGATTTGCTGGCAGAAAATACTCCACACGCGGTAGCAAGCGGTGTAGCAGCAAGGATATTCATTATTATTTATTTGAGGTCCTAACGGTTTATATACAATAATCTGTACGTAAGAAAATGACGTGATCCAAAACGGTGAATATTATTTTAAGAACATTATTTACCCTGCTAGAAACAAACCTGTTTCTACAATGAAAACAACTTTTCACGAATCTCAGTGATTTCCGACTTCAAAATGTCCCTCGCCAAATTATTTTCCCTTTTCTTACTAATCATTCTTTCTCTTTTGAATTATTTCTACCGCATTATTTTTTCCTTTCACCTTATCCGAACAAAAATAATTCGTAACCGTTGGAACGCAATTTTGTAAAACTTGGACACTTGGAGGAAATGATCAATGGTTATCTCGTAGAGGAAGGGAGAGAGAGTGAGAGGCTTCATTGTAGAGACTAAAGCATGAAGAAAAAGAAAATACATATTTATATTTATGTAGATTTTTCTTTTAAATAATAAATCACATCTAGATATTTTGGCTCCTCATTGCACACCTTTTTCACTGTATCTGAGGGCAGAAGGAGAGACTGCTACAACTTCTCAATGCGTTTTCCCTCAGGAAGGGAGTTCTCATGAACGCGCACAATTTGTTTCCCAAGAAGATAACGTTTATCAGACATTTCCCTTAGATAAGATTACATTTCTATACGAGTTATGCATTCGGTTTGTCTACGTACAGTTTCAACAACGTGTGCTGTATTCATTTATTCTACCGTCCAAAAAAGGAGTTTTTACTTAGAAACCCATAAATGGAAAAGGCAATTAAATTTATGAAAGTACATTTAATGCTATCGATAGATTTCACTCACAGTTGCAAAACAGTAGACGGAAAGTATATCAATTAAATAATTCATTTTTCATAGTCACAATGCGATAAAATTCTCTTAAACCGACTACACATGATACTATGAATTGATTGGAGCCGTTTAAAAACATTGCTTTGCAAAATGTAATACGCGACTTTATCTGCCCATTCAAACATTAATGCACTGTAAAAGGAAGTGTATTAGGAAGTGTAAAAAAATTAATGTATTAAATTATTAGCAACAGAATTTTTTGAATTTGATAATTATATTCATACTGGAAATCTCCACTATTTCGGAACGAACCTGAAATAAACACTTTTGTATTCTCCTTTTTCAAATAATGGTTTTTTCACCTTTATTTCCACAGATGTTATAAAAGAACCGACTCCTATCATACAAGAGAACGTCCGAGAGCTTCTAACTTGTAAGTACCTGGCAGTAAAATAGAAAAGAGTGAGGTGTAATTGAAGTAACTATATAAGTAAGTAAGGCGAGTTTGACCGTATAAAACCGTGGACGATGTGATTGATAATGACTGAAATCTGTTCAACGTGCTCAAGCAACTCATACCCGCTTCAATTTGATCGACGTGAAATTGGCGTCGACCGGTAATAAAAATGGCTCGCTCATTTATAACTGTTAACCGCCGGACGAATGTTACACCTGCGAGGAATTTATCTCAGGTAGGAAACCTGTATTGCGCGATAGCAACCGTGGGAGCGAGTGAAACTTCTGCCACTATCTTTAGGCGGAGTCCATTACCTGTGCTATAACTGAAGATAACTACCTTACTGAACGCCTCGGCAAACATTTCGTGTTGTTGTGTATATAAGAAGGCTCGCCTAGTTTTTGATGGATGTGATAAAAAGTGATTTCAACGTCGGTTCCTGCAACCGTCAGTTCGAAGGGATTTCGTCTCTTATGCAATCGGGCTAAAGAGATGGAGAAAATATCTTTTGTGGGGAAATTGAAATTAAGAGTTTTTGCCATTTTGACTATCAACAGTACGCCAATGATCAGAGATATCCTCGTGAAAATTATAATTTTAACTTAGCCTAACATTTTCGCTCATGTATTCGCTATTTTTTTTTTCGTATTCGGTAATTATGAGTTACAAGCTTGCAATAAATTGTCTTTAAAATCTTGCACTAAGATCTAAAAAATTACTTCGAGCGTTAGTCAGGAAAAGAGGCAAACGTTTCTTATTTACGTAGAGACGCGTGGCCACGCAAAATTTCCAATTAATAATTGCCATTTATCAACTTTGAACAGTTTTCTCATGTCACGTAATACTATCAATATACACCCTATCAATTACTAAATTTGAATGAAAATATAAAATATACATTTTTTCACAAAAAAAAAAAAAAAAAAAAAAAAAAAACCGGAATGTCCCCCCAGCCGATTTTTGGAAAAGAATAGTTATCCATCGGACTTGTTTGACCGTCGAGACAAATCGAAAATTGAAATTCTCAGGAAAGTTGAATTTCACCATCATACAAAAGTGTGATTTTTTACTTATCAAATAATCGCAAGGTGTCCGAAAAAATCAGTTTTTGAACTCACAAGAAGTCAATTTTCCCTAAGCTTCACGAGTTCAAAACTTTTGGAGTTTAATTGGTTTACGACGCAAGAGAATGCATGTGGATGCCATAAAAACGTTCAAAGTTCAAAGCACAAAGTCAGTCGAAGAAATTCACTCACCTTCACAAAAATAATTGTCTGTTTGTAAAAAAAAAAACACATTGGAAATTCTTTAACAACAATTAGTTGTTTTTTTTCTTCAATTTTTTGTGTTCTCTGCTGTTTGTTTCTCAAGTAGGAAAATCTATTGAAACTACTTACGGGACAGTGTAGTTGTGGTTTGCCACTCGTGTTCTTACGAAATTAGACGTAATATTTGAATTCACAGTGGACCCTCCATTGCCGCCCGGCAGGTTCCTATCGCCTGACCAGAGTGGAAAAAGTTCAAATTCTAACAGTTACAAGTTAATTTTTTCGGTTACTCCATTTTTCAAGTTTTAACTTGAGAAAAATATCCCGCCAAGTTGTGCTAGTTTCATAGAATAGTCTTCGTTAAATATTGTAAGAGAATTAATTTAGAATAAATATATTGAAAATGAAACACCAGGTTTTTCGTTACCTATTGAGTTATTTTAGCTAATAATTTTTATTTTACTTCGCTTTAAACGCTAATTATTTCGCAGCGACCTAACAAAAGTTTTGACTACCCCGCTTTGACTATATGCAAAAATAGTCCGTTCAAAATATTGGGCAAAACAGCCCGAAATTAATTTATTATTAATACCTATAAAAAAGTTGAATATCAATAAAATATGAAAGTTAAATCACATTCGAAGTCCCATTAAAAACAGCGGCGATACCTCGAGAACCGTTAAAGCTACCGACTCCGTTATGTTCCCATTCGATTCAACGCCTACAATCTATATAAATTGATATTAAACACACCTATGTCTCAAATGAATTGGAAAGGCGAATTTCTCCTTTCTCAATCCCTCCAAAAATTGGTACCCTTACAATTGAGACATTGTCATACCCAGAATGATTTTTGGTGAACAAATCAGGTCAGAAATGTGTGAACAAAAAGCTGTAGTCGTCTTTTCGTTTCTAATGGAATTTTTTTGCGAAAAACTGCAAAAAACCAATTTCAAATTGAACTCCGGCACGACTATTCGATCTAAATTTAACTTCCAAACAAGGAAGTAAAAATGTTTCTCCTTGTTTTTCAATCGAATTAAATTTTCGTTAGTAGTATATTGTAGTGTATTCGTGTTGCAGTTGTATTGTAATTCGATTTCGATAGAGCAGAGTGCTTAAAGTTGGCCAATCCGCCGGCCAAGCTAATCCGTTTACACGAGTCCACCGCAGCCAGTGACAAGGATAAAGACGGCGTTTTATGTTCGTCTCCGGCAAGAGTATTCGTCCAAGGGTGGGACCGAGGCCGATCGAAGGGAGGGTTGTCTTCGTTTCAGCCAATGTACGTGTATATCGTATGGTTAGAACACGAAGCCGAAAAGCGAAAGCCTTCCAATCCTAGGCGCACCCCTTGGAGGCACTTTACTGTTATGGGGGATCTTGATTAGATCACGGGACTTGGGGAGACGCCCTGACTCCTACGCAAGTTTTGAACGAAGGAATACAGGGTGGACTCGGGCGTTTTCCATCTTGATAACTGCGACTGAAAACCATAGCTTGTGTCTCTGCGACTTGTATCAACGAACTAGTATCGCTGATTCTGAAACATTCCTTACAAAATTGCGGTTTCTCGAGAACCATTGATGCTGTCAACCCCGTTATGGTCTCGTTCGATTCAGCGTCAAAAAATGAACTGAGATTGTTCCCAAGCACACTATTACCCACAAATATGGTAAAAAACGTCCGAAAAATACTCTAAAGAATTGAGCCATTGTGAAGCCAAGATTGATTTAAAATTTTCAACAATATAATATAGCTTCTATATTTTCTTCACGTGTTGACAGCGGACGGACAGAAATTTTTTATTGGATATACGGGTTCTACATGCCTTGAAATGTATAACATCAATTTTGAGGTGGTTTAAATTTTTTTAGTGAGCGATTACAATGGGCTATTGAATAATAATCCAAAACATCAACGAATTCTTTATTCTTCGGCCGATTGCTGATTCAATTACACTGTTTTTAAGAAGGAATTAAGATTTTCCAATGTTTTCAAATCGTGGTCATCATCGTGGCTTCTATAGATTTTGAATCGAATGATACCATAGCGGAGTCGATAACTTTAATGGTTCTCGAGATATATTGAAGCCATTATGAGCATTTTTCGAGAATTAAAGAACAACAGCTTGATGATTGTAACTCGAGTATTTATAAAGCTGTAAAAATATATTTATATACTGTGATTAGACAATCCGATGCGATGTCGATGGGAAGGTAATAACTTTAATACAGTTATTTTGGAAAAATAAAAATAATTTACGATAATCGCCTTTCTTATGGTTACTATCACTTAATTGACGAACTTCTTAATGATCACAGAAAATTGATGCAATGGCAATGACAGATAATAAACCGGCGTGCTTTCCCGTGCAGGTTTTTCAAATCCAAAACTGCACCACCGAAATAAGAACAACTACTCGCATTAATATTTATGAGTCGCTTTTCGATTCAACAAGCCCCCGTCGATCAAATAGCTTGCGAAAAAATTATCTCACCACTAATTTTCCAATCAAATGGAAATAGATTCTTCGCGATTATAATTTTGCTAGATCGCGACCCTATAAAATGCCGCGTATGCTCGAGGCTTGCATGTTGATCACGCAGAATCGGATGAATAATTTATCGGGCTGAATGCGCCGCTTCGAATTTTTACCATCAGAGACGTCAATTTAAGCGCAGGAAAAACTGTAGGAAATTTCCCAAAGGGCATTGACTTTCATAAAGGGCGGCTCTGGATGAGCATTGGGCGGAGCGGATCTCATCAGGGTCCGGATCGAGGGAGAAGCACGTACAACCCCACGAGCGGATCAACTCGGCGGCATCAACCGAGGATCCCTTCGTTATCTGTCCTTTCATTTCGACCCCTCCTACGCAACTGGGTTGCTATAGTGAAGTAAAGTCCTTATCGAGTTAATCAAAGATCGCCCTGTCCGATTCGAGCGAGCGGGTGTTGTAAAATTTAGGTTTAGCCGCCGGCAGATCTAACGAAGGCACGTGTCGTGGAGCCGCGATCCAAGATTGTACCATGATGAAGGTTAATGCTGGGATTACAGGAATCGGATGCAAATGCATTTTTGGTACACTACACTAATAGATACCATCGTGATCGTCCAAGAAAACTTACATTCGTTTCAAAGCGCGTACTTGAAATCAGAAAATTGAAATTAAAAACCAGTGGTGTGCACAAATCACACAGTACTTCTATGTTTGAGTCGGCAGACAGGTACAACCAATTACAAAATCGAAAAACTCATTCAAAGGCCCCAACGATAGTACAATACAATATTGTTACCGAAACTAGCCAAGAGACCGAAAAACCAAAAACATGCTCGAATAACAAAAATTACGATGATGTATTATGGTGTGTGAGACCAACGATAAAACAAGCGTCAGTCACTCGCCGTAACAAACATTTCAAGACCTTGAACGTTTGATAAGATTAGTTTTTGCGTCCTGTAAAAATCAAGTTACACTAAACGCAAAGAGAAATAACAAATAAGCTCAGTCGTCGGAAGTACATTGGGTGAGCCAATGAATAGAAAAAAATGCGTCATCTGCTATCCATAAAAAAAATTTAATGATCCCAACCGTCCAAAAATACCAACTCTTATGACATGTAAAAATCAAAATTGAAATAACTTCGAACGCGTATACCTCGGAAGTAGGTACTGTGTGTTGTCTAAAATCTGGAAACGGATAATTTCGCATAATTACTGGGAGAACATTTTCTGAAAATTTCATTGAGTTTCGTTAAACTTTTACGGCGATATGACAATTAATGTAACTTTTTAACCACAGACACGCGAACACTTGTTCAGAAAGTGTTTTTGAGTATGGTACTATGAAAATTTTTTCCAAATTCAACTTTTCGGACGATCACAATACTTCCATTTACTACGGAGACATGGACGTAAAATGGTAGTAAAAACATAACATGGTAGTAAAAACTCTTTGTTCTACGTGGAAAATATTTGACTGGCTATGATGTTCGATAGAGGTATTCCTGATCGAGGAGTATTTCCTAGCCGTGCTAAATGTGTTATTGCTCGAGAAGAGCTGAGTTTTAGGCCGATACTGTACCATCGTTGTAACCTTAGGGTCTCAGTATTCACCCTCGATGTTTGTCAGTTTTTGACCGCAGACACACAAACACATAGACACTTGTTCAGAAAGTTTTTCTGAGTTCAGCACTATGAAAATTTCTTCCGAATTCACCTTTCTCTCGAATTCGACTTTTCAAAAGATCAGAATACTACAGAGTTAAAATTTTCCAACAGTCAAATCATAGCAAAATTGTTCAAAAAATTAGTGCGATTTAGCCAGAGACTTGGCTGTACAGACAACAATGTAACTAGCGACGACAAGTATTTTTGACGAGTAACTTTGCTTGTTAGCGTTGCCCAGCTCATGCTGATACAATCTCAATTGCTGGCCATACATTTGGCCCGGCTGGCCCGGTCATTTTATCAGCGACAGCCACCGTTGGAGTTTTGTGTGTTGAAAAGTCTTGCAACATTGTTCTAGCTTTATACATTCCCACCGTGCGGTTTCTTAATAAGATTTACCGCTTTTGGTTTCCGTCCGGCAAAATTAGATTTTACGATCCTGTTTCGATCCGACGACATCCGTAGGGTCGCGTGCCAAATCCGCCCGACGACCATTTCTTGCCCCCTCAGCTTGGCTTGGAGGAAAAGTATTATCGATTTTTTCACCCTAGGAATAAAACATCACGTAGCTGCTCTCGTCGTCCTCTCAAGGAATTCGTAAAATAGGAACGAAGCTCAATCAATATTAATCAAGGGTTGCTTCCTTGGCGGGTGATTTCCTGCTCAATATGCGAGCTAACTCGGCGAAGAGCACGTATCGTCCCAACGGCCTGAGTACACCCGCACTCGGCCGAAGGCCTTATTCTTATTGCTGTTTGTTTCTTCACACACCTGTGTTTGTTTATACGTCTCATTCGTGCCTTATCGCCTTTAAGAGTCGTCCAACGCCTTAATTTTCCACTCGGAAATGTTTAGTCAGGTGAGTCTCTCGTCATTTTTGACCCGTCCACCGGATTTAGGTGCCATTCAATCGCACCTGGTGGTCTTTCGTCATTATAAATTTCAACAAGAACAAGTGAACTCGTCCGAGTGCAAGCGAACTTTCCTCAATCGGAATAGAAACTGGCGAGTACCCGATTTGGAGTAGCTACTTCAACTGGCACTCGTGAAAGATTCCACTTGACCGAGTCGAACGAGGTTGTTTCATTCAGAAGCGGCATAAGTAGCGCACCTGTGCTCTTATCCCCGTCTATGGGAAAAATTGGGGCCCGGTCGCTAGTGAATATTCCCGTGAGACTGTTCCCAGCAATCAGAGCTACTCGCGTAGCATCAAATTACTTCTCACGTCGCTTTACTAACGGAAAACGATTCGCGATTGTTTTCCACCGAACTTAGCGCGAGAAAAACAATTCGAAATTCCCAACTTGACATTGTTCTAGCTTTTAATTTCAACTAGGAATAGAATGGGTTAAGAACAATTTTTTTTGTTGGTTTTTTCGTGGGGAATACTGTTGGGATTCCGAACTAGCGAAAATTAGCGAAGCATTATAGAAATCGAATTCGTACGGTTTTTGTCTACCCAGTCTCATTTATTGGGTTTCTCAACTTGCTCAAAGTTATAGCCGAGAAAACATGTCCAACTTCTCAAGTTGTTGTCAACCGTTTATGCGTTATTCAACAACATTGCAGGAATATACACGAAAAGATCCCATTTTTCAACTTTGAAGGTTCTTTTCATCTATTTAGTGCAACAGAAACAAAGAATGAAGCATATATTATTGATGTACACTTCATCAACTATCATTATGCTGAATTTGAGCGAAATCGATAACAAAAAAATTTTCGCGAAAACTCCTAGGGGTACCCCTGTGATTTTTTTGAACCGATCAGTTAACGATTTTTTACTCCTCTCTCGATTATGATAAAAAGCTGAAATTTTCAGGAAAGTTGTGTCTTACCAAGATGTATTTTTGTGATTTTTTTCAATTCTTGGAAAAATTTGCAAGTGGTCCAAAAAAATCAGTTTTTGAAAGCTCAAAAATTGACCTTTAACTATGCTTTTCGGGGTCAAAATTAATGTGAATCAATTGTTTTATTATGCGGGAGTCTTCAGATGGACGCCTTACACACGTCCATTGCAAAAAATTTGGTGAAAAAAATTCAAACAGCGCCGCAGAAATTATTTTCCGTAAATCAAGTTATTCACCGGCCGAAATTTAGAGCATCTGAAAGGATGGAAATTAAACTTTTGTTTTTAAGCGTTTTTGAAAACTATTCTTACAGTAAATCAAACGCTGAATCCGAATTTGACGTCAAAACGGCTGAAATTTTTCGAGAACTATCAGTTTTTTTCCATTTTCAGCGTTACACAACTTTTATGTAGGTACTTCTTCGTTTGGTTGTCGTCGCATTTGTTGTAGTAGAGGGGTTGTGAGGGGGAAAAACCAGGCGACTTATTCTCCAGATTTTTAATGGCTGGCCGAGCACTTTCGCCCATTCGGGCATCTTCAGGACGACCTATGTACATATCAGTGTTGTTAGCATGGAGGTACAGTATTACTATTGTTTATAGAGCTCTTTTTTACAATTCGGTACTTACCAAGTAACTTGGTAAGTACCAAATTGTAAAAAGAGCTCTATAGATAACTTTTATGCATTTCAACTTTGAAAATTTGTTCAAAATACAGGACTGTTCAACATACTTCGATACTAATTTCTATACGAAATCAGACGTAGAATTTTAATTTCAAGTGAAAAATGGCAAATCGTGAAGATTTCAAATAATTTAAAAAATTTTTTTTCATACTTTTGAAGTTTCAACTTAGGATTTTGTTCACCTCTTTCGCTAATTTTCAAAAAATAGTTCCCGCGAAGGAAATTTAATTTAAAATTGTGTTTTGCTTTTCTTCAGGCGCTAATTACTTCGCGGGGACTTAACATGAATAAAGTTTCGACTATACCAAATCGTAGGATTTTGACAGCTCTTTCTTGCATCTGAGTAGTATACCTATATGTTTATTCCAAAAGTTAAGGAGCGAAAATAGGCCGAAATTCACCGAAAACACGCCAAAAATTGTTTACACTCAACCTAAAAAAAATCAAAGGCCTCATTGAAGAAAGAAAATTTTTACAGCCGAAGAATTTGTTTCTATTTGACAACTGTGGGTCGAAATTTCGTTGTTGTCCCAGTTTCTCAATCAACCGTATACCCACGGATTTTATACTTTCGCTGCCAGCAAATACAGTTCCGCCAAAAATCAACCAACTTACATTTGGTATCAAATTATATCGATTTTTGGAAGCTGAACGAAGTGAAAATTGCGGGGTCGATAGCTTCAATCGTGTTTGAGTTATCGCAGCTTCGTGTACAATTTTCGGGATTTTCAGTAATTTTTCACGAGGATATAGGTAACTCGAGAATAATTATTGGCGCTCTTCTATAATCGTTGGGATGGTCATCAAACACTCTTCAGCTGCACCGTTAAACAAATAATTTAGCTTTTAGTTTGAAAGTTATGAAAAGTAAATTAAAATGACCTTAGTTGCTATAGAGCTTTTCTTATAGTTACCAATCTGTTTTTCGGTAGAAACGTTCACAAATGTTCGAACAAGTAATTACAATTGGATGGTGTTCTGTAATCATTACAGAGGCAAAGGAATAATGAACAACTGAATCATTTGCAACTTTTTTTAAAATCAAAATGCACGATAAAATTCAACGACACCTCTAAAGCACAACTTGCGAAGAAAGCGACGCAGTTTCTCGAGGAAAATCAACGTTTACACCACAATTTTTTTTTTTTTTTTTTTTTTTTGTCTGGTAAACGTGTAAGGTTCTGATCTTAGCACAATGTGTGTTCTAGTTCGAGTACGGAAATAAATTTAAAAAAGTTTCGTCCATTTAAATTTCTCCTGAAATAAAAAATCCAGTCGAATCTTCACGAGGAGAAAATGTTTTCTCAAGTTGAATTATATCAATTTCGGTTCGGTTTGTAATTTTAGTACGAAGAACGTTCATTAGCGGCTGCTGTCTCGTTTTCTATCTACAGTAAAGAGAAAATATATAATTTATTTACAATATATAGGGCGACGTGTAATAATTGGCACTTTGTTTTCGATGTTCGCCGTGAAATTATTATAATTCGAACGCCTCGAGCAATCCAAATCTGAACATGTGGAAGTTCAAAGACCTTGATTATAAACGAGGGGATTCGCTCTACCTCCGCACTTGTTATAGCGTAAGCATATTAGGGCAACCACCTGTCACGTCAGGGTTGGCCGATCTGTTCTACATTTCTCTTATCGGACGATTTCGATTTTACCGTTATCAGCGAAAAACGAAATTTCCCATTTCGACCGAGTTATTTCGGCGGTTTTTCAAATTCTACCGCTGTCTGTTGTCAGCGAGGATGAAGCGTCAACTGCATTTCAAGGCGGGCGGTCTAAAAAAGGCTCCTCCTCCGTCTTGCACTTGGAGTTGTCGGCCGAGCTTTTCGACCATCTGTCCGATTTCGATTTCTACCTAATTCGAAACGGTTTGTACGACGGTGGACGAATCGGTTTATTCGGTTTCATTACGCGCCGACTTTTCATCAGGTTCGAATCCAATACTCGTCCATGGATCGGGTTATGGGCGAGTCGTCGCCATCTGGGGCCGCCGTCTACGTCAGCTCAGGCCAGATGGACACGCCGTCCGTGGGATGACAGGGGCAACGGACTTGGAACCTTTTTCAGATGACTCAGATCTCATCGCCTCCGCTGCCGACGCCTTCGTTCTCATTCCGCGCGCGCATCTTGTCTGTCACATAAAGTGGCGCACATGCTACGACCCTTCGTCAATCGTACACACACGGAGCCTTGTTTCACCATGAAAACACCTGATGTCTCTATCCCCTTTTCCCAGAAATCCCATTCGTGTAACGAAATTATGGAAATTTATTGGTTTTCGAAGGCCAGTGCAGTGTTGAGCGAGGAAAATTGAAACACTCGTCTAATTTAGATCTTCGCCGAGTTTTACAGTACAGCTTTGTTCAACAGTCAATATAGCACATTAAGAAAAAAAAACCTGCAAATTTTTTATTTCAATTATGATTTATGAAGACCATGCTCTATCATAACCTTCTGTTATAGTAAGGTACTTATTATTAATAGTAACCATCCCGATCATTTATAAACGTTTCCACCTGACAACTGGTAACTATAAGGAAAACCGTACTGGAACTCTCGTAATTTCCAATATTTTTATTTTTTCTTGATTATCTAATTAAAAGTTTGAAAATTAAGAAAATTAAATATGATTAAATAATGACAATAGTTGCAGCATTTGATGACAAATGTTCGGAATAATTACTATCACAAATGGATAGTTTTCTGAAAACATTATTGAAACGAAGGAATAATAAACCACTGTAGAATAATTTGCAGCGTTTTATTCAGACAACTATGAAAAATATATATACCGTCTTTGTGTAGGTGTTTTCTCTTTTGTTACCCACTTTTTGTTAGGTGGAAACGTTCACAAATGTTCGGAATAGTAACTATTCCATACGGATGGTATTTTAAAATCGTAACTGAAGCAAAGGAAGAATAAACCAGATTTATAATTAATAAACCAATGTATTTATTTATAAATAATAAACCACTGTAAGTACCTACTTATTTATAAATAATAGAGCACTGAATTTATTTATTTATTTATATGAACGGTACAACCCCAAATACAAATTCGATAATACATTGTACTACACCGCTTTACTCAAATGTTCGTAACAGTAATCAAAGGAAAAAAAGAAAAATAGAAATGTAAAAAATAGAATGTAAAAATGTGTGTAAAATAGAATGTAAAAATAGAAACTACACGACAGATTTAGTTTAACAGGCATGAACCGGCTGATGGACTACACAAGAAATGGATATAATATTATTAGGGACTGCACAATGATTTGCAGCAACAATACATAACAGTGCAATATGAATGCATATCCACAATATATTAATTTTTCAAAACACCAATAGTTTAAAAGGTTACATGGTTCACAGCAACAAAAGCGACGATGGCCACAGCTTAATCTGGTTCCAAAGGTTTTTTCATGTTTAAGGAATCGTTATATATTTAATATTAAGTATTTTTAATTATAGTTACGCTACTACATATCTTTAATGTGCACACTATAATTGCTTTTGATTTTTGATTTATAATTATTTTAAGATGAACGTGTTATAATATACAGAAAGCTCTGCTAAGGAGGCGTTTTATCTCAGACCTAACGCTAATTCCGATATTTGACTTCAACAATGATTTGCAGAGTTTTTACATAACCTAGAGTTCGTTTAAAAAATCAATAAGTTGAACACAGATTTCAACTAGTTCTGAATTTCACAAACCCGAATTGCGGACTTTTAGCGGAGCTTTTTGCGAATATTTGCCTGAAACACTGGCGGATGCCCATGAGCTAATCCATCCGAGCTCGGAGAACGTGTCCGTGATAAAAGGCGCAATCTGGCCACAATAACCTCGCAGTCTATTCACTCGGCGACTCGAGCGAACACCTGCGTCTTTTGAACTTGAAGGAGAGAGGCCTGACAATGTGGCAGGGCAGACTAGCGCACCGCGACCATCAACGGCCAACAGACCTTGCCGTTAGTCGCCTAGAAACCGCTCGCAATTGAAAATCTGATTAGCAAACCAGACAATCCTTGCTTCAAAATTTCACGGTTGGAAATTTCCAAGGAAACATTATGCCTGAAATTTAGAGGGAACATTTTTCTCAAAAATTGATTCCAAAGGTTTAAGCGAGGCAAAAGAACGATTGTACGGGTTATTCATTTAATTTCTCATTCGATCTACGTATTCGAGATTTTAGATAAATAGTTTTTAGCGAATATATTTAACTGCATTTTTAATCAAATTTCAAGATCAAGGTAATTATTTGAGTCCGATTTTCAGCGTAGATTTACTCTCCTCTCGCCAAAAATGACATTCCAAAGTTTTAACGACCGCTGAGATTATTTAAATTGTTGGCCTACTTAGACAAAACCGGCAACACACTGCGTATCTAAATCGTTTCCATCCATTTAGCTCGATGGGTAGTGGATCGTGATCGAGACTTCGGCAAGGTGATACCTTTCCAAATCCCCCCCAACAATGCGACAGTCAAGGACGGGTTTTTTTGGAAGTCCTTCGCCGTCTGCCGGTCGATGGCTAAAAGGAAGAATGGGCTAAGATTTTTCGAATAAAAAACACTAATGGAACACTATTTTTCAACTTTGCTAATCGAATTTTGAGTAATCAGAAGTGAATTTATCACAGCGAGTGATTAGCAGAAAATCGTAAATGGCATCACTGAACGGCTAACGATAAACGTCTGGCGATTATTGATGCTAATTACTCAAGCGTGATTGCGTGAAATAATGGTCTTTCAAATTCGAGAAACAAACAAATTTATGAGCGAACATACTAATGAAAGACGTAATTCCTAGCTCAGGATCAACGATCGTCATCAATCATGGCTAGGGTAATTCGTTCCTCAACTCATTACACTACTTTATCTACTACTACTACTTCTCACGAACAAAACGCCTGGTTTCAGTTTGTTTTCATCTCTGAATTTCGTGGTTAGAAGAATGTGGAAAAATTCGTCTATAGAATCGACCATGAAAAATCTATTCTAAAGATTATACCACCTTAGACCGATCAGAAAACGGATTTGTTGGTACTACTGGAGCTCCCCTGTTACATTCGGGCTTTCAAACGTTCGGAATTTGTTTCCTATATCGAGCAATCTTAAGAAGGAAATGTAACCGATAAGTGCGATAGAAAAAAAAACGACTCGCCTTACGAAACCGTTTAATATTCACATCAGCGTTATTTGGAAGCGACACTTGTTCCATCATGTGGGCCGTTCCGCGCCTTCTGTTACCCATCTGTTACGTTCCAATGCCTCTGCGGGAAAAGGCCGAAAAGTTTACCGGTTCAACTCGAAAAGCGTAATACGAAGAGAGCACTGCGAAGGAAATGGGCAGAACAGGCTGCGGACTTGCCCTTATTAAATATGCAAGGACCGAGCTGTGCTTCCTTTATTAGAAAATCGGACATCGGTGAGCGAAACACGTGTGAAAATTCATTTTATATCTAAAGAAATAATTGAGTCAGAATTTATTCAGTGCATTTAACTAAGGATTTCGCAAATACGGGATGACTGTTCTAAAAACTTTACTGTGGTTTATTATTTTTAATTGCTTTTACCACATGAGCTACAGAAATTCTACTCGATAGAATGCAAACTTTAATTCACTTTATCAACGAATTCGGCTTTAAATATAGTGATTGAAAAAAAAGTGATTTAGAAAATTGTGGATAAATTAAGGGAACTTCTGGTCAGGATCGATGGAGCAAAACTATATCGAAACTGCCGTTAATTAGGTCATTATGAGGTTCCACTTGGAGGTTTCGTCTCATCGAGTCTACGATACTCGGCGGACGTGTCGGATCTTGGCGACTCGTGAGATGATCTGCGCAAAACTCAAGAAATGTGAACACTAGTCGCTTTGAAAATCGATCGCGAAAAGGAAAATGCGAAACGTGAGAAGCATTTTGAACGTCCTTTTCCCATGTTGTCATGTCCATTGTTCGAAACTGCAGCTCTCAAGTGTTATATCCCAGTCAAATAGAAGTTGTGGACGTTGAAAAAATTACTTATTCGGTTTGATAACTTTTTGTTTTCTTTCTGAGACACACAAATTGAATCCAGCAAATTTTTCTTGTGCTTTTCGAAATATCGCAAAATAAGTACGAATTTTTGGCACGTTTTTCAGTTTTGCGCTTCTCTTAAGTGACTCATCCTACGGAAATTTCACACTTTCCATTTTTAAAGAGCAATAAATTTTGCTTCGATCGGCTCTTATTTGTCAAAGATATGTGGGGCGAAACGGGACCATCTAGGTTTGACAGGGTAATATCCATCGTAGCTAAGTTAACTCGTGTAACTTATTTATGTTTTCAATGGTGTAAAACAGAATCTGAAGTCCATTTCTCGCCCATAAAAGTGGATTTCGGTGTGTTTTTAGCGTTTTATAATATATGTACTGTTTGCCATAATAATTCACGAGGGCCATAATTTTATTTTTTTTTTAATTTTTTGCCTCGCCAGTATTAAGTTTTAAAAAATCATCATTTTCTACTCTTTTTCGAAATTCACATTCCTAAATTTCTCGCAGAATCGTGCAACAGAATTGAGCCATCGTTGATCTAAGTTCGTACTTGTAGCTGTGAAGTGCTAAGAAGCACTGTCTTCTAGCATAATGATGAACGATGTGCCTTGTCATCAGCAAATGTCATGGCCTCTTTGTAGTTTTGCAAATTTTCACGGTTCATCTTGCGTGCGAAATTGGAAATTCAGACGAGGTTTACCACCGGTCAAAGAATGAAACGTGACTTTTACCTATCTCCTATGTTCGTTGAGCATGAAGCGAACCGACTGATGAGGCCAGGACGTACATCTACGGCCACCGACGGTGCCAAACACCTTTGATTTCCTTCAAGCGCTTCCACCTGATCGTTCGGCACCCGGGGCGTAGTTCCTGCCTCGTTCTAGCGCACTTGATTGCTATACTGAAGCCTTGAAGGGGGTATGGCTGGGGACGTTATCTTGGTTTGGTTGGCTAGCCTACTGGCACAAAGATTGTATGCTTCGGTTATGTTCTCGCGGCGTTTTCCTTCGGCAGATACGCTCCGAAGACTTCTCTGTCTTTCTCCAGGTGCTGATACGTTTGTCCCGCACCTGTTTTCACATCTGCGTCCTCAAGTGAACCGAAAAAGGCAGATGAGTATCTGTCTTGACCAACGAATGACGGAATAACGAGTGCAACGATACTATATACAAAATTAAAATTAAACGACCGTTTTTTACCCAAGAAAACTTTTATGCGTAATTGGCGTGAGAAATTATCATATACGTTCAAGAACGACACGTGGGAAAACTTAGTACTTCGAAATGGTGATTTGAACAGAAGATGACCAGTAATATGGCTATAGTGACCAGCGTCATACGTTGCTTCCATGCGAACCTTTGCTGTCCTCTGAAGATGCCCGAAAAGGTGAAAATTTCTGCTCCATAGAAGAATACATATTGGCCAAGTTAGCCTTCCTCCCAATCATACAATATTATAAAGGCACTGATATTTTACAATATTTTTCATGATATAAATTTTATTTTATTTTCTACCGTACTATAACTATTGCCGTAAGATTTTTTAAAATTTGTCTGAAAATGGCGAAGATTTTTGAATTTCCTAACAGGCAATTAAAGTTTTTCCACTCATAACTTTTTAGTATATTTATATTTACGTAAATAATACACCTGTATTTCTTAATAGTATCATTTTGGCAGCAGCTTGAGAAATTTTCACTATGCATGTTTCTCATAAAACATAAATAATAACAGCGAAAAAATTTTGTGCAGATTAAAAATAATTGTTTCACACTATGTATAGTAATTAATGCTAGAGAATCCAGTCGATTCCCCTAGCTCCTCATGGGTGAGTGATCATGCTATCGACTGTGAACTGATGCAGCTAATCGTAGGTTTACGTCTAATTTAACCACCGTTGCGAGCTCGTTGGAGTTATTTTATTGGAACTCTCCACCGAAAACTCATCCCAGCGTTTTCTGCGTCTGCTTGCCAAGCACCTGCTTCACATCTGTGCTGTCCAGGAACCAACTGTAAGGTGCAGATGATCGTCGTAAGAGGAAGTCAACATGTGTCCCATCGGGGCAGAAGGTCGTGTAACCGTTTTCAAAAACGGACGAAAAAATTGTTAAATAAAAATTAAAACACTCCGTAGTTAACGTGCAGATGTAAATTGAATGATGCCAAAGGGGCGAAACGATCGAAGATCGATAGTATGCTCGCGTATTTAATATCTTAACATTTTAATACGTAACCTGTGGTTATTACTGTTGCAATTACATAGAAATACTGTGCGTGATCTTCGAGCGACGATTTCATCTTCCCTCAGATTTCCACGAATTTTGTTCCGCACTTTAGATTTTCATTTTACTTTTTCCATACTTATGTCCCCGACTACAATCGGCTGAAGTGCTTTCACTAAGAGAAACCATACTGCTCGAATGGATTATTATTTTCCCCTAAGGGAAGGAACATAATAGTAAGTCAAGTGGTGAACATGAAGTCCTTCAAGTTTTTATAGACATGAAGTTCATCTAGCGTCATTCTTGCGAATCTACAAGCTTTGGGGTGGCAAGGGGAGCTTTTTGGTTTAGGGAGACGCGGAGAGCGAATAAATTCACGACATGGAGCGTACGAGCGGGCGTTCATTAATGAATAGTATCCAAGATCGATACTGGGCGGCGTGCACCCCAAGGGAGTCCCTCAGCCACCATTGACGGACACGTGCACGGCGTACGGTGCTCTCTCGGTTTACGGTAGAAAACTCAGATACGGGGGTTGCTCGGTCGGAGGCGGCGTTTAGAGTCGGCAGTACAGCTGAATATTAAGACTGAAGGGGCCGACGGCAGAGGGTGAAGATTTGAGTCACCTTCCGCTTCAAAACGACCTCAAACTAAAAGCGAATCCTCAATATCGATCACGATATGTATTGTTCGACGCAGAATAAAGAGACTTGTAACTTGATTCGTTGTAACGAATTTATTTAGTATGACCAATTTGGGAGTAAAATTTATATCATGGTTACGATTTATCAAGAAACCATGGAAACCCCAAGGAAGGAAACCAAGGAAACTTTCCATTCCCTTCTCAATTTTCTTTCTTGCATGGAAAACGATCCGTGAAATTAATAATTTGCAATAAGGTGTATCCCAAGCAAGTTAAAAATTAATTTATGCTAGTTGTAGAAAGAAGAAAAGAGAGAGGACGACTATAAATTATCAGCATTTTCGATAGGCGAATTTACCTCCCATTCAATGGGATGGTAATCTTAATTCAAACAATTTTGTCCTATAAGGAAAAACTCATCGTAATTATTTCAATCATTTCTATTTTCTTCAGCTATCTAATTAAGAGTTATTCGCCAAACGATTCAGCTTTAAAGAGAGTTCTATGAGCAATCCATCGAGTAAAGAACGCATTTTATAGCTTTCTAAATTCTCGTGTTATGCCATTTTTCAAAATCTCAAACATTCCACACAAAAGCTCGCGATCACTTGAGAACCATAAAAGCTGGCGACTCCGATATGGTCTCATTCGATTCAGGGCCAAACAATGTATAGAATTCGGTATCGCAAACACACCTATGTGTCCAAAATACCAGTACATGAGAATTCCCGCCCCTCCTCAAACCCCCCTAATAATACACTTGAAATTGAGATGGAGATTTTGCTAAAGAACTGAAAAATTATTACGAATACAGAGGGAAATTGATTGGTACTAAATTGTTGAAATTCAAAGAGCTGGATCATCAATATTTTGCTTTAATATGGTACAATTTATAATTTGCATTATTGTCTTTTTGTGGACGTTATCGGAGGTGAAAGTCACAAATTTGGAAAACTTGATGATTGAAAATAAGATTAGTAAATTGGGGGAACACGCTCAAAAGATCGTGTAGGTTATTAATTAAATATTTAAAAAATGCTATTTCCTGTATGGTTCAAATTATTCGATAACCGTTATAAATCACATTGACAGTGCGCTCAAGAATAAATCACGCTCTGCGCAATTGCACTCGTACCTGAGGCAGCTGCACTGTTCGCAAATAATTATTGAAGCTCGAGAGATATCCAGTGCATGCAATTTCTCGCCACCTATTAAGACTACGAACAGCGAAGGAGTTCGACTGGTTGAAAGATCAACTTTTCCGCTGCACCTGCACTCGGACTAGCAATCTAGCATACCTAGCAGCTGCTCAGCGTCGCCAATAGAGTTTCACGTTGCAAAATAGTTATTTCGCTGAAAGTGAAATTTCCGAAAGAATAGGACACATTTTTCGACAAGTAGGTACTTTTTTAATTTTTACCAGGACTTACAATAGATTGAAAAAGCATTCTCGAATGTTACGTCTTCGTCTTACGGTTCAGACGTTCCAACGGATATAGTGAAGGTATTGCCTTTTATAAAAGGAGAGTGTACTGAATGGCTATTATCTATGACCTTCCCGGACAAGTGGAAAAAAGCTGCGAATGATTGTTCAGTGGTTTCTGATTCTACTGCTTCAACTATGATTTGAGAAGACCAACCACTTGTGATAGTAACTATCCCAAACATTTGTGAACGTTTCCACCTGACAACAGATCGGTAACTGTAAGGGAAAACACCTTTGCAACCATCGTAATTTCAATAATTTTCGTATTTTAAATTATTTAATTAAATGTTAAATTATTAGCATAACGCCTATTCCGCCGATTTACCTAAATTCGCATGAATAGAAAGGGTTATGAGAACGTTTTATGAACATTCTACCAGGTATAGAACTATTTTTAAGGCGTCGAAAAATCGACGTCAATTGATGCCCAACTCACCTTTGTCCGGAAACATTGAAAATGCGAGTTTTCCATTTTAACTCCCCCCAAAATATTCTTAAAGTTGAGGTAGTCATTTTGGTTAGCTAAAGAATTAAACCATTGTCAGGCCAAGATTGGTGAAGATTTCAAGTACTACGTAGCTAATAAGGTTTTATCTGAAGGACATAGATTTCTACTACGTACCTTGAAACGTAAAAGCAGCAAATTTTGAGGGGCTTAGAAATTTTTTTGTGTGCGATTACAATGGTTTATTATTGAATTGTACACAATAGCATAAAAGCGATATGTAGACAATAGATAGAAAATTAGTTCCAAATTAAAGTTGAAAAATATTTTCTCTGAGAAAATATATTTATTATTTTATTTTTGCTATTACGGAGACGGTTTTTGCGTTGATACTCAACCTTGTACTGGTATCAGATTAAAAAACCATCACTTACAATTATTATTTCATCGTTTCTCCACAAGAATTATTGTAATGTATGTTGTATGATGTAAAGATTCCTCATAGAATCTGGCTAACAAGCTGTTCACATTGCTATTCAATGAGAACGGCGGCAGCTGATCATGATCACGGCGGCCTATTAAGGACCTTATTGTTGTTGTGCTGCACAGAAGCTGTCAGGCAGTGTACGAGTGAGAATGAGGGACCCCGGCGAGTAACTCGACACCGTGGGAAGATCCGAGTCAAGCAGGAAGACGACGACCATGGGCGAGGGGGTTTGTTATTGAGTCATTTAGAAATCGCCACCCCCGATTCCACACTTACGCTCTTCCACGGTTATCAAGGCCCCTAAGTCCTCGCTCAGTTGCGCACAAGAGCATCTTATTGGACGATGGATTGACCGGATTTGGATTCATTTCCTCCGGGCGCGATCGATCGTCTGGAATCGCCGAATAGAAGTGAACTGATTCTTGGGGGAAAGATATCGCCGCCCATGCAGTATTTCATTTTGACTATTTTCGAAGAAGAATTTATTGTTGACAACACGGCACATGCTTCCCCGTCATTATGTTCAGAGATAACTGCATGTGTAATTTATAGATTCTATTACTATTTCTGACCAAATTTGTCTGATGACTTTTTTTATTAATTTTTATCCCGTATCTTTCCCTTCTTTTTCCACTATTAATTTTTTTCGTGCTTTCGACTGTAACTCAATAAAACCGCTTCAACTCCAATAATTATGGAAGTTAATTCCAACTATATTTTATCTTTGGAAGAACGTTAAATTTCTCATCTCCCAATTGTAAAACTAAATTTTTTTGAGCAGATGCAATAGGAGGAAAATTTGTTGGAAACGGGAGATTCGTCAAACCTCGGAAATTCCGTGTTATTTCAATCGCCTGTGCGCCTATATTTCATGTTCGTTTTCCGCTGCAAGTTCAAACGTTGGTTCAAACACTCAGCTTTCATAGGTCCAGTAAAAAATAAAAAATAACAATTGAATTCAGAGGTGAATATCTCGTTATCCTCCGATAAGCCTTCGTTACTCTGGAAAATGTTTAGCTTTCTGAGTGACCAAGTTCGGATCGAGGTGGATTTTTAACTGTAACTGTCGTAGATGAATAGTGTTGCTCTGAGTATATACTGAGTCAGCATGAGCTCTCTACAATCAAATGTATCTTCTTTTTTCTTTCAGTACCATGCTACTCCCAAAGCCTTTCTAGTTGAGTCTGGTGAAATGTAGTGAACAATGCGTATGAACAAATGCGCCAAATAAATTATGATGATACATTATAAAATCATTATAATTCGAATAGGTATTGAGATGGAAATTACTGCTCAAAATGACCACCCAGATTAACCTGGCTCTCCAACGGGGATGCGCCTGAAATATCGTCACTTGGGGAACAGGAAATTTAGCGCTTTTTCCTATGATATAATAAAATTTGAATTTGCTTCCGTACGGGAGTTGGTTCTGGGAACGGTACGGGAATGGTTTACTTGAGTCAAGGTCAAAAACACGAAAAAATCTCAAACATGAGAAAAAATTAGGACAGAAGTGGGTTAAAAATGTTATAGGCCAAATTTGGATAGGAATAAGTCCATAGTTGGCTGGCCGGGTGGCACACCTGATTCCCGCAACACTGTATAATATTTTTTGTTTTGTTTGACTTAGAACGGCGATTATGGTGAATTTTGCTGCTGGCAAAAATGTGTTTCATGAGCGCTTATTGTTGTTCAATATTCGACTTTATGATGAAAGGAAATTGCCTCAAATATTCGAGTTTAACTAGCCAACGCTATAAGGTTTCGATATTTTGTACGTTCTTCCGAGCAGAATGTGTTGGTTGATGTTCGATAGCAAATCTCTTCATAATCCATCTGATGAAACAAAATCATTAACTGGTGTTAATTTATTTGAAACTATTAGACGTCACCATCATAACACAGATTTGATATACTTTACTGTTCACGTGTTAAACGTCAACTTTTTTCCTCTTTCAGTTTCCATAACAGGCGTCAGGAGTCACCGCTCCAGCAAAGGGCGGCAAGTGTTGCCAGATGGATCTCGTCGAGCAAGTGCCCCTCTCGAAAACGCACTTTAAAAATCTCGCTTTTTGACTCGAAGTGATTTACGCTCGCGGGATAATGTTTTTCAGTTTCAGGTGTCGCAGGCGGTCATTAGGCATTTGGTGTTCGTAATCTCCTGGGAAGCGGTTTACTTTCGAGATTTTTTCCAGGCAATGGAGGTGAGAATGGAAGGTGCACGGAAAAGGTTTGCACCTGAAGCTTCGAAGAAAGGTCGCAGAGCCATAGAGATCAGTGGTAGGGACAAGTTGGCGCCACCGGACTCCGCCGAGCTCAGATAACATTCTGGCTTCTGTGCCTGTCTGTGTAAATCGGCCTCCGGCTCCGGTTTTGAACAGCACACGTACGAAAAACGAGATCTTTTGTCCAGTGAAATGAGAGGCAATAATGCGCAATAAGCGAGTTTTGGCTTCATGTAGGTTGAAACAGTGATGCCGATCAGGAAGAAAGAAAATATATATTGTATCACTTGAAAAAATTATCATATTGCGCTAAGTCTCAGACGACTGAAATTATCATGAAATATAAATCCCATCCGAACAATTTTCTCCTGAAATAGGGAAAACGTAATTTAATTTTATACCATTCGATTGACATAATTCATGAGAGACCGTACGGAGAAACTAGTTTCGTACGTGTGATTCCTGCAATAATAACTAGCCCCATTCTACTGTCCCGTTTTAGTTCGTCACGACACGACACTTCTCACAACCTGAACTGAAGGCGATAATGAACGGCGTGATATTTCTGGAACCCTCCTTGGAGCTGTCCAGACGTATCTGATCGGCGCTTGTTATTCGGCAAATAGAACGAAGAGACAACTCATTCGAGCTGAAAGCTCGGTCGCCAAACCTTCGTGTCAGAAGATAAGAATTTAGTATCTGTAAGGTGATATAGCCCGTTCTAGTAATACGACTGAAGCGTCAGGACTTTTCTTGAACGAGAGTCCAGTGTACACTAAAATAAAGAAAAAAAATGGAAAAACAACAAAATAATCTTTGTTAGTTATTCCGATTCAAACGAGTGATAAAACCTCGTCAAGTAATCCGATAGCTCTCGTTAGATGCCCTGTAAATGCCTATTCATGAAAAAAGATAGTAAAATATCATAAAATTGCGCTGATGTTTGGAAATAGTAAGATCCGGAGAGATTTCATGTTTCGTACAGAATCTGAAAAATTCCTGATATTTTTGCTTCATCTTGTTTCAACCATTTTTTATACCTACGCAATTTACCTTGGATGTCAAAAGTCCTGGAAGTACTTCGTGGGATTAAATACCCGATAAAATTAGGTATCACTACGAAAACGGGGAATTTTTCCTAGGACCACTTTTATTATGAAAACGTTTTCATTTTTTGAAAGAAAAATTAAAATTATTATAAATTAAAAATAATTAGAAAAATTAAATTAATCAATCAAATTGAAATCAGATAAGAATCGAAATTATAATTCTAACCAAAACAAGACCGAATCAACTAAATTAAATCATAATTATCATCATCGTCAAAATAATTAGAATATCAATCCATTCAAAAATTAAAATTAATTGACCCAATCAAATTAAATCAGTTGAATAAAATAAAATCAATTTAAAAAATTTAATTGAAGCAATTGAAAAATGAAATTAATCTAAAATTAGTTGAATAAAATCAAAACGAACAAAAATTAATTATGAATAATTTACTGAATCAAAATCAAGTTGAATAAATCAAAATCAATCAAACAAATGAAATGTGATTAGTCAATATAATTAATCAAATTATTATCAATATTATGATATTAATTGAGAAAATCGAATCGATCACTAATCCCATTCGAGGTGTAAAAATTAAATAATCAAATCAATTGAATGAATCTTCATCCCTACCATTATTAAAAATAATCAATAGAAGAAAATTGTACTAGGTTGAAAATCAAATTTAAACGCAAGTAGGAATATTGAATTCTATCAATTACATGTCGTCGATTTAAAAAATCGAATCTTCAAAATTGAAAATCACTATTGCGGTTTCATAATATAGAGTATATTCATTGCAATAGAAAGTATATATATATTCTCAATACTGTGCAATTCCTTACCCTCGAGACCAGTCAAATCAATATGGTTGCGAGGAAATTGCTCGACTCTTTCAGCCGGGGGTTTATTTGTATACAATCTTTCCCGGGGGAAATTATCCAGTCCTTTGAGCACCCTGAACTTCTCGGTATACTTATCTGAGAAAAATGCGGTCTTTCCCATCTGACGGAACATCCGGTTTGAATAATTGAAAAAACTCTTTCCTTCTGTGCAGTACAGTAAGGGCGGAGGTCAAGAGCAGATGCGAAGTATGGAGGAGAGGTGGAAAGGGGAGCATGGGGGAGGTGGGTAGTAAACCTCGGAATACCGGTCTCACGGGCTTAGGAGCGGAGACAACACACGTGGTGGTCACACGTGTACATTCCACGACGGCGGCCACTACCTGGCGGCCCCAGGTAACTTCGTGGCCCTACCCATGGCACATTACAGAGCCCCTGACTCACGACGGAGGAAAAAATATCGATGTGAAGCGAGAAAGAAAATGTATAGGGATGGAACGACTATGGAATTAGAATGAGCGAGAGAGAGAAAAATGCCATCCTTTTGTTGTGAGTTGCCCTGCGTAGGCGCTGCCTTGTCAGGTTGTTTAGGTTTATGCTATAGATGGGACGCATCGGATTGTCAGACGGGGAGAGGAGTAGAGGGGCACGAAGAGTTCAAAATGAGGCAGGCAGGTACAGGTACAATACGGTTCCCATTAGTGACGACCTAGATGCACTTGACCGTCTCTCGCTTTCGAAGCCCCAGGGTGGCGCACCTGTGAGTCCCTAGAATGTTAACCTGTGTTCAGTATCCTTTTTCGAACTGTAATGGAATTTTACCTCTTTTCACCTGATAACCGGCGACTTCTTTTCGACGATTGTGTTGAGTGGTTTCCACTACCGAGGTGCGTTCCTGGAACGGTAATGCGACGGCAAAAGGAAACTGACGCCCATTTGTCGCTACGCTATTGTACATACATGTGGGCAACTGACCAAATGTTGACAACACCTGCTTGAAAAAATACAATAGGCTACGCCGACGCGCAGTTTTTTTTTAATTTTAATTTTTAATTGCAGTTAACTGAATCGTGTTGCATTCGATGCTGCGAGTGAATAATAAGTTATTATTATTATTATATTATTTTATTTTTCTTCGTCCGGCACATAACTGGAGCTCTTGCGTAATGCGAATTAAAGGAATATTCTGTTCGTATAAATGCAACCGCAGAGCGAGGAATATTTATATTATTCGTGGAAGAGTGAAAACTGATGGGGAAAATTCTGGTAACAATCGAACATCGATCGATTTCATCAAATCAAATAAGTTTCAATTTTGGTGTTAAATTCTTTCCAAAAAAAAAAAAAAATACTCAGCCAGTGAAAATCTAACTGCTTAATCGATTCTATTCGTGTTGCAGTCGGAATAATAATTGAAACACAAATTAGTCAGTTTAATAGCTTTTCATGGTAATACGATCGGAGATGGTTGTAATCTTGGAAGAAAAGCATTTTGTCGTACTTCACTTCGTACTTCTTCAACGAAATAATTATATTCCTACAAAATCGAGCCTCGACAACGTTGCCGAAAACCAAATAGTGCTGTAAATTTCAAGCAATCGAGTTGGCATTGCAATTTAATATGTGTTTAATCAAATTGATATAAACGTAAAATTCTTATACTGTGTTCAATATTGATAACCGACCTCCTCTGTCAACACGTAAATTAATTATATTTATAGCGACTACTGCAGATTCTAGCCGAGTAGAAGGGATTAATTAGTGATTACGTTTTTTATGGCATCATACAGTAGTCAAAATAAATATAATTCACGTACGAGTTGATATAGGAGGTCGATTATCAACATTGAACGTTACATAAGAATTTTATGTATACAAGTTCATTTTATCCTACGATAAAAGCAATTCACTCAAGTTCCAATGGCTTTGCCAGTCATTATCAAACAATTAATACACCTAACTTGACAAGTGGGACGTAAATCTCGCCCAACTTCTTCTACTTAATATGCTCACGATTACCCTTGTCGAGGGACAGGCAAAAACTCCTAACCATACGTTCCTGATGGTTGTCACCCTTGTCTTCTTGTAGCTGCAGGGACCCCATCTCGACAATCGTTTCCAGGCTGTAAACGTAGCAGTGAAGTTGACTCAGCTCTCGAATTTTATTGCTCTGACAAATCACGTGATACAAAAACTGACAGGTTTCATCATAGGTTTACAAACTGCCGTCACAGATGGCTAGAAACCGATAGCGAGCTATTATTTACGAGTATCTATACTAGAGTCGACCGATTTTTGGTTGATAGGTCTCCAAGGCGATAAATATAACCACTCCCCGCGATATTTCCTTTTTATTTTCGAAGTGGATACACTTCCTGAAGCGTTGATTTACAGCAAGTGATATAAGTAGTAAGTTGTTTTTGGAAAATGAGATAGTTATGAAATTTTGAACGGCGCCTCAAAATTTATTGATACTATAAAATGGGAAATTTTTCCCACTACAGAAGAAAGCCTTGAAGAGGCTCGAACTAGCGAATCCGAGCCGGTTATCAGTCAGCAGGAAATAGTTCAGAGCGAAATACCATTTCACTTGTGTCCGTTATTGACGTTAATTAAATTGAGTTATTATCCATGTAATTGTGTAGAAATCTGTGACAGGGTCAATGTGCCCTATTTTCAACAAAATAATAAATAAATAAAATTTAAAAAATCAAAGAGGCCCTATCTATATTGATAAATCTAAATGATTACATAGTATGTTTTGATATAATTGTTTTATATTGAATTTTGAAGAAATTTTATCGTAATGCGCAGTAGAGCAAAGAGCAGTAAAACCAAATAAATTAAAAATAGGGATTATTGAATTTGTAAAACACTTTTGTAATGACAATCGCGTTCAAAGAGTGCTGTATCTGACGAATGCTTTAAAATGGTATCATATTTAAAAAAAAAAAAAAAAAAATACCTTTTTAGCTGACGAGGCCAATTTAGTTTCACCCAAACGTCCAATGAAGTGAAAAGGAGAAACAAATTAGTGTCTTCCTTCTTCGTTGCCAATAATATAAGAAATATAATGAAGAACCCTGAGACCCAACAGAATCCACTTTGTTCTTGTAAATGGACGATGATTGATATCTGATCGAGATAACCTCCGATTTTCGTCCAATAATGTCCAAAAGAAGTGACCAATAGTCATTGTTGAGCAATGTTTATCGAGGTGGTTCAAATAATACAAATTTTCCTTTGTTGTTTGTACCTGGCGTTTCATCGCTTACGCGATTTTATTATCGCCGGCTGTGTTCTCTCCCTTTCGTGTTTATTGCTCCGGCCGTTTACCTTCTGCGAAAAAAAGAGATTGCGGCTTTGTGGCTCCTCGGTCTGGTATATCTTGGCGTCCCGGTGATCTTTCCCCTCTCCTTTTCGCATGTCTCTCTACCCTCTCTTTCTCTCTCATTCCGCCTCACGATTTCTCGTGTGCTTGTGTTCTTCCTACGTGAGCCACTCACCTCACCTTCGTCTCCAGGTCGAGCGAACTGGCTGAAGCTCTACAGCAACCTGATTGCCGAGAGGCCCCAGTCTTTGGCCCCACCAGCCCATTCTCAATCGCAGACATCCTTGGAGGCTTGGCGTCTTCCTGCATAAGTTGCTCGAAACGCTTGCCACCTTCGCGTAGTTAACTTTACAATAATACCGTTCCTTTCTCGACTTCAAAGCATCGCTCTCTTTTCCACTGACATTCGCCGTCGTCTTATTGCCAACAAAGGCGAACTGAGAAGCGCGGGAAATGTTTGTCCAAGGACCGGTATGCAACAAATCATGCGACCGGCTCGTTCGCTTTCCAGTTCCTCAAGAACAACGTCCCGTTACTCGTGCATTTATTATTGTTTTTTTCCTCAGGTCAACCCTGCCCTTGGAGCTTAAACATTGCTAAAGCTCGAACTACATTCCCATGATCGTTTTTCAACTCCATTTTGCTCTTTCAGTAGATTCCGTTTCAGGGTTTGAATTATTTTAAATCGGAAAAAAGTTATTCAGTGTACTCCAAACGCAATTCGACATCTAATTTCGACACTTTTCGTGATATTTGTTTTTTGCTCGAAATTTTGCCATTTAGATTTTTTCTCTACTGACGACAAAAGTCACAGAAATTGGTCGTAGCTCCATAATTTCTCATAGAATTTTCAAATCCGAGGAAATTATATGAAAAACGTTAAATTTCACTTGCCACTGACAAACAACCAAAAAACATTTGATCTGGGGTGACCGATGTGAGAATTGGGTTCGATACATGTTTTTTTCTAGTCGACTGTAATTTTTCCCAGTTCGTGCGATCAGAATGTAAATTTCAACTTTCCGAATTTCGGCCATTTTTCACTAATCAGATGAAAAAAATTTCGACTCCCATCTGGGTGATAAGAGATAATTTTTCATTCCTGTTTCTAACGGTTTAAAAACAATCAATATTTTGAAAAAGACAAAAAATTGATCTTTTTGCACAGCCAAAAAATATTGCAAATTTGTTGTCAAATCGCCTCTACTCGTGATTACATACTGTACTGGCTACACTACAATTGTAAATATTGAAGCTAGAATAGGAAAATACCACTGAAATTACTTAATGATCATCGCTGCTAGGAGATAAAATAGTAACAAAAAAATGTCAGAACAATGAAGATGCCGAAGTTTCAGCTAGTTCGACCTTTTATTCGCGCTGACGGTTGTTCTGTTCTAAGGATGAAATGATTGAGACAGCGAAACAGTAGTTTTGAACACGTTAGCCGTGCAGTCATCCGATCTATTCATTTGTGGAGGCAGACGCTGCGCGTGGCGGCAGATGGCCCATTTTTCTTCATTCAGCGACGTACGATGTACAACAACCCCTGAATGTGTGTTGAAAGGCTATTGTAATTCCTATCATCATCCGGCACGAACGAATGGGACAAATTCGTGCGACCGAGTGGTCTGATACGTCCATTTGGCGCTCGGATATGACAATTTTTGTCTTTGATCGCCCACTTTGATGTGGAACTATGAAAGTTGATTGCGATGGAGATACAAAACGATTCCCCCGCAGACGGGTGTAGCACTTAAAATCATCTTTCGATATCGAAGACTTCAAAGAACAAAAGTACAACTCGAAAATGTGGGGAAATTGCCTAAGAAAAAAAAACGGATCTTAGAACGAATTTAAAAATTAGACACATTCGTTTTTCCAAAAAACATACAGAACGTAATGAATTCATTTTTTTGACATATTAAATTATTGAACGTCGATCATATGTTTCTCGAGAACATAATATGCTTATTGGTGACGTGAGCTGGAGTAGAACTTCAACAGTTTACAAGAATATTTGAAATTTGTTTCGCGCTTTTTTCCAGTACCCATTGACAAGATGCACTTTCTCAAAACCACACTCGATAGAGCGTTGTGTTCTTAGTGTATAGTTGCTGAATATGCGGCTCTGTTTAGCTGAATATTAATAACTAACTGGGAACTGGGGATGTGCTAATCAGCAATGTGGCTATTGAACTCAAACTGTTTTATTGAACTCCTATCTTAACAATCTTGACAATGGCACGTCTTCTTCATGTTCAACATTAAGTGTTCTGGGAAGTAGGTACTGAAGATACACTATTATAGTTCTTATGAAGAAATGGGCCTAAATTGCATTTCACAAAAACTGCAGAAGTTTCATAGTGCAAAAAAAGTAAAATAAAATATTGAATAAATTAAACACAGGAACAAAGCATTTCTATTAAGACATCACTAACTTTCATTACTACACAATTCAATAAAAAGCGCATTCTCCGTTAAGCGCAGTTTGAAATGAGCGATATAATAATTATACGTTAATCGCATTCGTTTCAAGATCCTGCTGTTGCCTCTATATTTCGTAATTGCTCTATTGCTATTTATAAAGCGTTATGAACTGCAGCCATTCGTTGGCTTATCGCCGTTGCAAGATCGTTCTCTCCAGCCGAGCGAATGTCGCTCGGGGGAAAATCGTGATTCAAGTTACTTGTTAAACCTTCTGCAACTCGATCCAATATAGATGAGCGCCATAAATACGTCACTTCCACATAGGCAAAGGTCAAACAATCTGACAAGAAGATTAAACGCTTTTGTCTCCTTCCCACTACCAGCTTTCTCATCCGTAGGCTTTCCCCATTGCGAATGAAGTTTCCACCCTTTCGCGTAGAGGCAATATTCGCTTGATGGAATGAAACGGGACGGAGCAGCGGTTCGTGTTGACATCGGACTTATGTACATAACAGCCAACTGCGGGTTTATCGATCCGCCGTCTCTTTGAGTACTTCGAAATCATCTTCATGAAGAACAACTGTAGTTGGCTGCCTTTCAAGAGGACATAACATGAGATACCTTTGAATTTGGATTGCCTATTAATTACTCCCCTTATGGGCAAGAGAGGACGTTGCATTTTTCCTTTCAATATCACCCTCAAGTCAGTTTAATAATATAATACCCACAAGAGACTCCCCGGTAGTCTAATTATTTCTAGTACCTATAGAAATAATTATGATTTTTTCCACTTGTAATAATATATTTATGTAGGTATATTATATATAAGGTATCATCATTATAAACGTATTCCTCTTTGATCCTCTCAAATTACTTCACTTAATTCATCTTCAAAATGGATTTCAACCATTTTATTGATTTGTGTCATAATATTTATGTAATTATAATAGGCGCCGTTTTATTAATTTCTGTCATATATTTATTTAACTATAATACTATTTCTTCCGTCGTGTTTCTTCATTTTCAATACCCATTTAATAAAACACTAGGTCGCTGAGGGTAATATTTAGATACTTTTACTTCCACGTTTCCGTAGTAAATGCAAATATTGTAATCATCGAAAAGTCAAATTCGGAACGGAGGTGAATTTCGGATGAAATTTACGTAGTATTATACCTAGAATCGCTTTCTGAACAAGTGTCAGAGTCGTCTGTGGTTGAGGTCTTATAATGTTCGTTGTGGTAAGCAAATGACGTTTGATTTTGGTTGAATAATAAACCATTGTAATCGCTCATGACAAAAAAAAAAATTCCGAATCCGAAAAATCCGAATATTGAATAAAACATTTTCTGTCCGTCCGCCGTCAACACTTTTCTGATGAAAATGTAAGAGCTAGATAATTTACATTTTCACCAAAAATCAATCTTGGCATAACAATGGCCCAATTCTTGAGTCAAATCGCTACCCCTAAAGAGTATTTCAGAGGGTTTTGAGAGGAGAAAAATCTTAATTTCTATAGATTTTTGAACGCTGAATCGATTGAGACCATAACGGGGTCAAACGTTTTATTAATGGTTCTCGAGTTATCGCAGCTTTGAAATTGTTCGAGATTTTGAGATATTGGACAAGATGGCATAAATATATAGATATATATATCTGACCAAATTTCTGACAGCGTACGAAATCGACAATGAGTATACGTAAGCAAATTAATCTATTCAAACAAAAAAATCACATTTTCATCGCTCGGATTTGTGACCTCGAATCCCACCGAATAAATTGTTTCCTTCCGGTATTACGTTTGAGAACGAAATGCGATCAATCATTTTGAAAAAGTTTAGCTCTCGTTAACCGCTTGCGTAACGATCCACTTTACAACTGCATTGATAATGACCGGATGATAGTTTCGTAATAATTTCCGCAATAGGCTGAATCAACGAAAATATTTGTCCATATTTGTTCCTAACAATGCCGTGCAGCAAGCGATGCTCAGCTTTCTACATACGAAAATTAACTTCTAAATTGATTTTCCGCCGATTTTTTGCGATGCCTGTACCCAAGATTAGATGATCCAACAGTAATTTGCCGCGCCGACTTCTTTCGGCTTCGAGGATAATATCGGAGTGCACTTCAAGGATGGCGAGGCGGGTAGGTAGGTTGTACCTACATGAAAATTAAGTTTGAGTGGGTGCATCCGGTGAAATCTCGTTTCTGCACCTGCGACCCGCCCGTTGCAGCGGGTTCTCCGCCAATAAATTGACCGGAACTAATCGCGTGTGGCTTCTTCGCAAAGTCAAAATAACACGGTTGGTTCGGCAATTGACCCGAAATGAATCTACGTTTGAGCGAACGATCGATTTAACGCGAAAGAACTTTTTCCTTTTTTGAGTCGTCGACTTAACAGCAGAGCACTTTGTCTCATGTCGGATACTTGGAAAATTGAGGGCAGTTTTGCTCTGTTTGGTTCGGCGTTTAATTATTTTCCGTCCCAAAGAGCCAACGGCGAGAGTTTACATTCATGAAGGATCGAAAACGATTGCTGAAACGATTTCCCCGAGCTACTCGGAAGAATACAGGCAATTTTTTCATTTTTTTTCCCTTAAGGTAACTCTTAGAAGTTGATTTTAAATATTGTTTCATTTATTTAATAGGTACAAATGTGCGTCTGTAAGCATTAGAAATCGTTCCCCACCTTTCACATTGAATTTTTATCTATAATTTCATGGGACACGACTCGCTATTTCCCTCCACATATTTATGTAATACTGTATTTTTTCAGAAAAACTGACCGGAGGGAATTAACAGATGCGATACATCGGCTATCGATGAGGAAATTACTCGACGTCTCTCGGTTTCTTTTTCTTAGGCGAGAAGAGCCTTTCAAATGGAAATAGGTCTTGCCCCTTAACGTCTCATAAAAAACGAACTTACCTACTTTGTGCTCTACAGGGAGTGCGCTCAGCTTTATCTGGCTAACCCCGTCTGTCCTTAAACAATCAGTCATCTAACCGGTCCTTCAGAAACTAGACTGTGATTGGCCATCGCTCCGGGGGCACTCAGTTTCTAATAGTTAACTACGTCGTTGGTTCTAGCCTACTTGACAAGGCTAGACGTGAATACGTAGGACGTCGTCAACTTTCACTTGTCAGTGTGTTATTGTGGGATTCAATGCACACCTGCTGCTCTGCTCTCCATGTGATTTTCCATCGGACTCCCAAATTGTATAGGATAGTTTACTTCTATGTTAAGTTTGAACCTAGCGAAAGCCAATGGTAATGTTCCGTACATAATTATGTTCTATATTCCGAACTCGTTTGTGTTCATAAAAATTAGGAGTTATAAAAAATACAACATAAAATTAAAGATTAAAGAAATTAAAATTAAAAATTAGCATTAAGTTAGTTAAAAATTTAAAAAAAAAATAAATTAATTAAATGTCAAAATGACAAAAATTAAATTAAATTAAAAAAAAATAAAAAATAAATAAATAAATTAAAGATAAAAAAATACAATATTGGGCTGAGCTCGAGCATCAGTTATTATAAACACCTAATATTTCATCAATGACAACTTGTTTGATAGGTATTATAATTTTTTAAACATTTAATTTTCGGAACCCTGTTTGTAGTATTTTTGTAGTTGCTATTTGTTGTTACTGTGAATTGGTGCCAACAACCACTGCACTTTCCTCACTGTTTCTCAAATCACTGACCAAATGACGTCATTGATGAGATCATCACTGAGTCTTTTTTCAGGCATTAATTTTTATTATTATTTTTCAATAGGTACTTAATTTATTTTTATTATTTATTTTATTCGGGCATGAATAACCAACTGATAAAAAGATAATAATGCAAATATGTACGAGCTTCACAGAACGATAGGTATTTGTACTGTCCGCAATTTGGAAAACGTCTGCACTTATAACTATTCTGTTTTGTTTTTCCAACGCTTTGTAAACCCTAGTATCGGTTAGTTCATTTATAGAAAGTTCAGCGCATTCGTAGGACATTAATAAATGTGTGTACAACAAGGCCTCCCTTTCGAGCGCCATCTGCGCACAACGGGCGATGGCGCACGACAAATTTACTAATGCGACTAAATCTACGAGAGAGCGAGATCTGTGGTGTATTATGTGTATGCTATGTGTACATGTGCCTATCCGTATGGCTCGGGTCAGCTGTCTATGGGCGCAGGCTTCCATAATAATCCTCACATGCTGTAACTTTAATTAGACCTGCATCTGTTACCGTCGAGTGCAACTGTCAAACTGTACAGGATAACTAAGTCCCCGCGTTTGTACGAAAAAAATAACCGCAGGATGTTACCGTTTTCTGGACTTATTTGAATGTTTTCCCCCAGGTTTTCTTGCAGTTGACGCCATCAAGAATCCGCAAGGCTACACGGTTGAAATCTCTGACTTTCAAAATTAATTATTTCCACTAACGGCTCTAAATTGTTAAGCTCTAATAATCAAGCATTATCACGCTAAAAAAATGGTTTACTTATTTTATGTTTAATGATATTATCCACTACGTGCGCTCGTGCGAATAAATAAAAAGATGTGCCTCCCATCTGATACAACTCAAATTTAAATAATAACACACAATATTATCAGTTTCTTCTGGGTCATTCCAAATGGATTACGAATCACGAACCCAGGTTTACTTTTAATCCGAGTACAAAGTTGGAAGAAACTAATTTTGAGGGCAATATTTCCCAACGAAATGTAATTTGCGGAATTCCCTACAGTTCACTTGAATCAGGGCGATCCAAAAAGCCTGTTAAAGCAATGAAGTTATTGGGAAGAGCTTCTCAGCCAATCGTGACAAGGCAGTTCATCGCAGGATATGAGGTGCGCCCATCAGTAATCAGTCGACCGTGAGAGGAACCAATTATTCAAACGATCAGGACGTCGTAATCGGTATGGCGAGCTTCAACTCTGTAACAAGGCTGATTGATGGAAAATCTCAAAGCCACGAAAGAGACACTGGGAAATCAAGACAAAATTCAATTATTTGTGCTGGAAGTGGCAATTATATTTTTATTGATTATTTAACATTTATTTAGTCTTTCTGAGATCATTTGTCACCCTGCTCGGCTAGTTGGCATCATATTTATATCTAAGAGCCGGGTGATTGACTATGAAACACATTTCAACAATCAGGAACGCCAGTTATTGTCAGTTATGTTTTGAACCTGAAGTAACGAGTTGAAGACTAAAATCACCCGTTTTATAGGGAATTTTTTCCAAGATGATACATTTTTAATTAAGTAAGCAAGTTGCCTGGAAGACATCTAGCTCCAAGGTAAATTGCAGCGGAGAAGCTAGATGCAAAAATATAGATAAATTATTCAGAGGTAATAGAAATGTTAACCTTGGGAAAGCGCTAATCTTTCAACTTCTTGACGGCTTTCCTAGGCATTGTGAAATTCAATACCTTGACAGGTCAGACAACCTCACCTGTGGTATTGAAAGAACTATTGTAACGTTCCTCGAACATCAATCAAGAGGTGGTTGAACTCACATCCTAGAAAGCTCAACCCATTGATACCCTTCAAAAGCCAAGACGACAGAGGGAAGGCTTCCAACTAAGATAAATACCTTATGCACACCTGTTAAACATTTCCCGTAATACCGAAACCTCTGAATAACAATTCCCTAATAAAATTTTCTAAAAAAAAAAAAAAATAATAAATACTGATTTTTAGATTTTTTTAGACTATAACTAACTAAAGAATACTAGTTATTGGTCTTTGAAAAAATGTGTTACCACACAACTCTCTTCATGTTTCTAATAGGATCCTATTTCTTTATGTAGAATAAACAATATTTTACATTTTAACGTAGTGAAATGCGGCTTCTCGAACGGTACATTTCATTTTGCAGCGTGGAGCCAATTTAAACACCAAGAAATGACCTTGCAACATTTCAAGCCCTGTCGCTAGTTTGTTTAGTCACGTTTTCAATCAGGTCCCATGGCAAAGCACAGGAGCACCTTTGATAATGTCTGAGAGGTGGTTAGTACGTAGCATCCTAGTTTTGGTTGGCTAGCGGTGCGAAGCGGAAGCAGATAATTACCATAAAGGAAGCTGCCATTCAGGCTGCTCAATGACTGTGGTCGTCCGTCCGGAGGGCCTCCATCTACAGTTCCATTCAACTCGTTTTTTCCCACCAATGAATGAAGTACAGTATTGCTCCTGAAAAAGGTCGTTCGCTCTTTCGGTCCATATTTTTAAATGTCTCGGCGCTTTTTTCCAAGGTCGAACGAGCTCCGAATGGAAGAATTCTTTTTTGAGAATAATTTTACTATACTTTTTGATACCTAATAACAATTTTTCTTTTTTGAAAATGTGAAAACTTTAGATTTCAGAATTTGAACTGTTGGAAACCTTATTCTAGTTCGTTTTTTACACGTAAAAAACATTAAAGTTTTTTCTAATTGATTATAAAGCGTTTTTGAATGATGGAATGAGAGGGAGATTAACTTGGCGACTCTTTCTCCATTCTTTTCCTTATTGGACGAGATCTTTGCCCATTAGGGCATCTTCAGGGCTACATAAGTCCATCAGGTACCTACGAACTTTTTTAAGACATTTTCTCTCACAATGTAACATAGTACACGTTGCATTTGATGTGACCTATCAAAATTGCCTGGTCTTCATTACGGTGAGTTTGAAAAGTTTAATTATTTACATCGGTATGGTCAGGAGTAAAGTAATAGCACATTAGATAGCCTCGTAATCTTGAGCCCCATCGCTCGAATGTTCAAAGGCATTTGATGGACCTATGTAGTCCTGAAGATGCCCGAATGGGGGAAGATCTCGGCCACAAAAGCAACGAATGGAGAGTGGCTTAGTTCATCTCCCTTTCACTCCAGCAATCACGTGGAAAATGTGGCAAACAAATAAAGAAAGCCTTTTCATTACTTCGATAGTTCTTTCAAACAAAACTAATTAATTTTCTCGAATCAAATTCAAGCATATTCAAGTTCACATGTATGCACCCTCATATGAGCTTATGACATTTAATCTGATCATATTCGATCATCTGAAACATCAATTATCAAAAAACCTGAGGTAATGACAAATATTCTTCTAACATAGTACCTTCTTCGGTTTCAAACATTTCCCATACGATTCGCCATGTGGAATTTAGAAATGAGGAAAGTAAACAAAAATATAACGAAATGATGATTAGGTAATTTATTCTTGTAATCATAGAAATATCAACTTAGTTTATACCAGGCCCTAACAATTTGAGTGCTGGTGATACACATACATTTAAATATTTACAGCAATTTACAAAATGTACATTTTCTTTCGAAAAAACTCACATAATCAACAAGGTCAGCCCAAGGAATCGACAATACAGGAACAATATACAGCATTCTCTACCAACCACTTTGTAATCAAAAGAAACCCTTATCCCTGTGCAAAACACAAATTTGATCACTAAAGCGTTTCCTTGGACTGCTTCTTTTCTCTCAAACAAATGAAAAACATTGTTCAACGTTAGTGTTCGTTTTTATCTCGAATATTTTGTTTTTAAATTATTAAATAAAATTAATCACAGACGAACTTTGGGGGAGGGGAAAACGAAAATTTGGGAAGGGAATGGAATGTTTCACTTGTTTCAAACCGAGACCGGCCTTGTATCCGAAGGCGAGGGTTTTTCAGCCATCGTTACCTGTAACAGAAAAATCAAATTTTCTTTAGTATACAGTGAGAATATATTGCAGAATAATTATTTCAGCTTAAGAGGAATTTCGTATGAGTGCAAAAAATGGATATTTGTAGTCCATGTGTTCGATTTTAACAGCAAATGCCAAATGGTCTTAGGGAGAGAAAGCTCTAGGGAACTCGAGGGAGAGTGGAGTGATGTTTTAATGCATTTTCCGCGTCGCTGACGTCAGCAATATCGTCCCCGAGACGAACACTCGGATTTAAAAGGGAGCGTCGAATAGCAAATGCTCACGTTGCATTGGATTAATGCACAGCGAAGTTTGTTGATGGGATTATGTAACCATGTTGGCTATATAAGTAGAACTGAATCAGATTTCACAGGACTCCGTTTTTTGCTGTATTTTGATTGACTAGCTGGCTATTACCTGGCCAATCAGAATGCAAAACGCAGCAACGCAAACGCATTGAGCAAGCCTGTGAACCCTGCTAAGCAGAGGAACCATGGGAAACAAGGTGAATTCCGTTTTGACAACGTAGGCTCAACGAATAAAAATTACCAACTACGTGACAGGGGCAATTTACGTAAGCTTGCCTCAGCCGTGGCAAATGAATTATTTACTTCACACATTTAAAAATGAAGGTTTTTTCATCGATAATTTCGTACGAATCCAACCAAGATCGTGTCATTCATTTTCAAGATTCTGTCAAATGTCATTCGAATTAGAGGTAAACGACGGTTTTCTGGCGAAATTCACGGTCGATCGAGCGATCGTAAGCAGGCGAATGCGAATTGATGACGGTCATAGATGCGCCTTACTGGAGGCGCAGGTCAAAAGGGCATTGACGTTATTTTCTAGCACGAAACGGTGAATGATGTGGAAATCGTGGAAGGGGAACGTTGCGTGAAATCAACGCGAACAATGACCAGGTAGCTTTCACCTAGAGCCTACAAACGAGGCTTAGAACTCAATCGTTCTAGGTAGAGCGACGATTTGCACACTGCGCACTAATATTGAAATGGATTGAAGATTCATGAGGTAAAGTCGATATTTGAAAAATCTCGTTAGACACATTGACAGTTGAGCAAAGAGGAGCATATTTGTGCCTTATCAGGTGTCAAACTGCGCTCACCCCTGGGGCCACTATTTGTCAAGAGCGTGCGCGAAATGTGGAAATATAGCAGTTTGGCAACGACAAATGCGAAGTAGGTTACTCACGTTGGTGTCGTCATCGGTGCAGGCGATCGTGTTGGAAGCCAACACCCCCAAAGGTTGACGGGGTACGTTGTTGGGGATGGAGGGCGTTTTCAGGATACTTCCAGGAGTTTCCAGGGCTTCTTGCAAGTCGCAGATGTAATCGATGACATGCTGTATCACTTCAAGTTTGCTGAGTTTCCTGTTTTTCGGCATGAAGGGCACCAAGTCCTTCAGTCGCGTAAGGTAGACTTGGAGCTCCTCCTTTTCGACGTCGCGCCGTTTCGTCACACCGCACTGGGATTTCATTTTCGGACGTTTTCGAAAATAGGTTTCGTGTTTGAAATGAAGAAACGAAAGGTTCTCTGAGGAGATAACCAACACAAGTTATCAACACTGGTTTCGAAGGGCACGAACACTTGGCAACTCGTACGGACGAACGACTGGGTGAACGGATCGAAGCTTTACCGAAAGAGCAAATGGCCGCGAGTCTACCCCTCCCAAGGCTTATATAGCCCCCACCTCTGCTCCCCCAGTCGCGTATTTACCCTTCTCTATATCGCTGTCGCTGGGACGCCGACTGCTGCCAGCTGCGGGGAATTCTGAGCCCTCTCGTGGGATTTTTTGACTACGGCACGCGGAAAGGGAGACTTCAACAGAACCACCCGTACACAGCTACTTACCAACGCTCGATAACGATTGCTGACTACTTCCGACGAGTGGACTCTCGTCAGATAGGGCTTTTTAGTAAGAAAAAGAAAAATATATTTTAAGAGCATGACAACGACTCGAGTAATGACTTTTTCAATACAATCTTTACTTTTCGTATCAATATTTTTTGTCGATTTCATTCTCAAGAGCAGCTTATAGCCATGACAGTTTAATTTATTTTCGAAATCGGGGAAGCCCTCCAGTTCTAATTGTTGTTAATTACGATGTAGCTCATGGAAAATTAATCGTCGAACTTATAAGACCATGAGTGCTCACGCATCACTCATACTGATCACGTATAATAGGAAGAGGTTGTATAAGTTACGCGCAGTTAAACTCCTATAATGAATAAATATCAAAATAAAATACAATTTTATCATCCGCTTCCTGGAGACCATGATTGCCTGCGACAAATTATCATGTTTGATTACCTTTAATTTGAAACGCTCTTTACTACCTACATACGATAGAAACAAAGATTTAGGAAACGCGAAATGCATACAATGCTTTATTGACGAGTGCTCCATCGTTTTTGTTCGATAAAAAAAGGATATGTTTCCCACATTTTAGTGCATTTCGCCGAAAGTGAACTTCAAACCCATATAGAAATATGAAATATGCGACAGCCAAATGGAGCCCTCGAAAAATTCGACAGAGCAAAATAAACGCGTACAAACGTAATGTGTTTAAAGATTTTTTTCCTGGGCTCAATAAATATTTCCTTTTTCTTTTTTTTCAAACGTAAATAACCCAGATTTTTTGAGGATAAGAGAATGGTGCATCAGAGCAGCGAAAACCTCTTATTTTAGAAAAAAAAATCTCCATTAAATTTTATCGAAAAAGCAAAAATTTAATTTGGGGTTCGGAAAAAATCATGCTTGAGTTTTGTACTTCGCTGTCCGTCTTGAACGATCTGTGACCTTTATAATAGTCCTTTCATAGTTGAAATTGTTTCTTCATTTCATCACCTCAATACGCAAATTTACCCGATGCTTACTCTTTTATTAATCTATTCGTAACTGATTTGATTTCAATCGGTAAAATAGGACGTTTAATTTTTTTCTACCTAGTACTCCGCGTGTTTATATCCTCTGATGATCTAAGGAGGCATTCTGAACCTTCATCAGTGAGAAACATTGCGGGACTTTAGCGTACTCATGGTGTTAGAATTTGAAATTGAAGTCTAACCTCCTTCAGCTTAATATTAATTTTTTCCAGTCCCATTATTTTTTATTTTATTTTTATTTTTTCACAAATAGTTTACAATGTCCCAATGGTACTAAAATGTTTTAAAAGCAGATTTTTGTAAATATTTTATGCATTTATATTTCATTTTATAAATAATAATATATTATTTGTTTTATCCGAATAATAACTTATCTATTTAAATAAATGTTATATATAATTAAATTATAATATATTAAATAATAATATATTATTAGTTCAATTGGAGGAACAATTTATTACATGATAACTATTTTATTTTTTGGCTATCCTCAGCTAGCTTTTTCATCTAGTTTGTCATGCTTTTTCTGAAGCATGACACGCTTTGTCTAAACTTTATTGTTTTTTGCGCAATATTGGTCATTTGTAGGAAAAAAAAATTCAGAGGATATTCGTGACGCAGGGTGTGTTTCAGAGATTTTATCATATACTTAGGTACTTTTTTCATTTATTATTTTTATTTTATTTTTAGTCTTTCATTGAATGGTAGCCCTTCTTGTTTGGCTGCTTTTTAATCTAAGGATCTAGTTCTCTAGAATTGTTTGCGACAGCATCTTTTGGAGCTGGATTTTATTTATTTATTTTTTTCTGGCATGTTTACTACATCTTATTGCAGAAATACAGTAGTAACAAACTATTTTTGTACTTTTATACTTATCGTATGAACCTAATTGCTTCATTTAGCTTATCCTTCTATAGTTTGGTGTATGATGCACATAGAATTTTGAATTCTAAAGGTTAGTTTTTACTTCTATAATGGTGCATTTCACCAAAAGAATAATTAGTGCGAGTAAATTATACATTTATGATGAGTCCTATCAAGGCATCCCTTTTATCAGGCAGTTCACTATAAAATTAATTTGTTGGAGGACAATATTCTGTTTTCTCCTTATTCCCTCAAGTGATTAGAAAACAAAATTATCTATAGAGAGATAGATATTATGTTCAAGAGATAATTCCTTCGACAATTGCATATCAAAACTTTCCAGCTGGCTAATTGGACAAGGCGTGGGGATTTTCGTTAGACAAGCAGGGAAAATGTTGATACCGCCTGGTGACAAAGCCTTTCTACACTCACCTCGTCCCTACCACTGGTGCCAGTTCCCATGGGCCAAAAGACCTTCCCCCACGAAAATCCGTGAATATCACCTGAACGCTGTACAGCAGGGATTAGAAGTTCCCTCCTTCTTTCATATTGTCCTTCTCAGATGCTCTCCTCGTCTTGCGTCCAATACAATACTTTACCTAACAGGCTCCCTAGCCGTCTCTTTTCTTATTCATTGGAACTCCTTCGTTTCTTATAGCGCAACAACGAAGTTAACAGCTACAGCTGTAGCTATGGGAAATCGCTCACATGTAAACCGACACAGCTAGGCATAGTCTCCTGCTCAATTCTCCATTGCTGGAATATTTATTTCGTTTTTATAATTTTCCAATTTGACAGCTGCGACCCACATAATTTTTTTTTCAAGTTGTCAACAACAAGCTAACAAATTTACAATTTTTCGAAATTTTGGAGAACGCCTTTCCGTGTGTATTATCAAAGTACCTCTGCATCAATATAGTATATTTTCCCTTTATTTTATTTATTTATTTTGTTTTTGTGAACATTTGGACAGTATGATTTTTTTTATATTTTATCATGGATATTTTTTAGTATAAAATTTGAGCTGTAGAAACAATTTGTTTGAAAAAAAATTAATAAAAATATAGCAAACGATTCAGATTTGTAGACGAGAATATGGGATGTGTCTCCAAAATTCCTAGTTCAGCTTTCTCTATAGGAATTTTTACCCAATAGCTGCATTGTTCTATTTTTCTCGCCCATTACGTCCTCCTTTCAACAAAATGGAATTTCATCCCGACATGCCGTTTATTTATCTTATTTGTTCCCATTTTATTTCTACTTTCATTCGTAGAGTTTTTATTTTTATTTTCAAGGCTTAGATACCTGTAGTAATTCAAAGTACCGTGTAGATTATACGTAACTCAATCTAGTGAGACTTGTCGTTTAGCACGACATGATACTGAGACGTCAAAAGAAAGTGTTACTACTATGTTGAATGCAATTTTAGAGGTGCCTAATATGTAGGTCGTAGTGCAGTTGAGAAAATCTTCACAGAACAGTGAGCACAGTTTGGTTAATCCAACTGAACAAGACGAATTCATTTTTTCTACCTCTTCTGAACTGTTATCCGCCTAAATAGTGTCCCGTTCAGTTTTTCGGCTCCTTTATTTCCCCAACAAGCAATAAGTATTACATTTTTTACCACCTTGGTTTGAAAATGTAGACGTAAAATTAACAGCTACGACGTAAGCGATGCAACGATGACGTTTTCTGTGGCGCCGAAAAATGTTTGGCGTTCTTCAGTCGGAAAAGCACCCACTTAACTCAATCTTCAATACTAGAAAACCAGGTACACAAAAACCTTCGAAATGGTGAAATTACACCTTAGAGTCATTTTACGTTGTTTCTGACGCCTCCGCCGTCCGTTTTGTGTTTCCTTCGAAAAAAAGACATGGTAGTCAATTAGTTCGACTGAATAGCCCAACTTAGACCTATTCCGTTTGAAGACCACCGAAACTGATTTTGTCAGGACAAGCTATCTCGAGGACAAGACGTCTGTGAACGAAAAAAAAACAACAGAAAATTACAATTTGTACAAAAAGGTTCAAATTTTGTTTTATTAGGTACCTATTCAATGATTAAAAAAAAAAATTCTAACCCCTTAAGAATGTAATTTTTTACGTATCAAGGTAGGTACGTATAATCTGAATACAATAAAAAAGTTCTATCCGTTCTCCGTCAAAACTTTTCTGAAGAAACTATGTAAGTTACGTACTTGAAATGTTCACCAAAAATCAATCTTGGTTTGACAATGGCTCAATTCTTTAGCCAAATCGCTACCTCTTTCGAAAATATTTTTTGGAAGGTTTCAAGGAGGGGAAAATTCTCATCCTCCCAACGTGTTTGAAACATAGATGTGTTTGGTATACATTTATATAGATTTTTTGACGTTGAATCGAATGACACTATAACGGAATAGATAGCTTTGATAGTTCTCGAGTTATTGCTGTTTTACAGTAAATTTATGAGATTTTGAAGAATTTGCCATGATGAGCTCGAGAATTATGGAGCTATAATTTAGCAAACATCCAACAAACATGCTCGACATAGCTATCAACAGTTTCGGCTCTCATCAAACGAAGTCGTGCAACAGGAAAAATTATCCGCACCCGCATCAGTTTTTGTAAAATATTTTCAAAAGGTTATTCCATTCCGCCCACTGGCTAATTAAGCGCTAATTTACATCGCCCGAGGGGAAAAACGTGAGACCGAAAAACCCCTCTCGGTACCAATCGACGGCGCTCTCACGGATTTCGCCGCTTCATGAATGGAAGAAAAGACTTTTTGAAGCTCTCCTCCTTTTCGAAACCGGTTACCTTGAGGCATGACAGTGTGTCCAGGTGGGTGGCCAGAGCAAAGAAGGCAACGCGTAGTTGCTGCCTGAGCTCTCATCTAAGCACCCATTCCAGCCATAGGATTCTTTTGCTCTGGCGGATAAGATGAGCTCACGATTATTATGGTCAGAGAGGAATGCGTGCCTATGCTCGAAAGCTCAGCTTGTGATTAGAAATGAACGAGAACGAACCTGAAGACTCTTACCTTCCTTATGCAGGCTCCATCAGTTGTCGTAGAAGACAAAAAGGATGAGAGTATCCGACTGATTTTATTCTATTGTTATTAATGAGTGGCAGATGAAAATCGAATGTAGTTCAACTTCTCATCTCGCTTGATTAATGAATGGGCACCGTTTAAAGCGAATCCTCTCTATAACATTCTCGTAACGCATAGCCGTCGTGAATGATATTGGTACAGAAATTACATAATAACCATTTTTCGTTCTCATAATAATAAGAGTGGAAATTGAATGCATTTCAAAGAAATTCGTTCGCAGTCAAAATGTATATCCACTTAAAAAAAAAGGTTCTTCGGGATTCCTAATAGATTTTGAAAAAGTAACAATTCATTTAAGTAGGATTGGCCATTTCGCGTACCAAGCCTAGTTCAAACTGAATATAACATAATCACTTGACTGATCGGTATCACTGAATACCGTGCGTAACCTAATAGTTACGCAATAAAAATAATAACGCACTATTTTTGTTTACTGTTGCTTTGTCACAAGTTAATAATTACGCCTCAATATAAAACCTAAACAACCTGTTACAAAAACATTATAAGATTCAAGTAGAATAACATCCTCGAATCGCTACAAGTTCTACTGACTTTAAAATATATTTTTATTTGTATCCTTCCCTATCAGATTTTAGCGGAATCGTGGAGGAAAATTAATAGCCCACCGTCGTTTTAACATTTCTAACGGCATAGTAATAAACCGGATTAACGTTCACAAAAGTTGTCATCCGATTTATTGATCATATATTGGGAAGAGTCGTACAATCGTAAAATCGTAAATACGAACGGAAAGACAAAATCTGGCGACTTTTATCGCCTGCTGAACAGCTTCCTCAATAAAATTTTAGTTTCCGAACTCCCTCAATATTCTAAAAGGTAGTCAGCTCGACAGGTCCACACCATCTAATATTTAAGGTTCGATATTTCAAAAGACCCTTCGGCCATAAAATAACCCACATCTTTTTCGATAATTTTTTTCCGCTTCTCGGCCCTTTGAGTTATAACTTATGTCACAGCGTTCTGTTCAACGATTTTGTCAGCCTATTGTAGGCAATCTACGGACAAAAGCGACGGGCAACATTGTTCAACCTGCTTGTCACGAAGTATTGGCAGTACGAGAGACGTTGGTCGCTCGAAGTGTCGTCGATGCGGTATATTATTTTTGATATACTCTCCAGATTTACCGACTGTTAGCTTGGAACCGAATTGCCAAAATAACAGTTTAAAAAGAATGATTTGTTATTCTATTCTCGAGAGTCCGCCGCAACAATGCCTCGTCTGTTTAGGTAACTGCCGAATTTTCCTGACAGAAAATCTGCTGACCACATTCGACATAAAAATATAACGACACATTTAGGATCAGTGGTGCCCACGCTCAATCAGTGATATATAGGGAATATTACTGATAAAATAGTGGAAAGTCCTGGAGATTACAGACGCTCTTAATTGTTCTTGTACAAGTCACTACAATTCCACAATAATCAATTCTCATTGAAAGCTAGAGTCAAACTGAAATTATATTATTTCTATAAACGGTATCCACAACGGTGGATAGTTTCCTATTGGTGATAGTTGTCACATGTTCTCATCTCAAATAACTTTGTATACATTTTAATTACGATCCACGGAAGCTCCCAAATTCCTCAAACCAACCCAAACTTTAAAAGATCCCATTCGTGGGCGTAGAAACCCAAAAATAATAGAACTTTTTTTCTTTTTACAACGAAGAGTTCTCGACGCTTATGATCAACACATAAATGCAGTCTGGCAGCGAACGAATTCCTATTTTTACGATTTGTAGGGTATAATAACGCCAATTCAGGAAACTGCAGGAACAGATCTCAATATTAAAAATGTACTATAATATTTTACTCGTTCCAGGGTATAAATTAGGTTACTAATTAGTTTTATATATCAGAATAGATAATATATTCCAACTGTCGTCTTTTTTCGATGGAAAGAAGCCCAATCAGGCTTCACATTCAAGCAATGACTAATCGTTCGGAAATGAACGTTCGTGGGACGAGCATCAGGCGACAATATATCTATTATTGTGACCTGCCTTTATCTCAAAGGATGCTGAAGTGAGTGATGCCGCCGTTGGTTATCTTATCGACTACGACATTCAACTGACGTCGGACCGAACGGGTGAACCGAACGACCGACGGAAACCGATAAGGAACGAATGTATTTAACTGATTTTTTCTGTCTGAGCCGGCAGAAAAAATCCTATATAAATCAAAATAACAGCTCGAAACGGCGCTGACACCAGAAACCCTTCCTTCAAGTGACGATAACAGCGGCCACGGTTCGCTCCAATCGAATAAATTTGAAGGGTGGAACGATAACGCGTGAACAGACATCATCTTTGTTTTTAAGATTCCGGTTACACTCAGATGTCGCTTCGTTCCCAATTAAGGGCCGAGATATTTTGTTTAATGATGCTGAGAAAGATGTAAATTATTCTCCGATTCCAAGAAAATGGAAGCTAGCTTACGTATATTGAAAATCGAATAATTGACTATGCTGCTAAGGTAAAATATTATAACGTAACATATATTAATACTAAAAATGCTCTCAGTAAGATATACCATCTGAGTCTTTTATTATGTTTATCCTTATGTTTAGAATTGAGTTATTTTCTGCTCATGTGAATAAATAAACGACCGCTTTGGAGGTTTAGAACGCAATAAATATAATTATTTTATTTTATATAAAAAAAAAATTAAATACCAATGAGGTAATAAATATCAAACAGGTTTTTAGCCAATGTAAATAAATTAATATCAAACCAAATAAATTAATATCAAAATCAAATTAACCAAGTTTCATGCTACAATCGCTTCACTTATTTGCTTAATTTCCCTAAATAAGTCCTGCTCTTCCATTAAAAACAAAAATTAAAAATGAAATTCAAAAATGGAGAGAGGTGGGACGTATTTCTTCCAAAATAATTTAAACCAGTTTATGTAAGAAAGTGTTGATTCATAAAACGGATTCAACTGTCTAATTAAAATTGATGTAAATAAAATAGCGCCCAAATTGTAGCACTGTTTACAACGTGAACCTGTGAACCTTTTACTGATTTGAAACGTTCCAACAGCACCTGACATATGTAGATATCGGACCTCCCAGAAAACGGTTGCTGTGAGAATCTTTGACTCGGATTTATCTCAACTCTCCCATCGTTCGGAAACCTCTTTCCCCTTAAGGGTATTAGATAATTATACGTGGACAGGTCCTTTCCGTTATGCTTACGGTCGCTTCAAAACTCATGTCCCACTTTGCCTCATCTCGTTGTATAGGTATTCTCCTGTTTTCCTCATTTCGTCCCAGCGTTTTCCATAACAACTGGACGCTCCTGACGACGTCCGTAATTATAAGCGCTGAATTATACGGCCGCCGACAGGAGAGCTATTCAAGCTCGACGAAATTCTGAAGAAGGTCCGACCTCCGAATTTACGCCGAACGAAATCAATTTGAACAAGTTTAAGGTGAATAACCTGGATGAATATATAATTCTGACATAAATGTGGACATATTTTTCCATTAAAGGCTTTGAGAGAAGAAACTAGTTATTCGATATAACGACTTTATTCTATAGACACCGACCGAAGGCATGATTTAATACTAGATGCCCCGAAGGCTGGATGAACGTCATTAAGCTCATTACCGGAACCTGGTCCTCAAACAAATAAGCATTAAACCTTGTTATTTAATTGTTTGCTTATCTCTTAGACTTTTATATTAACTTGCTAATTATAGGTGTAACTATGCTTCAAGTCGAGGTCTGCGACTTGCTATTCCTCGCCCCAAATAGAATCCTCATTTTTGGATCCCCAGGTGGTTCTCGGAGCCACCGAATCGCATCAAGGACTGCCTGCTTTCGGTTATTTCAACAGACAGTTTAACGATTTTTATCATTGTTTTCTCGAAGGACATTTATGATGATTCGCCAATCCATCGCTAACGTTGATGAGTGAATACTTCCTTTTTGTTGGTAAGCTCTACTTAACAGGCTTATTATAACTATTTTGTACCCTGTACTGGTATGTACACAATGTACCCTGATTTTTTTTTCTTCTCATTTATTGTAGTAGAGATATTTCGTACTATTTTTTGTCCAGGTGATTAGCAACTCCTGAACTCTGGACAATATCCGGAAATTCTTTTAATTGAATACTTCAAGCAATTTCCCTGACATGCGCGCTACTTTTGTTGGTTTTCCTCTTTAATTATCGAGGTAAATCAGGGATGTTATGAATAAGAACTTAGTTTAATGTTTCTATTATAAATTATAGGCTTTTAGCGAGGCTGATTGTTCACTTTTTTTAAGGGAACTTTAGCGCATTGTAATTCCGAAATGCCCCTTCTTTTTGTCTTGCTTTTCGGTATGTGATTCGGGCTCAAAAACCTCACAACATGCCGGTCTCATTACAAGACTGTAACTCATCACTAATTGAGATTGCAGAAACACCCCCGCGCAGTGCAAACACTTGTACTTCGTACTATTCATTGCCGAAAGCGCATATGCCGCTCGGACGCCATTCGTAATCATCCGACCAACTTGACAGCTGTGCTTCCATTCTGCTTTTCTGTACATCCATTCTGCTTAGAGTATTTTCTCGTTCGAATCCAACTTCGCCCCTAGCTCGCCTGATTCTTGATCTCACGGGACGATCAGTGTTTGCACTCAGCTTCATCCGCCTCATGACCGGAATCTTCCAACGCTGAATTCACAATCCTGAATAAGTACAGACGGTAGTAACGCCAAATTATTTCACTCCTTCTTCCACTCACTCGTCGATTCGAATTTGGTTGGGCTCGGCGCTATTAGCAACATTTCACGAAATGAGCGTCCTTCGGTGCTGACTCACAAACTGGTTGTACTTTTTAATGTGCCTTTTTCACGACCCCAACCAAAAAGTCAGGAGTTGCAATTTTTTGCGATTTCTCCTGATGCCACGCTAATACTGTTGGTTGTAATAAAAAAAATTTCGCATACAACTAATTTTTTTTTAATACTAGGCGATGAGTCAAAATCTATAACCGGTCCTAACCTGCGGAAGCCACGTAAAACAGAGAAGTTCTAGAAATAGTTAGGTATTGGCAAAAGGTTTTCACCAACGGTTTCCGTAAAATTGTTAGAATGGAAACCACATTATATTTTTCAGTGTTTTGAATTTGAAAAAAATCACGTTGGATATCTCTCATCAAATTGTCGTATTTAAACGTAAGATTTTAATATTTCAGACCCGTCGGAAATCTATTTATTGGTGATTACAACAACCCACTTGCAGGCAAACCCAGAGCATAAGTATTCTAAGGAAACAAGGCTAGTAAAATAAACACGTGTCGTAAAACAAAGGGTTGGGGATTAACTATTTAAATGGATGATTACATTCAACTTCAAAGGTCCCTCTTCCAGTTCAAAAAACGAGTAACGAGACCTCTTTCCTGGCTTGCTCCCAGTTTCCTGGCTTGCCATGCGCTGATTAAACGGTAAACTGTGTCTATAACTGGTTCACGAGACAACGTCGCGCCGTGTCGCGTCTCTGCAAAGGATGAGCTCTCAAGGTGTACAATCACATCTGGCGCGACTGCGCCACCGATGGGGAATAAGTATAGCAGCTAAGGTGTATTATTTTAAAACAGTTTCATGCCCCTAAATATAGGAAACCCGACAATACCAACGGCGGTGGCACACGGGCGGTTGCAGATGGGCCGCAGATGTTATCGAATGACTTTCGGTGCATGGGGGCTCGCGGAAGCGACCGTTCGCACCCTGTAAAGCAATTTCAATCGATCTATGCTCTCTAACTGGCATTGTTGTCGTGCTAATTTCTAATTTTGAGCGGGACTCGATCCGAAGATTGATTCACATGACAAGGAATGACTCGGAAGCGAAAAGAACTTGATGCGATCTGAGTGGTCAAAAGAGTACAGTAAGTTTAACCAATCAGAACGCTCTCTGTTCTCTCGGTTTACCCGTGTTACGCCCGCATGGGAATCGAATTTGAGAAATGCTCTGATTCATATAGCTGCCAATCATGGAACATGGATAGGCTATCCATTTGTGATAGTAATTATTCCGTACATTTGTGAACATTCCCACAGTCAGATTTGAAACTATAAGGTAAAACTCCGTAGCAACTATTGTAATTTTAATCATTTCGATTTTTCTTAATTTTCAAATTAAAAGCTAAATTATTCCCCTAACTGTAAAGCTGAAGACAGTGTTCGACGAGCATTCCAACGAGTATAGAACGATTTTTATAGCTCCAAAAACCCTCGAGTTATACCCTCATGTCAAATTTCTGAAAATCTCCCAAATTCCACACAAAAGCTGCGATAGCTGGAGAACCAATAAAGCTATCGACCCGCAATGGTCTCATTCGATTCAGCGTTCAAAAATCTATAGATATTGATACCAAATACACCTTTTTCTGAAAAAGTCGGAAAATAACATTTTTCTCCCCCTCAAAACTTCTCAAAACTACACTTAAAATTGAGGTAGCGAGCCATTGTCAGGCCAGGATTGATTTTTGATGAAACTTTCAAGAATTTAGCTTTCATAGTTTCGTCAGAAAAGTTTTGACGGCGTACGGCATACGGCGGAAGGATAGAATTTTATTTATTGAATATTCGGATTCTACGTGCCTTGAAAAGTAAACAATCAATTTTTGAGGGGGTAAGACAATTTTTTGTTGGGCGATTACAATGGTTCATTATTGGATAATAAACCAAAATGGAATGGACAAGGAATTTTCCGAAAAAAATCGGTGAACCTTTGATTCATCGATTGTTAGTGATGATGGATCGGTTCTAGATCCGGTATGAGGTCGCATTTCCGTTTCGAATTACACTCAATTATGCTATAATTTCTGACCGCTCTGTGTCTCTTCAAGAGGAGAAATAACTTTTGGAATTCCTATACCAAGATTTTCATTTTTAGTACCGCTATTACTCGGTATTTTTTAGTAATTTTTTATAGCCACAGGTCGATTTTTGAAGTTAATTTACAGTTACTTCAGAACATAAGCGATAAATCACCAGAACCGCTGTGTGAGGATTATTTTCCGACCGTCTTTACCGGCTTCTTGTACGGTTAATGGGACAAAAATCCACCACCGATAAAAATACCGTTTAGAACAACGTCGACTGAACATCGTTCAGTGAACTATCATTAAAGCTGATCACGATTTAGCTTTTCAAGTGGAAGCACTTGGAAGACAATTTTCTTATTCTCCACGCGGGCGAGCCAATAAAATACAATCATGTTACTTAAGGACAAGGAAAAATGATAATACAGGGAGAATTAAACATTTTCTGGGGGAGAATAAGTAAGCTCTGTTGTTCACCAAAAAGTGAAAGGAACTTACGATTATAACAGATTACTCGGTACAATAATAGATAGCAGAATTTTTTAGTTTAATCGTACTCTAAAGTTCTACTCGATTATTCATTTAATATTTGCAATAAATTCATTCAGAACAATTATAGTAAGTGAAATGGGGTCTATTGAGGAGCAAGATCTAATGAGGTCATAAAAACAGGAATATAAAGGATAATTAAACTTCGTCTAGTTATAAGAATACTGATAAATAAAAAATAATTAAGAATAAATAAAAAGAATACTGAATAATAAAAATAATTATCTGAAGTAATGTCATCCTACTCATACATTAAGGATTTTTTGGTGTTGAAAATACTTAGACACATTGCAGACAGACATTTTGTTGATTATAAACACTGAGACCATTGCGATCACATTCTTTATCACTTTCTATCAAATGAACTTCTAGCTGACGGATTGATTGAAATATAAGAAGTTTTTTGTTGATTTCATAATGTTTATTTTCTTTTTTGAAAACAAAGAGTCATCTAAATTTCTCGAATCATCTGAATTTATCAATTTCTAAATTAATGATAATTTTTCTTTCAAGACGTTTCACCACATGGATGACTGAGGAATTATGAGCTTTGTTGTGGTGAGGAGAGAGTCAGGAAAAATGGAAAATTAAGTTTGAAAAAAAAAATTTTTTTAAGGAAAATATTCGCAACGGCAATATTGGCAGTTTTCTTCTCTGTTCTTTCACTTGTCTCCTTGGTCAGCTCATCAACAATCGTTAAAGGTCGTTGACCACACCGCTCGAAAAGAAACTCGAAATTGCTCAGAATCGTTGTAAGCCGTTGAAGTCAGAAGTCTTCAGAAAACTTGAAGTTATTGTTGGCAAACACTCGAAAAGTTCGTTTTTCCTTTATAAGCTAAACCGTGTGAGCCGCGGGCCTTTTCGAAAAATCTTCCCTTTCAAAAACTCAACTGCTGCTGTTTGATAAGACATCTGTTTAACCGGGACATCTGCGTCTATTGGGTCTGCCGGGCGGGAAAGCCAACAGATCTGCATGCCGTATGTTACACTTCTGTTCGACGTTGCCCCAAACTCACACGTTCACATGGATCATACACCTATTGTACATTGTCCATGGTAAGCATGGTATTGCTGCTACTGACTTCATCTGCCGTCTGCCCCCTCGGCCGAAAAATGGGGAATCGCGCCTCGCGAACAGCGCGCGACCGATTGGTCATCGCCGAGCGAAGGATCGATATATTTCAATTGAAATTGCTCATGAAGATGGAAAGTATCTCTGGGCTAAATAAACGTCCAAATTTTTCGTTGAACGTTAATAAATAGTTTATAAACCCCGAAATTCAGTTATAAAAAATTTAAAAAAAAATTGCCCGTACCCCGTAATTGCCTAAATTGCTCGTACCATATAAATAAAATAAATAAATAAATAAAATAAACGTCAACGAATTTAATTGAAAAATGTTGATTTTCTCTCTTACGACGCCACTTTTTCGACGTTTCCCAACTAGAAACAGTAGATTTTCAATAGAAAATGGCACATTGCTCAATTGGTGGACAAAATTACTAAGAATAAAAATCCCAAGTTCAAAAAATCCCAATGCTTGAGTTTTCAAGGGTTATTGCTCGCCTTTTTGCCCTTCTGTTATCTTAAATTTGTGTGTAAACTTGTCGACGGATGTCGATCGAAGAACGTTCAATTTTTGACTCAAAACCCCTTTTCTGTTGTCGGCCAAGTTTTTGTCGCTCTGCCTCGCATGCTGAGTCTTCGTGAAAAAGGGACCTCCGTAGGATTACGTCTTTTCAAGGGACTTCTCTGTTGGAACACGTGCAAGCCTTGGGCCAGCTGGGCAAAAAGGAGACTCGCCTAGACACAACCGCCCATTGTGAAGCGAGCCACCCTATGCTAGGAGTACGTGGTTCTTCTTCCCTTCTTTGAAGACCATCTCTTGGGTTTGTATCAATTGAAATAATGTAAAGGCATTCGCCTCGAAGGAGCAAGCGTCATTGTCGGGAAATGGGGGCTACGTTATAAACGAGAGCTGCTGCTCGGGATAGGGCCGAGGGTCGATAAAAATATTACGAAAGTCCAACTCGCAGCAAGGGAGACGTACGATTCAAAGGGAGAGAGGAAAGTATGCGCAATACTGTACCCTAACGCTGGTAAAGGGTAAAGGGTTACGAAAAAACTTGCGCAACAAGAAATATTGATAAGTGCGAAAATGACCTTTTACCCGCAACGTCGTTCATTACGATTCCCCCAGCATTGGAGACTATTGCATCTAGTTATTCTACTTCTACGAGAAGAGAATACAGTTCGTAATATTCGCAACTTGAAAATATTGAAATTGATATGAAAATACTTCTCGATATTCGATCCAACAATATCAGCGTCTTTCACCTTGAAGAGTCAAGAGGTTTAGCGAGTCCGAATCATGTTTCTGATTGCTAATTTATTCTAATTTATTCAAACCGCTTAACGCTCATCCTCGTGCCAACACTAATGGCGATGACGATCCAATGAGCGATAGCGATTGATGATAATGGTTATGACGAAGGCCATCTCAACTTTAAAAAAAAAAATAATAATATTAAATCCGAGCGGAAATTTTAATACGCGTTCTGATCGTTGACAAATTTGTCAACCAAATTTTATATAATGACGATTCCTAGCTACTATATTCCCATAATATAATGAATAGACGGGAGAAAAATGCCATAGAAATTTTTGCAATAAGGAATAAACACGTATTTGAATATTCAATATTAATTCCAGAAGATTTTTTGAATTCGTCAGTTTAATTCAATATGCAGGTTCAACATTGGAAACTTGAGAGTCCAAATGATAGAAGTGGTTGAAAATTTCATTTCTAAGACGGTTACCATTGGTTAGTTATTGAATGATTGACCAAATTCGCGTCTAATAGGAAAAAATTCGTTCAGCAATCAGCATTTTCCGTACCTCCACTCGTTTTGAGTAGCTACACTTTATAGTTCCATCCGCTTCTGCGGGTATTGATCTAAGGTGTATTGTTCGTTGATGAAATATTCAAAATCCAGCTATCCCAAATCGGTTAATTTATATCATGACAGCGAGTGTTATGGGAAGTTCTACATCGTGGGATGCAGAGAGATCCATCAACATAAGGTTAGTATCAGAAGGCGTATGTGTTTGGTCTTGCAAGAAAACAGAAGCGTTATGAGGACCATGTGCTGCAGAGAACAGCTAACAGCAGCAGCCAGCAGTTGAAACACAGATCATGTTCTGGCCAACGTCTCAACCCAAAGGGAAGGTCGGCATTCGGCAGCCATGTGCATCCGCTTTCCGGCTGTTTTCTTCTACTTTTTCCGCGCGATGATATCTGTTTGGTCTCTGTTTACCAAAATACTTATACACCAGGCTAATTTATGTTATTTGCGTTCCTATTTTATACCGAGCCCATCTTTTCATCACGCGAATGGTTAAGAAATAGAATTCCGTTTTTATCGAGGAGAGATAAATTTGGCTCAATTTTGAGAAAAGAAGAGGATTGAGTCTAGTAACAAATGGTTAACGAATTCAACGTTGGTTGTAGTTTAGGATCGTTTCAGGAAAAAAGTTCAAATCGGGTAAGTGGTGGGCAATACTAGTGCGCCAATTAACAATAGTAGCCTAAAAGCTAGTGGACTGTATATAATATAGTTGTGTACCACGTGCAAAAAAAATATGGCTTGTATGCCCTGGTCGGATGGAGCTAAATAGCACCATTGTGTGCGAAAACTCAAAAATGGAGAAGAGCACGAGAAAAGTTGCATAAATGGGAATCGCGAGAAAATATTGAGTGTGATATACACCATGAATACATTTTTAAGGCCTTGAGCGTTCAGGATAAATCGGTTTACGCTGCCCGAAGTAATTTTTAAAAAAAGTTGAAATCTTATATCACGATGTTATCCAAAATCAATATAGTATAATTTTTCAAATTCGTTGAGTGAAAACTTTTTGATAGTTTCATTAATTGTCACTGTATTAATAGTCACTGTACGTCCCAAAATTAGTTAAAATTATTCAAATTTAACCGAATATTCCGTGACAATTATTATTTTGTCAGAATTTTTCGACCATTATAATCCGATCTGCTTTTGCAGCTGCTCTCAATCGAAATTTCTTTCCTCAAACCTATGTAGATTTCTAAGTTACCTCATACTCCCCGAGGACATGATTCTTAGGCTAGAATAATTTGAACAATCGAAGCACATCACGGAAGCACTATAATTCGAGGTTCGACTTTAAAGTCCACACACTGAAATTCGAAAATGTTGTTGATATTAAAACACGTTGCACAACGTATGTTAACGAACTGAATCTAATTACACGGGCCGAATACGGCTAATGTTAATCAAATATGTCGTGCGGTCATTTTTACACAAGATTTCCACCAAGAGCCTGTTCCATCCAAGTGTGGCTTTTTAATTTGAAAATGCCGACGACCCGATAGGCCTTTTGCTAGGTGAGGAACCGGTTCGTCATTTGCCTAGGCGCTAATGGTCCCCTCAGTCCGTATAAGCTATGATTAAAGATTAGCTCTGAAAGGATGGCATACGAATAAAGGAAGCTAATGCTTCGTCTTTGAAACGTCGCGGTGTACGTTTTGTGAAGAAGAGAACTTCCTTTAGGACCACCGCGATGCAACTTGACAGGATAACGTGCTCTTGCTCTTTAAAGAATACAAATAGCTGAAAATGTTGACCCAATCGAATGTTCTGACATGATATCATCGCTATTTTCAGGCGCTCAAACGTGTAGGAAAATTATTCAATGCCTAGTTACCTAATAACTTTGCATTTTCTGACACATAAATAACACTAAAATAATTACTCACATTCGTCATATATATGCAACTAGTTATGGCTTACATAATGGTGGGTGCGCTTGAATTTCGAACCGCGACGGCTTCTCAAATCCTTTCGTCAAAAAAATTAATTAGGCGATCCAAATCTGTCCCCGTTGCGAGATCGAGAACCCAAAAATAAACCGGACGCTTGATTCAATTTGGCCAATTTCAAGATCCGCTCAAACGAGTTTCTGATTTTGGACAGACAACCGGTAGACAGCTAGTCGGCCTGGTGTTACCTGTTGATGCAGTTGAAAATACGTCTCCGAAGTTTTAGAAATAAATTACGGTCTTGTGTGCAATAATAAACAATTGTTATTGCGCAGTAAAAAAAAGAATATTAAATTAATCCTCTTATATGCGCTTTAAGTATGGAGATCGAGATACAGGATAAAAAACGTTGCAATAGATTGTTCGGTGGTTTACTATTCCTTTGCTGTAACTATGATTTAAGAAAACCATTTATGTGGTAGTAACAAGTCCAAACATTTGTAAACGTATCAACCAAACAACAGATTGGTAACTATTATAGGGAAAACTCTGTAGCAACTATGGGCATGTTCCTCATTTTTCTTTTTCTTAATTTTCAAATTAAAATTTTACCAATTCGCCTTAGCGGTACAACTAAAGAGAGTGTTTGACGACCATTCTAATGAGTATAGAGCGATTTTTATAGCTTCCAAAATTCTCAAGTTAACCGAATTTCTGAAAATCTCGAAAATTCTACGCTAAAGCTGCGATAACTCGAGAACCATTTAAGCTATCGAGCCCGCGATGGTCTCATTCGATTCAGCGTCCAAAAATCTATTGAAATTGGTCTCAAAACCCCCCAAATACCGTTGGAGTTTAGGTAGCGATTTGGTTGAAGGATTGAGCCATTTTCAGACCAAAATTGATTTTTGCCGAAAATTTCAAGAGTTTAGCTTTTATAATTCCTTCAGAAAAGAGTTGACGGCTTTCGGACGGATTTTTTTAACCGGATATCTGGATTCTATTTGCCTTGAAACGTATAACATCAGATATTGGGGGTTAGACAGTTTACTTTATCTGGGCAATGGTTCATTATCGAATAATAAACCAAAATTGCCGCCTGACGGCCGTAAACGTTTGTTTGAAGAAACCTTAGTGCCGCTGCTATATTTTTGACAGGCAATATTCCTCTTACCTTTTAGTGCTACTTTTAATACGAATATCGTTGGTTCCAAGCGAACTATCGAATCCTGCAATTGTTGACTCAACGAAAGAGAGAAAGTAAAAGCGATTTAGCTCATTTATTGTTACCAGGAAGAATGCGATTTGACTAAAGGTATAATCCTTGACCGCATAGAAGCGCGAGATACAAAGATCGCCCTTCTCTCGACCATATGGCAGATCATCAATTCTTCTTTACCTTTCGAAGCACGCTCACGACGAGGAGCGAGTTCCTTATGCAAAACAAGAATCAGAGGACAGCCACACACGCACGGCCGAAGTAGATTACACACACGTATCTAAATACAATCCCTCTGCGTACCTCGCTCCCACTCCGTCTCAAGGTCGCAAGGATGAGCATCGCCTTCGGGCGATTTTTTCGATTTAACGACGAAATCCAAGTCTGTTCTCCCTCTAATCGCAACATAAACGCTTTTTCAACTCTGTTCTTATTTTTTAAGACGGAACTCGTTTTATTTTTTCACCTTCCGTACCTACGTAAAGTGAGAAAACATTATCGCAAATTACAATGTGTAATTCAGACGTATCCTTGAAGTAAGATGAAGCCAGGTGGTCAGCTAAGTCTTTTGTGCCTATTCAGCGTCTAATCGATGCATTAACGTCGTTTGCATAAAGCTTTTAAAAGCAGACTAATATAATTGTAAGAGCTGAAAATCTGTTTCTTCATTCGAACGTTTGAATGGGAATCGCTCATTTCGCAAAAGCTCATTTTATGAACGATCTTTACAACCTCTTAATAGGCTACGTTATTTTCCCATAAAATTTCCCATGCGGTCGAAAAAATAGTTATTTTTAAATCTGAATAATTTATCTGATACTGCTCAGTCCCAGGGTAATAAAATTGTATTGATGAGAATACCGGTTATCATAAAAGAGATACACGCATTTCGGACTATTTTTTTAGCATTAAAAGTAAAGCTTAAAATATTCTGGACCACACACAGCGTAATCGGACCTAGAATGAGAGAAGATAAAAGTTAGAAAAAAAAGTTATTCGAAAATAATTTCGATAATAATTGTAGACACATTTTCAGGGATACTTTGCCATGATTTTAATTTTACTTGGTGGCTTTTTACTTCTTCCATTTTTACGTAGTGAAAATGTCAATACCTTTGAACGGTTGAGGTTTTAACATGTTTTCCTTTATAATCAGATGACGCTTGATTTTCATCGTTGGCTCACACATCGTAATTCCACGGTATAAGCTTTTTTCGCTGTTTCGCTAGTGTGTATTTTGATTTTTACATCCCGCTAATACTCGGACGAAATATGTTTATTATTTATAATAATAAACTAGAAATAGAGATAGAGAAAACAGCAAGCGAATGACTAGATTATTATCGTTAGAGTCACACGCCGTACTTCCATGTGATTTGCATTTTTCTTCAGTTTACTTTGAGTTTCTCATTTTTATAATGGGTTATACCTGCCTGCCGGCTTAAACATCGAAGTACTGTGTGATTTATACTCACCGTTGGTTTGCATCCAATAGTTGTTGTACAATGAAATAAAACATTGGCTAGTTCGCCTAATTCTTCGAGTTCTCCGAGGACTATCGCACATTTTGGCCATGTGTCAGAACACAATTATCCTTACATCCTAAGAAAATGTTGAAAAAAGGCTCATTTTTGACAAAAGATATAACAAATATATCATCAGAAAACCCTGTCTCAAAAATCTATTTCTTTTAATGACGTCACAAGAGATTCGCTCGTCGAACTATTGTGAAAACCAGAAATAACTGAGCCCCTGCGCAACGCCCGCACTTGAACAACTGAGTTTTCCCATGGCCTTGCCAGTGTAGTTACATTTATTCATGTGGAACTCGGCAAAATTCAAGGAATTTCCTGATTGGTTCAAGTAGAGGAGACAAGTTGTGCATTCTTTTATAGGACATTAGCATCGAACGTTATTACATCAAGGCATTCATGTCAGGACTTGCATGTGGGAGGGGACCTGAACATTCCTCATCGAGATCCTCATTCCTGCAGAATCTCATTTCGCGCATGCCGATCTCGTGATTCCCCCAAGTAACAGTGGCCCCTCCTGAAACAGGTTCGGCGTGCGGCCTTCTTCGATCTATATGAATTATCCACCCCCACACTCGAATATTCAAACACAAACACACGTACAATATGAGATACAGAGCCCGAAGGCTTTCGGTCGGCAGCTGATGTGAACGTTAAAGTGGACATTGTTTAGTTGTGTTTACTGGCAACATGCAAGCCAATGAGCGAGGCAGATGTCCGGGATCTGAGCTAGGCCAGGAAGGGGTGACGTCGATTCCCAAGGCGAAAATGTTTGTCTAATGCCGGTGGTTCATCATCGACTGATCGCCTGCCACGCGGCAACAACATAATCTCTCAAGTCCTGAACGTGCCAGCGCTGGACGTTCATTTTTCGTTTGATTCAATATGTATAAGGCTAAAACACGTCATGGGAAACGACGGAAGACGAAAAACGATCATCGATCGGAACGTGAGCTTGGAAATTTGTTGGATGGTCGATATTAGATAAAGTCGATAGTTGATAATTGCTTAATGAATATGGGGCACTATCTGAAAAAACGCTGCAAAATAATTGTACAGAGGTTTATTATTGCTTTGCCAATGATCAAAGAAAACCAATTTACTACCAATTTATCTATTACAACCAAAGAAAACCATTTACTTGTAATAGTAACTATCCCAAACATTTGTGAACATTTCTACCCAACAACAGATGACTATAAGGGAAAACTTCTAAACAAATATCATAATATAAATTATTTTTCCTGATTTTACCTAATCTAAAGTCAAAGTATTTGACTAATGATACAGTTTTTGACTAACATTCCAACTACTCGTAGTATAGAACAATTTTAGTACTGCTATAAAAATGCACGAGTTATAACATCATGTCGAAACATTAAAGCTATCAATTAATTTCTCATTCGATTCAGCGTTCAAAAATCTACGTAAATTGATACCAAACACACCTTGGGCCAAAAAAAACCTTGAGAAATAAGAACCCTTCTTCAAAACCGCCCGAAAATTCCCTTACGATTGAGCTACCGATTTGGTTAAAGAATTGATCCAAGATCGATTTTTGGCAAAGTTCCAACTATGAAGCTTTAATAGTTCCGTCAGAAAATAGTTGACGGCGGAAGGACAGAATTGTTCATCGGATATTCGGATTCTACGTACCTTAAAACGTACATCAATTTGTTTGAGGGGAGGAGAAAGTTTTTCTTGAGCGATTGCAAAAAAAAAATTTATTTTCTTCTTTATAATAAATAAAAATTATACTGGGCACACTGATTCCGGAGCATGCGATTTTATTCTGTATATATCCACTTCAAATATTTCAATTATTCAAACTTTCAATTTTTGGAATTTTCAAAATTCACTTTTTTTTTTTTAATCAACGATCCATAAACGGAATTACATTGTCGATCAATAGCTGTCAATTCGTGTAAATGATTAGAGCGGGAAGAGGATTCCGATGCAGCTCTCGGAGCAGAAATGGTTTCAATTAGAAAATCAAGCACCGCCGCGTACCTATTGCCTCAATCGCTAACAGTCGAACGTGCTCACCATATAACTGCCAAGTCAACGATCGTTGCTGCATAGAAGGCGGTGATAAAAACTGTCTGCCTCGTTGCTGAGTCGAGAAAGGAAAAGAACGAGTCGGATTGCAAGCGGAGGGACATTGTGTTATTTCATTGCGAGAAAATGATCCGTCAGGCGTCTCGTTGGCGCCTGCTTCATCGTAGCTTTCCTTGACGTAATGACGTAAGCGAAATGTTCTTTTACGCTTTCAGGTGCTACATTTGCGTATTTGCCTGGACTATAACATCAACTAACTGCTTGTTTCATTCGAAACAAGATAGAGACCGTTTCGTCCATTCTGCTGACATGTGGTCTTTTCGAAAAGCAAGGTACACATGGCCAACAGAGACTCATCGCTTTCGACAAAACGAGGTCTTCCTGTCGAGTGATTGGGCGCACATGAGAATCCTTCAGAGAAGGAAATCCGACGAAAATTGGAAACCCGCCACGTGAAAGAGCTTCCATATGCGACTTTAAATGCGCCTTTACCTGGAAACAAGTTACGGCTTAGTCATCCCACACAATTGAAATACCTAAGGTTTTGTTCGTTTCACAATAGATAAATAAGCATTCGACAAATAACGTCGACCTTTCTTTTGATATATCTACTTTACAGGATCTCGGTCGCCGCTGGGTTCGATGACCTCGTCATCGTTAGGAACTGCTACCGGACAAAACATGATACAGCCCAGATAGTCCGGAAATACGCTGCCGATGAATTTGTGAACAATTATTATTATTTCATGTACAGGGTGAAACGTAACTTCGCCGGCTCAACTCCAACGTGTTCTTCAACTAGTCCACGACAAAAATTATTACAACATTACTATACATTATTTTGCAAACATTATTATAACATGATTATACAAACATTTTTATGACATTATCATAAAATTACTTCCATGTTTACGTAGAGAATGGAAGTATTTATTGTGATCGTCCGAAAAGAGAATGAAGGTCGAAAAACACAAAAATTAATTGCAACATTAAAAAAGTTGCATTTTAGTGGAGTAGGAAAAATGGTCTAGATCTGCAAAGATGACAGTTTGATACGTTAGCTCACCTACACATTTTTGCCACGTATTCCATTTTTCAAGTCTCGATTCGATTTGAAAAAAATTTAAAGTTTTTTGCAACGGTGTTATCAGATATGAGTTAGCATGCAAATCACGTTATTCGGTACTATTTTAGAGAAGTAAGTTCTGAAAGCACGAAAAATAATAGCAAAAAAAACTTATTTCTAGTAGAGTAAAAAAAAAAAAAAAAATGTAAGGTATGGGATATAAGGACATTTTTGATCGGAACTTGGTTGAATAACGCGTCTGACAAGGGTCGGATATTGGCGGCAGTTTTGTTATTCTTGCTATTGATTGTTCCTCAGAACATTGGTTTCCACCTAAGAACTTTTTCTTCATTGAATCTTGCATTCTTGACTAGAAAATAATTCTTCATATCAAACTTCAACTATACACCCCGTGTATAATGTTGGGTAATCCCGTAATTACAAATCACCCAATCCAAAGTATTTTTTCTAGAAACATTATTTAGAGAATCGGATTATAATATACGTATTAGCTACATTCGTTTCAGGACGATAGTATGGTTGCTATAGCGACGGGCTGTTCGCATTGGAACGCGCAAGATTGATTTTAGAAAAACCCGTATAATTATACTGCACGTGCAGGCCCGATTGGCTATTATGGAGAGGACAACTGTAGACCACTGAATATTGCATGACCGTTTGTGTTCACATACTTCTACGTTATTCCCGTAGCCTCGCCCGCAACGACAGGAAACGGCGTTGAAAAAATCATCACGATACTAAATCCACTATTGTGCGTGAATCAGAGTACGCCTAAAGAACAATAAAATTAAACGCCACTCAATTTTCTCAATTTTTATCTCTAATTAATAGTTACAGCCGTTGTCGATGACGAGGAAAAAAGAAAACCATTGTTTTTCGTGTATCGAAGCGAACACTGAAAGACGATTTATAAATTAAGACGCCTTTCATGAAAATACTCCTTATTTGTTTTTGTAGCGATTAACTCACTAGCTTTCCATTACTCACGGAAAAATCCAAACTAAAAGCACCGAATACTTTTCAGCGTTTCAAAATTTCGGGAAAAGCACTGTTGGCGTTTTTTAAATGTTTTGAAAACCGCTCAATATTTTTTTGCAAGGATGAAAGATAAAAAAATTCGACCGTTGTTGAACGTCATATTTATCGTAAAATCCGCATAATTGTTACGATCGAATGCAAGGATTTTAACGGTGAATTGCACTGTATTGTTTACATCTTGGGAGATGTGACCTTTTTCATAGATATAATAGATTTTTTAGGCGACCGGTTTGTGTAGGTATGTTATTTTTGGTATCGAGTAATACTTTCTTCGAAGTTGAACTCATTAAATCGCAATTTTCATTCTACTTGAGAATCAATTATTTTTGTGGTAAGTGGTTAATGGCAACACTTGTCCGATTTTTTATGATTCAAATATCAAATCAGATTTTCGAATGTCGATTCCATTTTTGGTTCATCGAACAAGTTTATCCCGCCAGGAGATTAGACTAACTTCTGTGAATCCGACCGAAAAATCACATTTCATTGCCGAATGCTGTTGAGACATTTCTAAATGCGCACTATCAATTTTTGAAACCATCAATTAGAAAGGGAAGCAGATAAGAAATGTGAGAAAATCTCAACGAGAGGAATGTGCGCGTCAAGGCCTCGTCGGTCACACATAACATTAGGTTAGCTAAGCGCGGCAAAGGTGAGACGGTTGCGGTTGAAGGAGGGAGTATCTAGAGGGAGGGGAGGCGCTAAATCAAAGCCCCGCCAAAGGACTTGACGAAGGGACAGTTGGGAAGAGCGGAGGAAATGTAAGGGAAGAACTCTTGGCGCCTTCCAGTCTGAATCACACCTGCACCTCCCACTCTCGGAACTGGCCTGGTCCAGGATGGGATTCTGTGAGATGCTTGAGGAGCTTGGCACAGGTGTTCGTCCCGCAATGCCCCTCAACCCCGCACTCTCGTATTCCCAACGACGTTTGAGGCCAGACATTTTCCAAAGAACGAATCAAGAACCGCGTCCAGTGATCTACCGAATTTTTTGCACCAACCTAATGAGCCTGGGAAGTGAAACGTAAGGGGGAGCGGAACGTGAAACTGGAAAATATATAATAATGAACAATTTTTCTTAAAAAAAGTTACAAAAAAATATTGAAATGTGGATTAATATTTATTTGCTTCAATTATAATTTGAGAAAACCATCCAATTCTATTCTCGATTTTCTTGATCCAATGTCAGGTGAAGATCGATTTTTGGTGAAAATTTCAAGTGTGCAGCAAATTTCTAAAATAGTTTCATCATTAAAGTGTTGACGGCGTACGGACAGAAATTTTTTATTGTATATATAAGGATTATACGTACCTACCTTGAAACACTAAACTGATTTTGAGGGGTTTGAAATTCTTCTTGTTTTTTATTGAATAATAAACCAAAATTTCAACTCTTTTCAGTATTCAAATGGTAATTTTTTAGTTTTTTTTTCGTTCACAGACAAACGCCGCAATAACTGATTCACATGTGGTAAATTCAAGTTAGTAGTTCCGAAAACCTGTGTTAACCGCGTGGCACTGAGAAAACCACGACATTTTTGCGCTTGTTTTGGTTTTTTAACTATATTTTCTACCTTAGCAATTCATATCGTCTTCTTCGCGAATATCCTTTTGAACTCAATTAAATTAGCAACGATTCAATAACAGAACCAGCTTCGTGGGTCTAATAGTGCCCTACCTAGGAAAATTAAAAAACAAAATTTTTTTATAAAGTTTCTGTCAACGACCGATTGAAAAATAGAAGAAAATTCCAACTCTACGAAGAAAGTCGGTATGAAGTTATAGCGCAAATTATTAGCTGTATTTTAAGCGCAGAAGTCGGCCAATGAGTTTCTTCACAATCGCAGAAAAAAATTAAAGTGGAGAGCGGTTTTTGGTTTTTCAAAGTTGCGAGCACTATTTAGTATTATGGATATGTGAATACTAAGAAATGAAAAAATACGTGCGCTGAAATGTTATGAATGTGATACATTTCAATAATCCTCTCGATCTAAAATAAAAACTCCTCATCGTGCGCACTACAATCCAAATTACTAACAAGGAAATAACCGTTACTTCTATAACGGTTTCGGTAATAAAAAACTGTAATTATCCAATTCACCGTACGACTTATTGTAGATGTAGTGACTGGGAAGTAAAATCGTGAAAGACGAGATTGCAACCGAAGTTGGAACGAGGAAGAATACTAAAAGAAAAAGTGTCACGATCCTGTTGAAAGTAATCACGAGAGTTGCTGAGTAAGTATCGTTATGCTTGAGGAAATTAACCGTAACCGGCTTTTGTTAACGAACGTTTCTCATCTCTAAAGTATGATTCTTCGTTGGAAAACGGCGAACAATCTTGACGTTGATAACTTCACAAATCAAAATATCAAAAAAATAAATGATACGAATTCTTCGTTTCTGCTTCAAAATCAAATTTACCGCGTCGCATTTCAAACAGTTCTAACCTCATATAAATATATCTTATTAAGGTACTTTCCAAATTTCCAAGAGGAAAAACTCTGCAAATTATTGTACAGTGATTTACTATTCCTTATAATCTTTGCTTCAATTGTGATAATAATTTGGGATGATATTGTGTGCTAACAATTATTTTTTATAAAAATATCCCACCCGTTTTAGGAACAGGCAGAACATTTTTCTATGAATTTGCGAAATCCTACTCTGATATTGTGTCTCTGAAGCGGACTCGCTTCCGCAATCCATTGAGAATACATCTTCCTCGTCATTCAACACTTCTTTATCAGCGAAATCCGCTGATAAAGAATGATGATGATCTCAATATGGTTCAACAATCAATAACCACAGTGAAAATGATTTGAAATAAGGAGATTCAATTTTGAAAAACAAGTGGGACTGCTAAGAGAAAATATGCTCTGCAGAATATTTTGCAGTCTTTGTTCCAAAATCGATCCTTTATACTTGGCCAAAAATTCTCCTTACTTTACACTCTGTAATTAGCAATTTAAAAAAAAAAAAAAAAACTGCCTTAAAAAGTGAAAGTAGAGTGAAAAGTAGATCGGTCTTTAAAAAAAAACAGAAAAATCTGTACGTTTTGATGGTTTGAAAAAAACAAACTACTTTTCATTTTTCATACTTCCCAGTTTCAAAAAGATAAGTAAAAGAGATGAAAAGTATATAAATATTTTTTTAATGGGCCCCTAAATTCGCATCTGACAATCACAAAAAAATGTACTCGCTAACAAGAATAATTTACCTAACAGAAAACTTGAAATTTTGAGAAAATCTCGTCCACACGAATCAACGTTTGGTGTTCATTCAAGCGAACAAAAATATCACTCTCATTATCCGATTATCGCTAATTGTTAGAACTCTAAAAATAAGAGTTCGCCACTTTCGCGCTGATTTCTTCAGATTGAAGCAGATTATCGTTGACGCCTACGCCCTCTCAACGAAGTCAACGTGACTGGACCGGATGCCTGAGCCACCTGCGACTCCCTATTTCTGGGTTGACTGCCCGTCCATCGTTGACTTCGTAGAAGGGAAGTTTAATCGGCGATGGTTTTTCGTATGCAGACGATGCCCATCCAACGCCGGACGTCCTGTCCCATCCTCAGGTGCTGTCGTTCAACCCCTTTTGTCTGCGATGAAAATCCCCACTCCGCGGGTAGACCTACGGTTCAGGTGTGTAAATCACAGAAGCGTTACGGATTTCACAGACCGTTCTCCATCGATGACTCTTTTTCTAGGGATATGAATATTATCAACCCTTGACGATCTAACGATACACAAAACATCTGTCTAATATTTTTCCACTCGAAAACTGTGGGACCTGTTCGGAGTCAGGAAATCAAATGGAAATCAGAACAGGTCGGCTGGGTGGGAAATAAATCGACGGGTTTTTGTCTCCGTTGACTGTCGAGTCCCACGATATTACTCCCAGCTCTCCGTTCGCTTGGTCGGACTAAAAATTCATGAAATTGATAATTTCTTAAGAAAACGGCTCTGATCAACAGGTTCTGTCAATCAAACAGTAAATAGAACAGGTTATTGGACTTTTTGTGGAGAATCGAACCCGAACCACTTAGTAGGTGATTAGGTATAAAGAATTTGGGCGCTTCTGTGGAGGCGATCAGGGGATTTCTCTCTCGAGCAGTCGCTACAGGCGTTAAGTTCCACGAAAAGGTGAAAAACGTAAAACATAAAATTTGAGGGGTAGGAGGAATTTTCGGTGGCGATTACAACGGTTTATTATTTAATGATAGAATAAATCAAGAGTACATTTTTTCCAAATTATCCACACGCATGCTACGTTTTGTTATATGTGAACAAATAAAAAAAATATAATATAAATATAAAAAAAATTAATAAAAAAGATAAGGTTTTGAGGCAAAGAAAGAAGGCGATATGTTTTGAAAATTGCTGCGCTGACTTGGAGCCCTAGAAGGCAAAGAGATAGTAAAATTTGATTCAACTATCCGGCCAAGGAGGAAAGTTCATTTTTTTTTCTAAGGCATATATTATTATCTCATGAGTAATCGCTATTTGCCTCAACGGTGTTCGAAAATGTTTCCACTTTTATTGTCATTTTAAACTGCTGCCTAAAGCTGAAATTCGCAACGGCGATATCCGATCTCCGATCTGAATAGTCCGCACAAAAAAGGCAAAATGCAACACCTAAGCGAACATTTTTTTCTTCCTATTTGCATACTGATGGGCTACACGCAGAGTGAATTGCTTAACTCGCCCGCTAAATTGCTACGGGCAGGAAAATTTATGAAGTCATGAAAAATTCATTTCTAATTTATTCGCTTCGGCCGTTTGCACCTAACAAACGAGAACAGTTTTAAAATTCGGCAATACCAAAACGACGAAACGATGGGCGAGGAAATAAGACGATATCAGAAAACAGGTCTTCTCAAGTCTTTGAAATATGATGCTCTGATTGGACGGACCGAGATTTTCAGGGCTTATAAAAGACTGCTCAGGTGGTTGGCTATACGCAGACTTCGTAGGCCCTCCGAGAGTTACTTTATTCTGTACCGTTAGCGAGCGAGACGAAGTGAAAGCCCCAAGTCTTCCTCAAGTCCCTCTAATCCTCACGCCTTCCAACTTCACTAACTCAATCACGTTCGGCTTACAATCGCGTCTTTCACGATGAGACTCACAGGTTTACGGCGAACTTGGTAGAATGTCTATGGCCTACAGTAACCGTAACGACAAGTGCAGCTACTTCAAACAAGTTCTATATCTTTATTAACATTGTAAGTATCAACGAGTTTCAAGGTAATTTTGCGACTGTCAAGGACTGGAAATATATTAATTCCTCCCGCTTGAAACTCATGGAAAATAATCGTGATATTGAAGTAGAATGGGCCAACGAACTGGGCCATTATAGAGGTCGAAAATGTCACACAAGTAGCGCTAATAATTTCTACAGAATGTCGAACTAAGCCAACATTTTAGGTATCTATATTTTCCTATACAAAAGGTGTATTAGAAATCATACTCCCTGGAATTTACGAGTCCATTTTACGACTGTTTTTTGAGATACAGTTGAGTTAGATGAGATTACGAGTAAGTCCTTCAAAAATATTTTTTACCCAATAATGACTTAAGTATTGAGAAAATCTTCGTGGTAAAATCTTACAGACTACAAATTATTCTATTCTAAACTAAACTAGTTCTTGTCCATACATATTTTGTCGACATCGACATATTTCGGGTTCATAAATTTATCGAGTTGCTTACTTGAAAATTGGTTCAACTGTCAAAAACTAAAAATTAGTTCAGTGAACCTGAAATTTGAGATAGATTCCTGACTTTTTTTTGGTTAACTGTAGACTAATAAAACCCATGTGAATAAAACCAGGTGTTTTTTTTTGTCATATTTTCATCATGTGCAATAGAAATTCGTGGAAACGTCAGATTAGATGCTACGTTCTTTGTACATAAGTGGCCAAAGCCTTTACGTCACACCGGTTTTTGTTTCTCAGTCACTCCAAGGGCCCCAAATTCGTCATAACAGTTTATCAAGGTTAAGTGGCATAAGTACAAGCATGCTGCCGTGTTCTACGAAAAAAGAAAATCACGAAAGCCATTATAATGAGATAAATAATTGAAAAGATGAGAATGTGCCGAGCAGATTGTAAAATATTTCTCTCATATTAGGAATAATTAAAGCCAAGCCTAAGTCGTTAATGTGTTGCCTAGCCGATAATAAATCTCCTATACCACATAACTATCATCTAGGAGTTCTTCAACCTTAGTTCAGCGAATGAAAACCGGCTTATGGTTCGGTCAGTCAGGCGTCTCACATAATCGAAGTTTTTTTTTTTTTTTTTAATTATCGAGTATAATAAAGACGCTGGCCATGTCAACGCTATAAAAGGCTCAAGTCACTCCTTTGCGACGATGTTACGCAGGTATGTGAAAAGGTTTTGAAGAAGCGTCAGCTCGATTTTGAAAAGAACATCTGTTAAGCAGATAACACAGATGTTTTCTCGTCGTCTAATTCGACGAAGAGCATAACAATTTTCCCTCGTTTGGAAATGCTGAAACCTCGTCAATTACAGAGCCCGTTCTACATCCAGAGACAGCAGCGAAGGAGAGCAAGCTATGCACCAGATTCATATTGCTGCGGGAAATTTTCCGTAGGCAGAGAAATTATCAAGACTGCGAAGCAATTGCATTCTATCCAAGCAGAAGAATCTCCAATACGAATAAATCACGTTATAATGATTCAATAGATTTCTTCAGTTATAGAAGTGTTTTTATAGATTGAGAAGCGACTTTTTCCACAATATACGAAGATTATTGAACTGTCTTGTGTTTAAACGATGAGTTTATAAATTTTAAATAAATATTAATATTGTTCTTGTATTCTCTCCCATACACAAGCCCAACAAAACCATACACAGTAGAAGTCAACTATTACGTAAAACAATTTATCTTTAAGAACAGGAATTGTTTCAAATAATTTACCTATTATGAATGTACAGTTTAATTGGCGCGAACTTCGTAATACCATGTCCTGTGAATGAACTTTTTTTTTTAGGATCTTTGGTCGATTTTTTACTCGCGTGCATAAATAAATCAGTTTCAGTATTAAGATGTATTGTAGTCAGGCTGTGTTCGCAGATGCTCAAGCAACTTCAATTTCGCACCTCGCTTTTCCGAGATGGCACTGAGGAAGGGCTATACAGATGTTCAAGGCAAGGCAAGCCGCACTGGACTCAGGGGCCATATGGTGGAGTTATTAACATACCAAGATGCATTGTTGCATTTCATTTAGCCTGTGCATGAGAAGGAAAGCATTGACGGTTCAGATTCGTTCCGAAGAAAGACATCTCAGGCAACAATGGTCGACTAAAGGGGCACCAAATTGAACGTCGACTGAGCAAATGAATACATCGAATCGCTCTTTCCTTCGAGGCGTCTTTCATCTTTACCTTCTAATCCAGCGCGCCGCGTTCTGCCCACGTTCCGGCGCACTGTGAGCATAGAGATCAAAGTCGAAATGGCTGTTTTAATAGTACATTGTGAAGAGGAAAATAGAGCGCCAGGAATAGAGGAATAAATTAGATTAAGGGGTTGGAGGTATTTCAGTTAGACACCAGGTGTTTTGTAAGCTGAATTGATATTGTCAGACGAAAATGATGACTATATTGAGCTGAATGCGCGTAGTGAAAACAATAAAATGACTTTCGAACGTAGGAAAGTGAGATCGAGGTTATAAATCAACAACTAGTTTGAAATAAATAAAATACAAATTGGAAGAATCATTCTCTTATTAGGGCCTATTTAAATAATTATATTATGTATGTTTGTTGAATACTATTATTCTTCAAAAATGGAATTTATCAGATGCCTGTTGTAAGTAGAACAAGAATGTCACTGCTGTCTTGATGGTATTTATATAACTGAAATTATTAATTGTTTATGTTTGATTATTTTTACTTCAGATTCGAATTCTACGTCTGATTTACCGTAGGAATAATTAATTAATCAAATTTGAACAGAACAGTAAGTATTTGCAAAGGATTTTCAAACTTGAAAAACATGAAAACGTGTAGCAGTGAAATTAGTAAAAACTAAACGTTGTCGTCGAATTTCCGCCGTTTTAACGTCCAATTCGGATTCAGCGTTAAATTTCCTATAAGAATTACTTTCAAAAACGCTCAAAAATAAAAGTTTAATTTATCACCTTTATCGATGCCAGCGGAGCTCGATTTATGGAAAATAATTTCTGTGGCGCTGTTTAAATTTTTTTCACCGAACTTTTTGCTATGTACGTGTGTAAGGCGTTCAAATGAAGACTCCTGCATAATAAAATAATTGATTCACATAAACCTTGACCCCGAAAATCACGGTTAAACTCCAATTTTTGAGCTTTCAGAAACCAATTTTTTTGGTCCACTTGCGGATTTTTTCGAGAAATAAAAAAAATCACAAAAATACATCTCGGCAAGACACAACTTTCCTGAAAATTTCAGATTTTTATCTGTGTTGAAAGACGAGTAAAAATTCGTTAAATTATCGGTCGAAGAGAATCGCAGGGATACCCCTTGGATTTTTTGCGAAAAATGTTTTGATATCGATTTCGCTCAAATTCAGCATAATGATAGTGGATGATGTGTACATCGATAATATATGCTTCATTCTTTGTTTCTTTGGCACTAAATAGATGAAAAGAACGTTTAAATTTGAAGAATGTGATGTTTTCTTGTATAGTCCGCTAATATTGTTGAATAACGCAGAAACGGTTGAAAAATGAATAGGTACATTACATGGGGAAAATGTGGACTGTTAAATCACCTACCTTTTGGTACATTCAAATGTCTGATAGTCCACTGATATAAAGTTAGATTGATAATTTCGCACGTTTGAATTTCGCAACGGGCACCACAATGGATTTTCATTGCAACGTTCAAAACCATACTGTTTACTAACATTTGGCTGCAAATATTTTTAATTATCAATCGACATTGCTCGGATGAAAAATTTTATTTACAAAATTTTTTCAGACTTTCCCGTGGTTCCTATATTTCACTGTGTTTCCTTATGCCATATTCGGGCCTACGCTTAATGGAGACGACAGGTGTTTTTCAACAGTTTCGCCAGCATATTGGTACCCAAATGTTTTTGTTGTGAGGGTGAAGAACCCAAATAAAAATCTATCCGTCTTTTCCTGATTCAATCGGACAATAATGCTCGACGTTCAGGTAGTAGATGCTGCGAGACCCTGTCGTTCTTCGTTTCGCGGTTCTCCCACGGTATTATTACGCAGACCGGCCAGACTGAGCCACAGAATCCTCTCCTCTAGCATCTCCGGCTTCCACGGGCATTCTTCGGCAGCGACCTTTCCCATCGGCTTCCAGTCTCCAACCGTAGGAATCCATTGTTCTAAATCGTTTTAATAAAAATACTCTAAGCTGCCTGGCGTTCTAAAATCGCATCCAATTGTTCCACCTGCCGTGAAAGCACTGTCAACCTGCCGTAGTGGAAATAGCTTCAGGTAATTCGACTACTCCCGTGTCCATTTAAGGTGCGGCGCGGCGTGAGCTTGATGCGGTTGTGCATACCGTATGCAACTGTCTCGAATTTTCCCACTGACTCTCACCGCAAAATGCTTTTTTTTTCTTTTTTTTTTTTTTTTAAATCTAAAATTGCACATTCTAACTTGCATATAAGATTTAAGGATAAATGTTGAGAGGACGCCAGATTTATCAATAGGTATCACAACCGTTGAATAAAAATCTGAAAAATTCTTTGCTTGGTGAAAGTTTATTTTACTTCTTACAACGTTTATTAAGTACACGAACAACGGAAAGACTGAGTAACGAAGGGGCAATGGAACGGTTACGTTCGTGTTTTCAATTGATTTTAAAGTTGAAAAACGTACTTACAGTAATATTGAAAAAATTGGTAACTTGAAGAAGTTGTACATTTAAATATTTTCCTGTAAACTAGGCTTCCGAAATAAATATAAATTCCTATTATAATTTTTATTTTTATTTTATTTATTTATTTTTATTTATTATTATTATTATTTTATTTTTTTTTGTGAATTTCAAGTCATGCCCAGCGTTTTTTCTACATACTGAGAAGTCCAGAAAATGGACCCGAAATCCAAGGAAGGATTTTTCAGTTCCGTTTATAAAAACTCCCGTGGGAAAAAATTGATTTTATTTTTCGATTTTAATTTCTAATTTATTCGAGACGCTAGAAGTTAAAAATTCCCCGAGCTTCAAAATAATCAACCTGGGATTAACTTACGATAATTACAGTGTGAATAATGAGCCAAAATAGAGAAGGCTTTAATTTGAAGAAAAAAGCGAATGATGAGATTATATTCAATTATCAAAATTACAATGTCACCGTGGGAAAGTCCATTAAGCAGGTTTAAGTTTGAGTTGAGGCGGATAATAGCGGCAGAAGATTATTATTTGATTTGAAGAGGAATTCTGTTTGTTTTCTAAAAATATAGCATAATCTTGTAATTTTATTTTATTTTAGATTAGTTTTTGGTTTGCTCTGATATTATGTTCGATGTGCTTCTCCAACCCCTACACAAGTTCGCTTAGAGGGGTTGTAGCATTTAAGGTATGTTTCAATTTGTGTATTTTCTTTTATATTATTCAATAAATGCAATAAAAAAAATAAAAATAAAACAATTAATTACAGTTATATTAATAGTTAACAATAATGTACTAAAACGAGCGCTTCCTAGAAATCAATTATTGGAAAAGAATAAGATCAACATTATTTAATTTTTTTCAAATTTTTATTTCTGTAAAACTGTAGCATTGTTGAGCAATTTTCTAAAATTGGCTCTTGATAGAAATCTATTCTGGCCCATGACCTAGGAGATCGGGCGAAAAATTGTTTTCAACCTCATCATCATCAACTGCATACCTTATCATATACTTTCATCTAATGCGAACGACCGTTCGCACGATAAAAGCGCGCGTGCACAGCTGTGCGATCGGAGGTCGTCATATCGAATCAAGCAACGACCTCCCGCGAACCTCCGTACTCCTATCGACGCCCGTCCAGCCGTGCGGCAGTTGTCGTCGCTATGCGCGAGGGAGAAAGAGCAAGGTGGCTTCGGAGCCAGAAGCCCGTGGCTTGGTTCCCATGTGACCCCCACCTGCCCCGTGGAGCTGCTCGCCTGGCTCACTGTGATTGTTCCGTAACCATCTGTTTACCGTCACCCTCCCTGGTACGACCCTGAGAAATATTTCTCCTTGAATGACGTCTTTTTTCTTATCTCGACAAAGCAATTTCGATAGTACCGAAACTATCGGTGGTCAACTAGGACCAGCATATTTCCGAAACAATGGAGATACGGGCTATTTGAATCGCGAAGACGTTCGGCCCAACAGAAATTAGTTTAAAGGACAAAGTCACCAGAACATTAATCATGATATCCGGGAGGTTTGAGGGGGAGAAAAACCAGACGACTCATTCTCCGGTTCTCCAGAGCGGAGCCATGGGTCCACAGCCCCTAGGCCCCATCCATAGGGCTGTACCCTATGGCTCCATGTTGCCCTGAGAATGCCCGAACGGGCGAAAGTGCTCGACCAACAAATAAAGAGTCAGAGAATGAATCACCTGGTTTTCTCCCCCTCACAAGTCCTGGACATTAAAAAATGCAACGACAAGGAAAATCAGATAAATTTTGAACAATTTTGTCATTAGGATGGGGATGATTAGACTTACCTCCGCGAGGCTGTGACCATACAATATCGGAATTTGAAAATTTCGTTTAAAAAAGCTCTCACGGATAGAGCGAAATTGAGAAAGGATAAAAATTATTTGACGACCTTTTCGTCAATTAAATCGAAATTCCTGATACTCAAAATCCCGCTTTTTTTCATTTAGGCCACTGATTTTTCATGAGTTATGTACATTTTTTTACGTTTCAGACCCTATTCACGCAGTTTTACACAATTTACCAAATATAATTATTCTCATTAGAGATGAGAGCGTTTTGGAAATGAATAAATTCTTTAAAAGAATAAGTACAGGAATTTGTTGTTAAATCTAGCCGGAGCTGGAAGTGGAATGCCGAAAAACATGGGTATGAATTGGTCGAGAAACAAGGATGATGTAATGAAAAAGTTGCAGTATATTCGTGAAATTAGAACGAGCTCACCGGCTGGATCGATCGTCTTTTTTTTATTAGGCACTTCAAAATTATATGACCCCTTTTTTTTATTTCGGCCTATTTTCCCCAAATTTTCAGAACCTATTATTTTACATAGGTATATTAATTAGAAGCGAGAAAGAGCTATGAAAATCCTTCAATTTTGTATACTGGAAACTATATTTATCTCGGGTCCCCGCGGAGCTATGAACGCTCGAAAATTCCTGAAATAGCATCCACAAAAACTATTTTTTGAAAATTAGCGAACGAGGCAAAAAAAATCGTAAGTTGAAACTTCAAAAGAATGAAATAACAAAAATTGATTAAATGACTTGAAATCTACGCAATTAACCATTTTTCAATTCATATTCAAATTCTACGTTTAGTTTCCTGTAGGAAGATGTAATAACATATTATTGAACAGCCCTGTAAGTATTTGCAATGAATTCTCAAAGTTGAAAAATATAAAAGCGGTGTACCTAATACTAAAAATGGGAAAAACTTATTGTTCTTGTCAAATTTCCGTGGTTTTGACGTCACATTCGGATCCAGCGTTAAATTTCCTGTAAGAATAGCTTTCAAAACGCTTAAAAACAAAAGTTCAAGTTTTTACCCCTGCCGATGCATTTCGGCCGGTTTGAAGCTCGGTTTACGGAAAATAATTTCTGTGACGCTGTTTCAATTTTTTCACCAAATTTTTTGCTATACACGTGTGTAAGGCATTCAAATGAAGACTCCTGCATAATAAAACAATTGATTCTTAAACAATTTAACCATGAAAATCACGGCTAAAGTTCGACTTTCGATCGTTCAAAAACTGATTTTTTTGGACCGTTTGCAGATTTTTCCGAGAATTGAAAAAAATCACAAAACTACATCTTGGTAAGATACAACTTTCCTGAAAATTTCAGATTTTTATCAGTATTGAGAGAGGAGTAAAAAATCGTTAACTGATTGTTTAAAAAAAATCGCAGGGGTACCCCTGGAATTTTTAGTGAAAACTTTTTTGATTTAGATTTTGATCAAATTTTGCATAATGATAGTTGACGATGTGTATATCAATAAAATATGCTGCATTCTTCGTTTCTTTCACCCTGAATGGATGAAAATAATGTTCAAAGTTGAAAAATGGGATATTTTCGTGTATATTCCACAAACATTGTTGAATACCGCTTGAACGGTTGGGAAACGGATAGGTATATTACTTGGGGAAAATGAGTAAGGTTATATTACATTGTATTCTGGTGGATTCAAAGATTTGAGTTGTCGACTTTTTGTTGAGCTATCAATTGTGCAAGTTACAAATCTTGGAAAACTGGAAATGTTGGTATGTCTACTATTATCTAAATTTCATGGTGCATTTCAATTTGTTCGACATATTTACTGTTTTGAAAAAAAATCCATTATTTTCATTTGAAAGTTTTTTTTTTTTTTTTCTAATCTGCTAACGCGATCTAGCTCTCCAAGTTCTCACCCTCTTCGCTGGGCACATTGTGTTCGCTCGAACGATTCCGGGACAGAATGAATTGAGCAATTTCGAAAAGTATTCCACCTTTTGCATGAGCTCTTCTATGCTAACATAACCAGTGATGCAGCCGTCGTCCATGTTCAACTCGACGATTTTCTGCACGTCTTGAAGCACTTTCATTGCAAATTCGCATCGCATGGCTGCGTGTTTTTCAAATGTAAGTACCCGGTTAAGTACGAGGTCGGCGTCTTCCTTGCTGATCTTTTTCTGCTTCAAACTTAACGCTTTCAGAATGTCGGTGGTGATTTTTCTAATGTCATCGAGCGTCTTCTTGTACCTGTCGACCGCGATCTCCTGCAATGACCCATTGATCGAGAAATCGTCAAAATATTATTCTTTCCATTTATCTGAAGAACTTTAATTATTTCGAAGTCTTTATTGATATAGGTGGTGGACGTCGCAAAATACTGATGCCCCTGCTGTAGTGACTCTAATGAGCTCGTTTATAGACGCTCATTACGATTGAATGAACGTATATAATTAGTTGACTTTAACGTAAGGGAGAGAGCATTACTATAGTGTTAGACGCCATAGAATCTTGGATGATGCGTCGAGTAAAGGAAAAAACCATAAATAAATTCTTAATCCGCGGAAGAAAATTATTTTCCTGAATTTCGATTCCTAGACTAAAATCATGGAATCCGATAATCTGACTTTTATCTTTCAGATTGCTGTCGAAATTCGTCGAAGCTGAAAATATTTCATTTCAAGTGTTATTTGATTGATATGAAAGGCGAACGGAAAAATGTGATATTATTCATTGTTTTTTCCAAATCACTTTCTTTTTTTTTCTTTTGGGTACAGGAACATGTGAATTTCCACTGAATCGCTATCTTAATTTGAGGTTCAAGACTACAATACTCCATTTAATACGCAAACACGGGAATAACATTGATAAAACAAAATTGATACGGATTGTCTATCTCGAATGAACCGATAGTTACATTTAAACCAGTAAACAATTACAAGATTGGGATAGGTTGCGATCTGGCTAATAATCTGGTCCAATAATGATTTAAGGTGAAATTATGCAAACATTTTTTTCCGATGTTCGAAGATTTTACCTGTTTTGAAACATAAAACAATGAAATTCTCGAAAGGTTGGGAAATGTATTGCTCGGCCGATTACAAAGGCTTTTTGTTGAATAATTATAATAATAAATGCTGATTATGTCAGAATGTCGGCTGAAGATACTCAACAGATAATAAACGAAAATTACTATCGATATTCAGCTGTGCTGCATTTTTCATTTGTTTCTTCTTTATTTCTATATCTTTATACATTTTTATACTGGAATAACATGTACAAATAAACAATATTCAACGAATTGTGATTTTATTTCAGCCGAAATCCGAGAAGCGTAACAGGGGCAGTTAGGTTACTCTTTATCTTTCTTTCTCGGTTCCGCTTTGAAAGTATTGGGACCGGTCAAATCTTCTTCGGACTTCCCCGAAATGAATTGCTCGAGTTTGCTTTGGATTTTTCTCATCAAGTCTTCCTGCGACATTGACGGGTCGGGTTTCATTTCCTTCGCTTTTCCTATTTCGGTGTTCATTTTCACGAGGGCAGCGCTCATTTCGGCGAATCTGGCGCTAGCTTGGTTGACCGACGAATCGACGCCATCCATCATTCGTTTTTTCTCCTCGTCGCTCAACTGTTCTATTGCAAGGATTGCCTTTTTAACCTTTTCCCCGTGGACAGTGGCCTCGTCCATGAGCTCTTTATGAATTTGCACAATTTTATTCTAAACGGAAAATTCGATTCGATGAAATTGAACGCTCCCTATGTCGGAAAACAACTCGAGACCAGCCGTAATCGTCTGGTGCTAATTAGTTACAAACTCGTTCTTTGTAAACGGAATAATTTGTTCAAGCTATGATAAAGCTTTTTTACCATTTTTATTTTTCCCCGCACGAGGATGAAATACTACCCCAGGGCTAATCTGTCAGCCGTGTTTGAATGACGAAACACGAGTTGGAACCTTCTTATGAAATCCTATTCGGTTGGGAACAAGCGGCGAAAATGAAGGCGCCTTGAAAATTCTTAAAGAGACGATACATACGAAATGACTAAATAACTTCCAACACTTCTCACTTGTCGAGACTAGGGAGCCATTTTTTGTGAGTTCGGGCTCGAAGCGGTTCAGCCTAATAGCCCTCTACTTTTTCTTAAACGGATAATTGCTTACCATATACCTCTACAATCATTTCCATCTCGGTCCTCGCCTATCAGTCAAATAAACACCTTGCGTACTAGTCGACACTCGTGTGAGACTAATGAAGCTATAATGATCGCTCGAAGCATTCTTACGTCATTTTTGAAATAGAAAATAAGTTTTTTCCTCAAAGCCTTCCCTCGCTTATAGCCTGCACTATAGTGGAAGTATCTGAAGAGATTTTATAAACCAAGTCCATTTTGTTTGGGATTTCATTACTTTTTCTTCTTCTTTTTTGTAGATGAAGGAGGACACGGGGCGGGAGGTATTTTAACTTAATTATGTTAAAAAACGACACATGGAAAAATTCAAGAACAGATAAAACAGTAAAAACTCAACCCTCAACGTACAAATATCGACAGTAGTTCCTTTTTCATTTTCGTAAGCTGTACTTAAGTGACCTAAATAATTTTTAAAAATTCATTTCCATCCAACTCAATATGATTATTCTCATACCACTCTTATTGGCAGCTCTTGATCTCGAGAGGAGCTATAGCTTCATGAACCATTTTTTTTAAATTAATTTTATGCCAAAACAATAGAATTGTTCATCTACTTTTTTGTAGTCGTCATTCAGGGTTAAAGTCTAACGAGATTAAAAACGTCTCTTTCGCCGAAATTTTGGATAATTTTATTTCGTTCTTCAGGTCTGAGAAACTGATTGACATTGCAATTTAATGGTCAATGTCGGAATTCGCAGTAAGTATTTGTTGTTGCAGGAAATTGCTGTTAGCTTCCTTAATGCAATTTCCTGCAACAACCAAAGCGTATAAAAAACACTGCGAATGATCGTACAGTGGTTTATTATTCCTTTGTTTCTATAATTATGTAAGAAAACCATCAATTTGTGATAATAATTATTACGATCATGGTAAATAATATTCCTAGATGACAACAGATTAGCAACTATAAGGAAAACTCAGTAGCAACTATTTTAAATTAATCACTTTTCTTTTTCTCATTTTTCAAATTAAAAGATAAATTTTTCGCCTAACTGTGCAGTTGAAGATTGCGTTTGACGAGCATTCCAACAAGCATAGAACGATTTATTTATAGCTCGAGCTCGGAATTCTCGAGCTGTACCCTCATGCCAAATTTCAGAAAATTTCAAAAATTTCAAAAATTCAAAATTCAAGAATTCTTTCACTAAAGCTACGATAACTTGAAAACCATTAAAGCTATTGCCTTCGCCATGGTCTCATTCGATTCTGCGTTCAAAAATCTATCGAAATTGATACTAAACACATCTTTGTCCAAAAAATCTTCGAAAATACGAATCCCCCCCTTGAAACCCTTAAAAAATACCCTTAAAATTGAAGCAGCGATTTGGTTAAAGAATAGGACTACTTTCAGGCCAATATTGATTTTTTGTAAATATTTCAATAATGTAGGTACCTTTTACTTATAGTTTTGTCAAAAAAGTGTTGGCGGCGTAAGGCGGACCTACAGAAATGTTTTACTTCTATGTTTACTTAGTAAATGAAAGTATGTATTCAATTTCCGGATCGTACATATATCTGGAAACGTAAAACTTCCAATTTTGTGTAGGGTTTTAATTTTTTTTCGTGAGCTATAACAATGGTTTATTATAATAATGAACCAAAATGGATCATACTGCGAAGTCCGACATTATTGACCATAGGATTGCAGTGTAAACCGGTTTCTAAGCCCTGAAGAAGGAAATATGATATCCGAAAGCTCGGTGAAAGGGACGTTTTTAATCTTGTTAGACCCTCACCCTGATTGATGACCACAAAATATATAATAAGGGTCGATCATCCGTCTTTCCTACACTCATTTACTATTTTAATTTTTCGATTTCGATTTTCACATTGTTAGTAATGTGCATAAATTATTATAATCAAATCTGTTGAGCAGAAAAATTCCTTTGAGAGAACATTATACCAGGGTTATACCAATTAAGAAAAGCGCAAAATGACTCGAGTTAGCGTATTTTTTCAACAGCGAAGGAACATTAAATTTACCTGCATTTCTGCAGCTTTGCGCGACACCATTTCAATTCTTTGGTTGACTTCCAAAATCTTAGCTCTCAAAGCAGCTTCACCTTCGGTTGTCTTGACCAAGGAAAGCCGCCTGATTTCTTCTAGGTCCGTTTTGATTTTCATTGCTTCCTTCTTCGCCATATCCGATTTTTCAGTGGAGAGCTTGTCGATTTTCTCGAGCTTACTATTCAATACCGATTCCATTTCTTTCGCTGTAGCTAACATCTTATCCACTTCATTTGGAAGCTGTTTGGAGCTAGATTTTTGTTTATCCATTTTAACTGTTGTCTGAGATTAAATTTCCCTGTGCACAAAAGAAGAGATATAATCGGGATGCTTAACTAGTAAAAATCAAATAGGTGAAACCGTCATTTGAGAAAGTTGTTGATTTCACCTCCAGTGACTGAAAATCATCGAGGGGATGTCTTTATAAAAGTTATAATTTTAATTTTATTATTAATTTATAATTATGATACATTTGATGTGAAATAAGGGCTATAATAGGTCTCCGAAAAACAATGACGTCTGATTTCGCACTACAAATGAGTGAACATTTTCGAATTTGATTCATTTTCTCAGAGGTGCGAGGACTTAGGTCTTTTCTTAACCACCTTTCAGGTATTGTTTCCGAGTATTTTATGAAAATATTCTCAGATTCGTTCCAAATTCAACTTTCAGGACGATAGCAATACTTCTATTAACAAAGTGGAAGTTTACGTAGGACGAGACCTTAACTTTTAATTTCGACGATCTGTACTAATTAGGGTTTCAACTCATCAAATTTCACCTGTTTCCAGCTCTCGCTTCGTTGTGAATTCGGATGAAAGGGTTTCTTATTGCTGTTTAAGTTCCGCCATGCTTGCTGCGTGAGATGGTGATTTGTCGTTAGCGTTTGGTTCTTTTTCGAAACCACTTCGTGTTGGCTTGGTTCCTTTAGTTGTAGACAATATCACGGCGACCATAGCTCTAGACTACTACCATGACTCCATATTGTTACGGTGAAATAGGCCATTCTAACAAACTGATATAGGTAATCAATTTTCTAGACTTGGTAAAAAACGAAACAAAAAAGGTGTTAATTTTGCTTACAGCTTTTTACGCACCAAACTTCTTCACTTTCAAAATACGTACATTAAAGAGTGATTTTCCATTTGCGCTGTTTTGACATAAAATCGACGGTAATTTAATTCTTCCAGACAGTAATTATTGCGAATACTTTAAATACACTAATCTACAAGTGAGACTCTTTTGTCATAATGCTGTTTATCATTGGCAATTCATTAAGATCGTAATATAATTTGATTTACCTAGTTTGAATTGTTTGATGAATTTTGAATCAGACCAATTTCATGAGGGAATTCGTTATGTTTCATGATGATGGAATTCGTTATGTAATACTGCGTACTTACCCAATGTTACCAATGTTATTACCAATGTAAAATATTTAGACGGAATCGGTGAAAGATAGAAAAAGTATTTAAATTTTTTGTGAAACGATGCCCCTCCACGCATCGTTTAGTGTGCAACTCCTTTTTTTTTTATCTTGCACTCCTTTCTTTTATTATTTTTTCTACAATATGAATACTTGTAATATCGTAACTTAATATTTTACATAATCCATACTATTCACAAAATACAAATGAAAAAATCTAAAAACTATAAATCATAAGAACGACCGATTTTTAAATGAGAAAGAACTACAGTTGCCTCATCTCGTTGTATGTACGCGCGTCTTCCCGCGTTAGAGTAGCACAAATTCGGCCTGGCAGCGCAACCCTGATCTTCTTAATTTTCGGATTTCAGCAGGGAATACTCCAGCTCGCTGGAGATGGAACGGATCCAGGACTGGGTGAAGTTTGATTGGAGTTACGGATTCAATGGCCTCAGCTCGAAACCATCAGCCACCTTCGACAGATTGCTGAGAATTATGCGCAACTAAAAAAAAACCCACAAAAACAGATTATTACAACAACTCAAACGCAGATATATCATAATAAAACATTAGGAAATACACACAGGGTTACTTATTAAGTCACTCATGAAACGGAGATGATGTTTTTACTTCTTTATCTGTACCTACTTTCATCGGGATATACTTGGAGAATGATTGCACTTCAGCAGACTTATCTCGGCTGAGGCATTCTCCTACCACAACCCCTCCCCTCCATTCACTTTCCTTGAGATCAGCCAGGTGTGATTCGTGTTCGCGCTGAAGAGGGAGAAAAAGCAGCATCAGCAGCAGCTGCAGCCGTCTTGAGAATGAATGTGTGGAAGGGGTTAAAGACTAGCAGCGTAGCGATTTTTTAATTTATCTTTTACTATCCGCCAATTAAATTAGATTTTTTTGATAGGTACGACTCAGAATTACATTGTGATTAAATATAGACGCAGGTTATGCGACTCTGATCAAATAATCTATTTCTGAATCAATAACCACTTCGAATCAATTGTAATAATCTGATTTACTGCCTGAGCAGTAAACCTAGTGATTCTCAGCCATGGTTATCAGCTCCTATTCGTCTGCTTGCGTTGTAGGTGGCATGTATTGAGGCTGTCACACAGGTGCCTCTGATACAGGAAAACCTTCCCCCTTACTCCTAATCATCAACAAAATTAGTACCTTTTAATCTGTGGTGTTATTAATCATCACTAGTAGGACTGAGCCTGCGGCTCGACTATATGGACATCATCCTAGATTCTCCAGTCATTCCGGCAAAAGGAATCCATGAATTTCCACAAAAATAGACAAGAATTCAGACAATTTATTTTCACAATGTTGAGAAAGAAACTATAAAACTACATTGATGACTAATTATGGATTGGGTTAGTTCTTTTTCAGCTGGTAAGTATCTGAAAAGTATCTTAGATAATTATTCTTTCGCCCCCCAATCCACCAATACATTAATGATGCACCATTTTATTTATATGGAAATGAATCTTCAGATCATATCTGCCAATATCACCATGTTCACGACTGATGTTAAATTTCTACATACAAATTTGCAAGACCTGTAAAAAAAGCCTCAAATATATTGCGACACCATTGTGCTCTGACTTGCAAGAGTTTTATCACAGAAAACGAAAAACGAAGGCACCAAAATTCAAATTACATCTGCTTCAATGTTTGATCCCTAATTTAATCAACTGTAAAACAATCAGTCCACAGTTTCAATTCAAAAACCAGTCTGTCATTAAATCACTTTCATCGGCAATCGATTCAAATTCGTATTTCGAAATTGAAAAACTCGGCTTCGCAATTGATTACAATTTAAAATTACCTTATGTGGCGTTTGTTGATACACAATTTACGGGAGGCACATTACGACACAAGGTACGAGGTTTCGTCTCATCTTAAGCGTAGAATAAACAAGTCAAACCAAATGTACAAAAACATAGATAGGTACACGATGAACCTAGATACTTAAGTTATATTTCAAATCTACGATGGTTAACACGAATGCAGACAATGCGTTAAAATAGACTAGATTAGGCTTACAAAGAATAGCATTTAGTCACTGCAACTTAGAATAAACTTGAATTATTTGGTCCGTGCATGATTCGTTATATCGGTAAGTAGTTGAAAATATCTTAATTAAAATTACAAAAAAAAAGAAGAGCGAAGAAGGGAAAATTGGATTTAAATTGCACAAAATGAGAATATCGCGTTGCCTTGTATTTCTGATTTTATGGAGCCAATGCAACAAGGTCAAGGCCGGTATCATTATTTTGAAGTAGAGTTCTAAGCACTTTCTACTCTACTTGGGGTGTCACAGCGAAAAGTCTGGTCAGTAAAAAATAAACCAATTCTATGTAGAACTAGCACCATTCAGCAGGATCTAGCACCATTCCAGCTAGAGTGAACAAGAGTACTCTCTGACAAGTAAATTCTAAACTAGACAATTTTTTTTTAAAAACATGATTTTTTCATTCTAACAAGCCTACTTCAATCGGCACTAAGATTGATACAGAGAGCTGACACTTGACGCGTCACAGTCCTCTGTCATGCCTTGATATGGATAAAAACATACATGGCAGCTCGCAGAATAAAGCAATGCTTAGTACGATAAGCAAGGTAGGTGATGAGTAGAATGATAAGATGTTGAGTTGAAGGTACGTCAGTGCTTGCGCCCTGAAAACAGGTAAATATTTTGATGGTGTCCATGGCCAAAACCAAGCCCTAATTTGGGCACCAATCAAAAGCAACACATCACCCACAACATAGGCCTGTGGTGCTTTTCACAGATAAGTTTTCAATTGGTTGATATTTGGTACAAAATTGCACAATATTGATTCAGTTGAACTGTCGACAATATAGGCAAACATTCAACATTTTCAATTCAAATGGTAATAATGGATACTGTTTAATTATAGGAACCTTTATTCAACGGCAGATCCAGGGTGAGTAATAGGAGCCTTGAGTTTCCTTCAGATGAGTAAGAATAAATAATGGTGGTTTAATTGTACTAACATCAATTAACTGATAAGAAGATAAGAAATCGAGAGGCTTTGTTTCAACGTAATTACAATAATTTTTCAACAATCAATTTTGATGAATTAACTCAGGACGGCAAACTATATTAAACATAATTGACAGAGGAAATACACGTAGGATTGACACCACATTTCACAATTATGGGCACCATAAAAAACATCAACCAAAATAATCAATTTTAGCCTGAATGTCCATCAGTTATCTGAATTTAGCAGTTAGATAACAACTGTAATCCTCTGGGAATGTTAGCTGGATCCGCCTTTGTCTACAAAAATGCTACATAATGTTTGAATTCCATTCTGTCCTTTCTGGAGTTCATTACAGAAGTTATTGAGATTCAAATAGATTAGCATTCGACATGGTATAAGTTGAGAGTACCGAGGCTAAACTTAGAAAATTATAACATGAAGACAATTACTCTAACGTGAATACTGATGCTTTACATTGGTACTTCTTCAGCTATAGTTGCTCAAAATTAAGGCGTCTTTGTATCGGCAAAAATAGTGATTTACAGATCAATGTTGGAGATAAGCAAGTTTTTTGAGTAATGGCTGATTATGGCACCAACTAACGTACAAGGTTGGATTAACAAATGCACGAAGGCAAGTTGTTGCAAAGTCTTTATAGCAGTAGATAATAAACAATGAACTGCAATAGAAACCAAAAGAAATTGCGTTTTTTTTTTTGCATCACATACAATTCAATCTAACAGGTAAGTTGAATCATATATCAGTTCATATGCAACGCCCTGACACATATTTTTGCGTGTGCCCAATAGTCAAAGGTCGAAGAAATAAAATCACATTCAACAACTATTTTATCGATAAACGAGCAAAACAGTTCAACTGTCTATGATGGCCGTTATGTTGCTAAATAAACTTGAGTAGGAAGTGAGTTGGTGACATACTATGACATCAATTTAAACTCACTTATAATACAGCCAAAAAAAATGTATCATTTAACAGGAGAAAATAAAATGAAATAACCATACATGAACTGACAGCCAGTAAAAAAAGAGCTACAACCAATAAAAAGAAAAATGGAATAAATCATGAAACAGAACATCAATAAGAGCAATGGAAATCAAAATACGAAGCTAACATTGGTAGTTAGATTAGAAAAAACGAGATAAAAGATGCAAAATAAAGGTTTCTCTTGCAGTGAAATATTAAAAACTGAAACATTTTCTCCAGCTTTATACTTCAACTGAGCATCATTTCGTTTGCAAGGCACATCAATCGGCATTGAAGACTTTTTTAACATGCCTGAAACAATATTTGTCTTTTTTCCTCTATGTTTTCCCCATTTCAGCAAAACATTAAAAACCGTACGACTCGATTATTATCATTTTATTCCTTTATTACCTATTTTTCATTAAATGAAATGGCTCTACTATACGGCTAAACGACGGATGCCACAATTACAGCAGAACTTAGCCTTTGGGATTGGATATTTGGTGCCGCATTCGTGACAAAACTTTGAAGACTCGGCTGATACTGCGTCGCCATCACCTGATGCACGAGTGAGGCTGTGAAAGAAAGTTTCATCATTAAACAGGTAATATTGAGCAGACAAATTCGAGTTGAAATTGAGCATGAGAATAGAAGGAAATATCCAATAACATCTTATGGTAATGGAATAGGGGATTTGACCTTAATCAATTAAACTAACTAACCTAACCTAAATGCTAGAATGATAGAATCTACAAGATAATAATTGGAGTACTTTATTCAATAAGCTTTATTATGCAGGAGTTACTCCAAACAATGAAGAAAAAAATACCATGAACAACTAAATAATTTCTAAATGACTGCAAACAAACACGGAGTTAAATGTGACGTTTTATTACACGATTCAAATGTTAGTGATAATACACGCATGTCGAGTAGTCTTTACTTGCTGCAGTCGACAATCTAGACTCTATTTCAACAAATGAATGAACACTGAAATTATGGATTGCTTCTTCAGAAGAAATTACTCTTAAATGTTTGGTCCTTTCTTCAGAATCGATTTCAATAGGCATGCAGAGCTTCAAAATGTAATACTCACCTGCTGTAAGCAGAATCAATCGATAGAGGAACGTTTTTATTGGAATCGGATTGTTCATTTTGAGGCGATGTTTTCTCGATATGTCCGTTGGAGGTTTTATTTGGTAAAATGTCATTCGAGGTTGGGGAAGGAGATTGTTCGTAATTAGGTATGGGAGAGTTGTTCAACATTTTTTCAAATTCCATCATCGACACAATCAATTCGGCTTCGCAAGCTTCCAAGTTCACTGTCGCAGAAGACCTGCTTGAAGATAAAGGCTCCGGAGGTGTGTCAAAGCCGTACAACATTTGCTGCATGTTGACTTTGACTCGATTCCTGCCGGATTTCCCTTCAACTGCAGAACACGATCTTTGCAAAGGTTCGTCTCGCATTTGGTACGATTTCAACCCAATAGGATTGCGATTGCAGTCGATAGAATCAATACTGATGATTGAACAAAGGCTTAAATTACTCAAACTGAAATTCTTTCGGTTGTCTATAGGTTCATTTGGTGGAGACATTGTACCGTCGGATTCAACATTATTATTTTCTTTGTTTTCAGATTTGACGCTTTCAGTCGACGATGGGCGATCAGTTTTATCATTTGTCGGAGTATAGATTGCAAAGGCTGAGGCCGGGAAATGTTCAGGAGAGGATGGGGATTCGATCGGCGGCTGAGCGACTTCTATTTTGCTGCTGTCCGATGTAGGCGATGCTGGAGACTCTGGATCTTTATCAGCAGGTCGCACAGGTCCACCAAAAAGCTCAAGCATCTGCTGTTCAGCAGAGGCGAACGGGTCGTATTTGCTGACGTCTCTAGCGAATCACAAATTCACACGTCTTATTAGTAAAATGAAATCGGCTAAAACCAGCTGTGAGCTTAGCATTAGCATTGAAAGACTGACAAAACCAACTGCACCTGTTCAAAAATAGAGTAGTACAGGAATCTACATTTTAGTATAATTAGGAAACGGTTAAGTACAAAAATAAACTATTCTTCAGATAAGTAAAATACGTTGTTTTTTCTTAGATTTTTGTTTAAAAAAATAATTCTAACAGGAAATCCCTATTTTTATTATTTTTTAAATTTATTTATTTTTTATTTTTGCCTGACTGGTGAAGCAAACTTTACCAACAAAACCTACCATTATATTCCCACTGTTATTGCTAAAATAACTAATCTGTAAAACATAGAAAATCCTTTAAAAAATATATTCATACATTTAAAAAAGCTGCAAATGATTGAACACTGGTTTGTTGCTTTGCACATGATTAGGACACTTTGATTCAATCATGATTAGGAAAGGTCATCCACTAGTTATAGCACCTAACCTACACTGGTGAACGTGCCCAACTAAGAACATAGTGGTGACTAAGGTGAAGGCAACTGCTGTAATTTTGAATAATTGTGTTTTTCTGAATTACTAAATGACTCGATCATCAGAGATATATATTTCACATAAAAACTGCGATAAATCGAGAATCATCAAAGCTAAAGCTTAAAAATCTATATAAATTTACATCAAACACGCCCATGTTTCAAAAACCTTGGAAAATGCGAATCCCCTTGAAACCCAGAAAAACACCCACAAAATTGAGGTAGTAGATCGGCTAAAGAATTGAGCCATTTTCAGACGAAGAATGATTATTGGTGATAAATGCAAGAATTTAGCTATTATCATTTCCACAGAAAAGTGTTCACGGCGGATGGTGTACGGACAGAATTTTGGTTTATCATTCAGTAATGAACCTTTTCTTTATTGGATACTCGGATTCTATATGCCTTGAAACGTAGATCGTCAAATTTTGAAAAAGGTTAGACTTGTTTTTTTTTTTTTTTTTTTTTTTAGGGCAATTACATAGTTTATTATTGAATAATAACTCAAAATGCGAGGAAAAAAGGGTAAAAAGGGTGGTAACGCATTGCAATAACGTGATTTGTCAAGAAAAATATAGTGCGTACTTTCAAACCATTGTAGTGCCAAGTGTGTCCATATGATAATTCCACAATGCAGATAAATCGTTCGGTGCGAACCTTGAAAAGTTCTAACTCTAAAAATCTATTGCAGATTCCTCCATTATACAGCAAAGGATGAACTTTACATTTTGCAAATGAAATTGAACACAGGGTGAGACATTTGTGCAGCGACAATACATTCAGGAAACTTCAACTCACTGAAGGGTAAAACGTCGGGGAAGAACAGTTGCTATAACATGGCGAACTACTTGAGGAAGATGTCTAGAATAAAAGTAAAATCAACATTGACTCAGAATATCCACTAGAAACTAGCCATGAATCTTCCTAACTTATCGATGGTATAGTCATCTTCCAACTCCCATAACTGCTTCTGCATTCAATAAAATCTTTTGAATTTCAGGAGTTGCTATCTTTGAGATTGACAAGAGAGTACCGGTTATTGGGAACAAGCTGAAGACGTTTCTATGCCACTGTTTCACAAATTTTTATGGTTGGATCAAGCGGCGATAAAACTACTACCATTCCTACCTATTTTCCAAATCAAAAGCATTCCAATTAATCTTTAACTAACCAAAAGTTACCAAAACTTTGCTCTAAATTTTCTCCGCATGCCATGGCAAAGAAACTACTACAAAAGCTCTGAGATTCCCAAATGCGCTGCTAGCATGCCAATATTTCATCTGAAAAAATTTACTAACCAAGGATGGCGTTCATAACGTCTCTTTATCGGCGGCAATTTGACGCATTCGCCAGTGATTTTAGCGAAGCAATTTTCCTGCTTCACTGCTCTCCTTTCAGGACTTATTGGACGGATTTCTTTCTTGACGGTTTTGGCTATAAGATATTTCGGCGGATTTTTCAAAGGAGGAAGCTGTTTAACTGTCGTTTTCACCGTTGACGCTCCTTCGTCTGTGCTTTTATACTCAATAGTTTCATAATATTTCACGGTTTTCTTCCGTAATACGTTTCGACAATCGTTTTTGTAACTCATCGGTGATTCTTGAGAGCACAGAGAGCAAGTGCTTGCAGAAATGTCCCACTCCGATGTGTCATCGTCCAAATCTGATGAAGCGTCCAATGACACCGAGTCACCGCTAACGTCAACTAAAAATTCTTTCGATGGCTGAACCGCTGTGAATTTGTTAGAACTAAATATGTTAAACTCAGAATTTTTCTTAGTCAAAACGTGATCTCTTTTCCCCCAATAGTCCAAATTTGAAGTCTGACTTGAAGCATCGCTCCTCTGATTGACAATTGCGGTTGCTTTTTCGAATTCGTACTCTTCACATTTAACACACGGCAAATCAGCTTGGATCGATCGGTGGCAGCACAATACAGGTGTTTTAGGAAGATTAAATTGCGTGTCATTCTTTATCGAATCGTGGAAGTTATTCGTTTGTGTGGCGTAGCTGTTCAAGTTGTTAATTGTAGCAACGTTGATCAAATTCATCAAATTCGGGGGCATTTTCGCTCCAATCAGAAAACCTATCATTTCGTTAAGGCTTGACGATTCATTCAAACAGGGTATTTTGAGCGTGTCAAGATTAGCCAATAATGCAGGATCTTCCGATTCCTTGTGATTATCCTCGTGGGCGAACCGGTCTTCCGACGTGCATAATCCTGAATCGCCGTCAAGGACTTGATTTATTTCAGAATAACGAGGACCAATAACGTTTTGCGAAAATTCGTCCTCATCTTGTTTGCAGTCGAACTTTGAACCAAGGTCGCGTTCTGAATGAGGAAGAGATTGTAGCGACCCATCGCTGCCAACCATGAACATATTTTCACTTTCAAATTCAACACATGATTTCAGGAGGCACGAATCGGATCTTGCATGTTTTGCATTCAGCGAATGCAATTCACCAATCGGATGATCAATTATGCTCAAGCATTCAGTATCAAGCATTTGAAAATGTCCGGGTAATGTTTGGACTTCCTTGCTATAACAGGGGGCATTATTTACAGCTTCCCCTTCCACCCGGTCATTTTCTAACTGCCGCGCCAAATAATCATCGAAATCGTCGACAGTCGTGCTGGCATCTTTTATCTCGATAACATCTTCAACTCGTCGAAACGACTGGAATGGTGTGCGGTGAAAATGGTCAAATATACTGTGGTCCTCGGAGACAGCAGATTTCTCCATGTAGGTGTGGAACTCGTTCAAAATTGGATTAGGATTGTCTTCAAACGAGAAGGATTCTTCACTTTGTTGCTGCAGGTTCCCCTGAACATCCTTGTACTGGCCAATAGTGCACCAATGCATGAAATCGTCCCCCGCAGCATTGATTTCTTGCTCCCAAACTTCGTGGAATTCGTTTTTGAAAAATGCGGGCCATTCGTTCGAACAATTGGATGGGATTTCTTCTTCTACGGCCTTGATTTGTTCTTCTTCTTCTCTAATATCAGGCCATTCCCTGAAAAAAATTGGCACCTGTTTGGCATGTATTGCAGTCTCTTCAGTCGGACGATACTCAATAGCTAATAACGGGGAAGGCCTGATGGTTTCTTTTTGCAACGGTTCCACCTCTAGTTTGGTACACGTAAATGGCAGTAACTTTCTAACAGTATCCACGTCACCATGTTGATAAATGTTATCTGAAATCATTTCACTAGTTTGATCTTCGGAATAATCATTGCTCCGTTCAGGGTAGGAACAATTTTGCTTATCAGTATCGACGACTTCTTCCAGCGCCTCTAGTTCCGGCTCAGGATGTTCTGCGATGGTTTTACCAATAATATACGTGCGAGGAAGCGTGTCATTACTTCTACTTACGGACGTCGATCGTTTTCGACCGTTCGCTTGACTGAGACTACTTTCAAAAGAACGTTTCTGCGATAAAGGATGTAGAACGCAAGAGTACACCTTCAGCTCTTCAATTTTTTCCTGTTCGCCCTCTTGTTCATTTTCTTCCTCTGGAAATGTTTCAGTCCAAGATTTGCATTTTCTTAAGACGAGTTGATCCTTTTCTTTAACTTGGCCTGCGACCCTGCGGGAGGCCCAATGGAATCAGCTCCTCTCTACAGCGCATTTGGGAACTACAATGAATGTCTTAAACGATTTAATTTAAAATTTTATGTCTGCGGTGGCCTATAATGAAAATAAATTAACTTTCAAAGTAGTCTATGAAAAATATTGATTTTCCATCTAGGCCAGATACAAACTTCTAACGCCGAGGCTTTCATTGGTTCAAGTTAAAAATCAGTGAGGGGTTATCAAACAATGCTGTTCACAGCAATAAATTGTAACCCAGTCGATACTACTAATCATAATGAATTACAACTAAGGACTTCTTTTTGTCATATTAAGATGATGTTTATGACCCTCTATTACAACCTCTTTGCAATGATTTTCTCCTTCTATAGATTCTGATGATTTTTCTCCTCAACAATAGTTTATTATAACATACAAGCAAACATTCGTCACAATCAATCGGCTATAACTTCTCCAGTAATAGCAATCGATTGTTAAGAAAACGTATCAATCTTCTTACTTTTTCGGAGTTTGACTTGACGTCACTATTTTTGGTTTTACGTGGTCCGTGTTGATTATCATTTGCTCCCTTTCGGCGGCCTTCTGCGGTTTTTCATTCTTCATTCTTACACTCGTAGATGATACGTGGCTCCTTGGTTTAACATCCTTCGTCCTGAAAAAGATAAATTAGAAAATCTTATGAGGTTATTTTGACTTGGTTATTATGGTATTAGTAGCTTTTCAGAAATCCATATTTTTTCCATTTTTGTTCTCCGTATATTCCTTTTTCACTACATTGGTGACCATAACTTGCAATTGAAGCACTTACTCGATCGGTACTACGATAGGACTTTTCGTTATCATGCTTTTCGATCGTCCGCTCATTCTCAGCGATGATGTCCGGTTCAGAGGGCTGGGCAATTTGTGTTTCTCCGGATCTTCAGCTGTACAGGGATGACAAATGAGTAGGAAAAAATCCAAACCAAAAATTAAATCAATGCCATATTACCGAATATTATAATTGACGTGTTCTTCATTGACAGCCATTTTCTTATTTTTAATCGATTCTACGTTAAATTTCCTTCATTTTCTTCCACAGCACCTAATCGTTCCCATTTCGGGAACGTGACGAAAAAAAATCCCAAAGTTGAAACTTCAAAAGTATGAAAATCGAAAAATATTAATAATTGTTGGATTTGGTTTGTTTTCACTTTAAATTCGAATTCTACGTCTAATTTCCTGTAGGAATCATTAATTAATCGAATTTGAACAGTACTGTAAGTATTTGCAACGGAATTTCAAAGTTGAAAAACGTAGGAGTGGCGTAGTATTAAACTGGAAAAACTGATAGTTGTCGTGAAATTTCCGCCGTTTTGACGTCATATTCGGATTCAGCGTTAAATTTCCTATAATAATAGCTTTCAAAATCGCTTTAAAACGAAAATTTAATTTTTCACTATTCCCGATGCCAGCGGAGCTCGGCGAATAACCCGATTTACGGAAAATAATTTCTCTGGCTCTGTTTAAATTTTTTTCACCAAATTTTTTGCTATGTACGTGTGTAAGGCGTTCAAATGAAGACTCCTGCATAATAAAACAATTGATTCACATTAATTTTGACCCCGAAAAGCCCGGTTAAAGTCCAATTTTCGAGCTTTCAAAAACTGATTTTTTTGGGCCACTTGCAGATTTTTCCGAGAAATAAAAAAAATCACAAAAATACATCTTGGTAAGACACAACTTTTCTCAAAATTTCAGATTTTTATCTGGATTGAGAGGCGAGTAAAAAATCGTTAAATGATCGGTTGAAAAAAATCGCAGGGGTACCCCTTGGATTTTTCGCGAAACATTTTTTGAAATAGATTTCGCTCAAATTCAGCATAATGATAGTTGATGATGTGTATATCAATAATATATGGTTCATTCTTTGTTTCTTTCGCACTAAATAGATGAAAATAACGTTTAAAGTTGAAAAATGTCATGATTTCGTGTTTAGTCTACTAATATTGTTGAATAACGCAAAAACGGTCGAAAAATGGATAGGTACATTACATTAGGAAAATGTGGACAGTTAAATTACCCATCTTTTGGTATATTCAAACATCTGAATTGACGACTTTTTTTTGAGTTATCCACTGTGCAAGTTACAAATCTTGGAAAACTTGAAGTTGTTGTGTCTAATTTTGCTCCTACTTTGCTCCAGTTGAAAAACCCAATACTTTATGATACGAAGTACATTCAAACACCACCACCAACATACCAAATTATAGCAACTACTAAGTACTACCTATTATAAAAATACATATAGATTCCCACTCTCCATACACAAATAATGAACTACTAACTACTACCTATACCTATACTATATACTATATAATAGTAGTGACAAGGACAACACCCCACCAGAACAATAGCTGAGGGGGCGAAGCCCCCCTCTGAGGGGGTTGGGCGGCGAAGCCGCCAGAGGCGCTCAGCCCCTAGTGATATTGATAAAACTGCAACAGTAAATTCAAAAATCCTACTTTCGCAAAGAATTAATAAAAAAATTAGAAATCTAAAAAATGGCTGTATTTTTCGATTCTTCGAGAGGATACGAGCCAGTCAAATGCTTTCGATTTAGTATTAAGACTATATTACCTTCGACTCTGGATGAATTCATCGGGCTGGGATCTCGGCTTCTTGGAAGGTATTTATCCCTGGTTAATACTCGATTGGATAGAGGCGCTCGATACTGAAAACAAATCAACACGATAAGAACATTGATGATGAATATTGAACGTCGCAGCAATATGAAGACACAGCAGAACTACAGGTTGGACTGTGATGAGTCCGCAATAAATTTTTCTGTCACTGGGCTATTCAATATTGACGAAAATCGGTAACTTAATAGAGGAAATCGGAAGCAGAAAATTTCATATACCTTAGTTCTAACTTGTAGCCTTTCTCTAGCCTCATTGTTCATATTATTACTATTTTTCAGTTTTATATGCTGCTCCTTGCACCATTCTGTATGACGGTCGTACGCTTTCGGCCCGAAGAACCGCTCGCAGTAATGGCACTGCTCGTGGTCGGAAGGTTTCACTGGAAGATTTCCGTCGGATTTTTTCCTCATCGAATTCAACGTTTTCGTGAGTTCGACTTGTTTTTCGCGCCATTTCGACGACTGAGGGATCGGCTTCAACGGCGATTCTTTCTGTTTGGGAGGCGGCGGGAAATTCGGCACGTCCGTCCCGTGCAGTCTTTGTTTGGAAGAGTCGAATTTCTTTCGTTTCTTCATCAACGTTTTTTCGCAGACTTTTGTATGTTTGGCTAGGGCTTCGGGGCGGAATGTGCGGTTACATGATGCACACGGAAGAAGGACAAGCGGAATCGGCGGCTCCACTTCTGCAACAGAGAAAAACAGTTGAATGAAATAGTCTATAAAACGATATTGTTAGAAGAAAATTCAAGGAGGAAAAACAAATACAGTCCACGACTTCCGTGCAATTTTTTACAACCTGTAATAATACACACAAACATACAACACATTTTTAATGTGCCAAAGATTCTACATTATTTACATTTATTAACAGGAACACACTGTCATGGATCAATATGTCATTCGATCGAGCATCTGTTCTAAATTCTCATTAATTCGGGTTGTAGTAGAGGAGTGAAAAGTTCCCCAACGTTATTCATAACATTCATTCATTTTACAAGCAGATAGGGGAATTCCACGAAATTTCTGATCATCAGAATATTGGGAAATTCCACCTATCAAGTAGTATAATATCAAAATGCAGTCAGAACTTGGAATTCAAAAATAAAAAAATAAATTCTATTCTATTCTAATTTCTAATTCATTGCTTTAGCATTTTGTTATAAGAGCCAACCCAATCGTAAAATTAATACGCATATTTAATAGGTATCGAGTCATAATGAACCTTACGGCAGTATGAAAATTTGAACTAGATGAAAACATTAGAACGTGGAAATCCTACTTGAACCGACACTAGAGTCGGAAACAAAATTATCGACAGTTATCAGAAAGAAGAAACGTTCCAACAAAGGACCACTCGAGTTAAAATGAGGAAGCACGCTAGTCGAACTTCTGACAACGTCGAGAGTGGCTGTCTATATAAAGACAGTAGCGAAGGAAATACCGAAAATATCCACCTGTACAGATATAGAAACTCTTGATAAGGGGAATGGTTTTGGTGTTGCAGCCATTCAAACGAACTCACTCAGTCAAACCCACGACCGCAAATGTATTTTCGAACTTTTGTTCACGAAATCCAGAAACACATAAGTTCACTTTTGGATCAACTAGAATCGATCTGATCACAAGGACGACGCATCAAAATATCGATGGGTACTGAATAATAATGATAAAATAATGTATTGAAAATTATATTCACCAGATTGGATTCAATGGTTTTTCGATGGATTCAATTTAATGGAAGATTCAATGGTTCGAATTTAGGAAATCTCAGGCGGAAAGATGGACGAGATTTGGATGAGGAAAGACGACGTGTTGGATATTGTCGCTTAAACACCAACGTGCTATGTATAACTTTTTTTTTTTTTCAAGGAAGCTAGTTGTTAAGCTGTTACTATAATTCAAATCCTAAACATGAGATCTCAGCCCAGTATAGTGGCGAAGAGACAACAAGATGAATGAGACGTTAAGACTTAACGAACTGAAAATCAAGCATCAAAATGTGGATGGCAATTTGCTATAACTCAAACATTGAAATTGACAACAGGCTACAATCATCACGAGTGAGTACAACTTGCTAAAACTCAAGAGTACAATAGGGGTAACTTATAAATACTATATACCTAATTATTGTCCGTGGTTTCTCTCCTCCTCACAATCCACGGACATAAAAAAATGCGACGTCAAGAAAGAGAAGTATATAATTAGTTAAATTTTCGTTATACCAACTACATTCTTAGGCTTCATATATCGATGAAACAAGTTTTGCTTAACAAAAGAAACATTGAAATAAAACAGTCTTTCGTGAAAAGTTGAGAAAATAGAGTTGAGAAAATAGTTGAGAGAGTTACAGCATGTTGGTGTGACAATTTACTTTTTAAAGATCTTTCCAGCTCATTGGATGCCAAACTAAGTAAAATAGCGAATCATCGATGCATAATGGTAGAATGATTTCACAGGTAGAGCTTTGTGTTACTCAACACAAGCAGAATAAATTCAATAGAATAAACAAATGCGAGAAGTGCAAAGCTGCTTATACTCAGTTACAAAATTACGATGACGATAGAATCTGCATAACATAACAATTAACCGGCTAATGAGCTAATTCATCCATCACATTTTCCATAGCAATTATTCCAGTATTCTCATCATGTCGAGATTCTGGCAGTTTAGTGCAATTCTTATCGCACCACCTTCTTATTATTCTAGCGCACTAGGTCACTCGCAATTGGTTTCGAACAGTTCTCAGCACGCGACCAGCCGAATCTTCGTGGCTAGTTGTGTAAAGAATTGAGGCTTAATTCATTAGCGAATGGCCAATTTAGATTATATCGAATGCAAATTTTGCTCTCAAACCGAAGGTAAATATGATAAATAAAAACGCAGTACGTGAAGATTTAACCGGTTCGATGAAAATTACAAAGATTGATAATTAAAAATTCCTAATCCAAACGGTCACTTCCGAAATTTAGGACATTTTCAATTTCATTCATGATCATGAAGTTGGAAGGGTGATAGAATGATTTCTTGAAGCCGCTTAAAAATATTCTGGCATCGAGCCCTTGCGACTGAGTGAAACCGTGAACGGCTTGAAGGCCTCTAAACATGAACTATCGAGAAAGATGAAGGGGAAAACTGTCTCCTTTTCTCCATGGTTTGAATATATAAATCTTATTGCAAAGATGCGCTTCTTCATGCCGCTCATAAATTTATGCAATTTTATCGGGATTTACATGAGATGATGATTTACATGGGATTTAGGTTTATTATCAATAATAAATCATTGTAATCGCCCAAGAAAAATAATTTTTCAACCCCCTCGAAATTTGATGTTCTACGTTTCAAGACATGTAGAATCCAAATAGCCATTAAAAAAATCCCAAAAATTCGACGAACGCCGTCCACCGTCAACACTTTTCCGACCAAACTAACATTTTCGAAATGTTTACCTAAAATCAATCTCAGTCTCACAACGGCCCAATTCTTGAGCCACATTGCTAGCTCAATTTTAAGGGTATAAGGGGGGGGGGGTTGAGGTGGAGAAAATTCGTGTGTTCCAACGTTTTCCAGAAGAAGATGTATTTGGTATCAATTTCTATTTTTGGACGCTGAATCGAATGAGTCCATCGCGGGATCGATAGCTTTATTGGTTCTCGAATTATCACAGCTTTTGTCTTGAGTGTATAACTCGAGAACTTGGAGCTATAAAAATCGTTCTATACTCGTTGGAATGCTCGTCGAACACTATTCTACCGTAAGGAGAAAAATTCAGATTTTAATTAGGAAATTAAGAAAAAATACACAGATTAAAATGACATGTTACTACGTAGTTTCCCCTATAGTTACCAATCTGTTTATCGGTGGGAACGTTCACAAATGTTCGGAATAATTACTACTACAAATCGATAATCTTCGTAAATCATTATTGAAGCGAAGGAATAATAAACCAATGTACAATCATTTGCAGCATTTTTTATATGATGTACGTTTTGAAATGGAGGACCTATCGAACAAGGATCAACATAAACGTACATAAATTGTATCCCATAGTAAATTGGAGTTCACAAAACGAAGGCCAAAAGATTATTGTACTATTGTACAAAAGATTATTGGCCATTTAAATTAAAGGTTCCTTCAATGCGAATTAAAAATGCTATAATTCAGATATTTTCTACCCCTCTATAAACTAATTTCCAACGAAAGGTCCGACCCAACCTCGACTGCGAAATGGCAAGTCCAAAAATGGATAAATAAATATAATATCTCATTCTTTTTTTAGATAGGCACAAAAACGTGTTCTAATCCCACTTTTAACAGTATTCAATAGGCAGCAGGGACATTAAGAAGGTCTATGAACTCCGGGGAGCCATCTACAACAACACATCCACTGTTGTCTGATGCCTCGTATGCGAAGAGGCTGCAGCAACACAAATTTCTTAGTAGAGGAAAACTATAATCGACAAGATCTACAGCTCAGAGAAAAAATAAAATAAAATGGATAAATATAATGGATTGAACTACCCAACTTTCGCCATATTTTTGTCACTCATTTGAAATCAATGACGCTTTTAGAAATCAAGAGGGTTGCCGTTACAAAACATCGTCTCACTCAAAAGCTTAGGAAAAACTTAATGAAATTGGAGAGAATTCAAAAAACGAAGTTATACATAACAGAAAAAATATATACAGAAAATAGCTACTTCTTACCAACAATTTTCACTATTTATATTATAGAACTTGTAAAAAGGTGACTGCATGAGCAGGTAATTTTCGAACTATTGCTCATCTTGAACTGAATAGAGGTCCAACCTCATGAAATAGGTACTTCCCTTTTTTCGGATACGAGGCGAAAAGATTCAACACAATTTGATGATTCGATTAAATAAGGTACACCGCTTCCAAGAAGGAACAGCAGATCAACGAGAAATTACTTCCTACCTATGGTTGTACCGCAATTATGTGGCCATCCGAAAGCGTTCACTTGGCTAAGCGAACGTTTTACTGGCTTCCGTGCAAATCCATAGCACACTCTTCCTTCCTACAATGAAATAAGCGAATGGTCGGTAATCCGATCCGAAAAAATGTTTGTTAGGTAATGAGGCAACTTGCGGCGAGCTAAGTATTAAACTCGAGGAACTTGAGGGTTGTCTGAGTTTTCTCTGGGTAGATATTATGCTGAATGCGACGAAAACGCTCTAATATGTTCGAAAAATGTCTCCATAATATATGAGAAATTCGGTACGCTCGGGAAATTTGAAATTAAGGGGATTTTGTGGTTGTCCGAAAAGTCGAATTCGGAACGGAGATGAATCGGTAAGAAATTTTTATATTACCTACTATACTCAGAAACACTTTTTGTCCGTCTGTTCGTGGTTCGAAAATTACATAAATCGTCGTATCTTCGTGAAAAATGAATGAAACTCGATGAAATTTTCAGAGAATGTTGTCCTAGTGATTGCGCACAATTAGCCGTTTTCGGATTTTGGCTAACACACAGTAATTCCGAGATAGAAGCGTTCAAAGTTTTATTTTGATTTTTACAGGCTATAATAGAGTCAATATTTTTGAACGGATGAGGTCTTAAAAGGTTTGTTGTGGGAAGCAAATGACGTTTGATTGTTCGAATATTGGGTCACACACCATATCTACACGTTATGAGCCTTTTTCACGTATTTTGTATTTTGATTTTTACAGGGAGCGAAAATCAATATAATTTAAACGTTCAAGGTCTTCAAATGCTTGGGACGGCGATTAATGATGCCTGATTTTTACCAAGCGTTATTCGCATATTGACAATATTTGAACTCTGGGGGACTGAATTTTTCTATATTACAGCTAAATATTGCTTGATTTTTAGTATAGGGGCCACTCACAGAATCAAATGTATTTCTTGATTTATCCAAATTAGTAACTTTTTTTTATTTTATTTTTTTTTTATTGTGATAACTACACTGGTTCATCCACAACGTCTATTTCGAGGGCAAAATAAATCTATTAATGAAAAAATGTATTTTGATCAGAAAAAATTACCTGACAGCTGACGTTTTCGCTTTTCGCTCGGCATTTGAACAGAAGAAGGTCGTGCTAATATTTCACATAACATTCAAATTAGATTTCTTGAATGATCGAAATTAAAGGCAAATCGAAGTAAAATATTTTTTACCGCCAGAAATTTGGCTCTTTTTTTTAAACACAAGGACAGGATATTCTACTTTTTTCTTTCTACACTACCTAGTGATTCTTGTGAAAAAGCTCACTGTTGAGTTTATTAGTTCGCTAGTTATATTATGTTTAATAGTTCAAAAATTATGAGCGAACCAAAAATATATTTGCATGACATTTTAATAGAATATTTTAATTTGATCGATCAATATTCTGGGCAAAGTCCAAAATGTAAGTAATTAATTATGGCAAGCACTTCAAGCTGAATTAATCCGTTCGTAAACAAATCATCAAATAACCTCGTGTTATAACAAGAGCCAAAAAATAGTGTATTGATTTCCTGTTGTTTTCTGATCGGCTCAATTACAAATCTCTTTATAAATACACAGCTTGAATCAGTTCTCATTTGCGACAGCGAAAATGAAATTATTAAATTTGTTTGAACGGATCTTCAACTGTTTTTAACGCCGAAGAATTTCGTTACAACATTAGGCACTTAAAAGGCAGTCGTTCGTTGCGTCATTCCGCTTACTCCTACTCCGCGTTCCCATTTTAAAACAACTAACACTGTGAGAAAACAAAAAAATCCGAATAATAAATATATCGGCACTATAGTTCCTTTTTGAAAAGAGAAACGATACGTAGGAATGAATTATGCGGAGGAAAACATGACAGTGCGGAACTGCAAGAACCCGCATGACCTTTTCAGAGAATTGGAGTGACGTTTCGAGCGAAAAACACCGACGTCCTTTATATTTCTGAGAATAAATGCACAAACTTACCCGTTGAATCGGCCATGGGTTATAAAGGGACGAAATTCCCAAATCAATCGGGAGCCGTCGCTACGGATTATCGACTTAATTTCACCTGACGAAGTTGGCCAAGGCTAGTGATAACACCTGTCATTTTTCACAAGAGATTTCGCACAAAACGGACGCGGAAAACGTTGGACCATCGAATTGTCCAATTGTTGAACCGGATTCGAACGATCGTACGCGAATAAAACGATAAATAACCGAAATATTTGATAGATAACAATGTTTACGCTCACCTTCGAGTTCGGCCATTCTGGTTGCTGCGGGCAACTGGCTGCCCACCTTTTTTTGTTTGCACTTCCATATGAGAAGGTTCCTCAGTTTTCTGTACTTGATCATCTCCAGGTAAAGACAAGCACTAGTGAAGAGGTACCTGTGAAAAAATGTTGTTTCTCGGCGTTTTTTTCTCAAAAATATAGCATCTATAAATTGTTCGGATATTTTTCCCCTAAAAAAAAAACTTTTCGTATTTTGGACGAATTTTTATTCTCGACGAATTTCACGATTGTGAAGGAACTGCGGCCGTTAAGTATGTTTAGAATAGACTGAAGAGCCTCTTCCTTTCCAGTTTAGCGTTTTAAGGGTTTCGGTGTTTATATTTAGTTTTCAAAGGATCCGAACCACCGAAGAAGGAGGGGGCTGCGTAGGAAGGCTTGGCAACGTAGGAGTGTGGCTAAGTTGCGCACGATTCCGATAGATGGCGTTTCTAGCCGGTTTCTGACACTTCACGACCGGGACAGGAAGAATCTGGCAGGTGTCTGACATATCTGGAGGGTTTTCCAGCTTACAGACGTATCCCTGTTGCTCCCTGATTCCCCCACTCTAATTTTACACCTGAGCCTCCCACTCTCGGCACGAATTCACCTTAGATCCCCACTTCACTTCAAGATCAGCATCCTTTATTTCACCTCTCCGCTGCATCCTATGCAAGCTTCCCTACTTATCCACAGGATAGATTAGTTTTCCGGCCATTCGCGGTCGAGTCGCCGGTCAAATCGAAGTATCGCTTGTTGATTCGGTTCTGAAATCTCTCACGTGCTTAAAATTATCCGGAAAAATTATGCAAAGTAGGATGCCCGGTTTGTGCTTTATTGATGACTGCTCTACGCTCGTTAGGGATGACGTGAGTTGCGAATTTCTTACGCTACAGAAGTATCTCAAAAAGTCCACCTGTTTGCATCAAATTGATCACCGCGATATAATTATTAAATCTTTCTAATATATTCTATTAAATATATTGAATATATTCTATTAAATATATTGTATTAAATACAATATATTATATTAAAAATATAAAATAAATATAATATAAATTTTTTTTATATTCTCGCTCTTGGTATCTTCTACTTTTGGTGTCATTTCATTTTGGTTTATTATTCAATAATAAACCATTGTTATCGCCCAAGAAAAAACATTGTCTTACCCCTCAAAATTTGTTATTTTACGTTTCAAGGCATGTAGAATTTGAATATCCAATAAAAAAAATTCTGTCCGTCCGCCGTACGCTGTCACCACTTTTGGGACAAAACTATAGTAGCTAAATTCTTGAGATTTTCACCAAACATCAATCTTGGCCTGACAATGGCTCAATTCTTTAACCAAATCGTTACCTCTCTTTTAAGGGTATTTCGTGGGGGTTTTGAGGGGGTGAAAATGCGTATTTTTCAACGTTTTTCTGAAAAAGGTGTATTTTGTATGATTTTCTACAGATTTTTGGACGCTGAATCGAATGAGACCATTGCTGAATCTAATGTTTTATGGTTTTCACAAATTGGGGATGAGGGTTTAATTCGAGAATTCTAGAAGCTATAAAAATCGTTCTATACTCGTGGGAATGCTCGTCAAACACACCCTTCAACTATACCGATAGGCAAAACATTTAGCTTTTATTTTGGAAATTGAGAAAAATAAAAATTATTAAAATTACAATAGTTGCTGCAGAGTTTTCTCCTATAGTTACCAACCTGTTTTCCAGTGGGAACGTAAAATATAAACGATTAAAATTACCATAGTAAAAATACCTTTCCTACGGAGGTTTCCCTTATCGTTCACAAAAAAATATCCTGTATAATTTCTATTACAAATGGATGGGCCTCCTAATTCATAATTGAAGCAAAGGAATAATAAACCACTGCCCAATCATTTGCAGCGTTTTTTTTATATTTTTTTTTATTTAGAGCACATTTCTACAAACGAAGTGCAAAAAAAAATTGCAAAATGCGCAAACTGTTGCAATTTGCATTATTGCGTGGTGTTAATTTCGCCATGAAATTAATTTTATTAGAAAAAATTGAGCGCCCAATCGTTTTCCCCATTCAATTTGCATGAAGAAGATTGTGTATAGGTACCTACCTAGTTAGTATTTTTTTTCTCTTAACTTACCTCGATTTTTCACCTTACCTTTCATCTTTTTTCCGCCACAGAATTCATAACTTAGTGATACAGACGTACTGGCTGGTTGTTCTTATTGTATCTTTTTAATCGACAAATTGCAAGTGATACATTTAATAACGCCAATTATTGAACCGATTTTTGAACATAGCTCATCGAAGATATTTTTGGCATGCATTGTAAAACTATAGAAAAAATTTATGGTTGATTGATTGCCAAAGTAAAAACCAATTTAAATATAATTTAGTTGGGAAAGAACAGTAGCGCAATAGATAGACATTCTATGGAACATCATTGTAGGATATCATTATCGCGAAAATGCAGAGATCCGAAGTGCATGCTCATTGAATGCGAGGTTATTCAGCGTACTCCCTCGCGATGAGTGTGATCGAGTTTTTTTCAATACCTAGTGTGGGTTATTTATTGATCATAAAATTAACGAGCAGAATGTGTCAATATATATCTTAATATCATTAGTTTCGAAGAGTATTTTACTATCTCAGTGAACTCTGACGTAACTCAGACTCTTAGCATTTTTACAGTATTCTAATTCAAAATGTGCACCTTTTGTACTTATAAACTCGAAGTTGACGCCGTTCTAACTGTTCAACTCTATTCGATAGGTTTGAAATCAAATTCTAAATTGTTTAGTTTAAAATCAGAGTTTCCCGTGCCGATATCAGTATTGACTCGAGTAATTAATTTTGAAGTTCATAATTCGACTATGATAATTCTTTAGGCGACTTGCAACCACTATATTTTATTAATGGAGATTCTTTTGGTCCGCAAATCTTCTTTGTTTTCTCATCCTCTTTTTTTTCTTTCGTCTCGCTCCTTTTGGGTGGTATTTTATTATAAGTCTCTACCCCTGTAATTCCGAAGTGTTCTAAGCTACTAATAATATTAGGCTTTGCGGTGTTTCCTTGTTTGCTGATGATCTTCCCTTCTAACTAGAAAAAAGGACTGTTTTCCTTCAGTCATTATGGGCATTGTGTTTATTAGTCCCCTCACGTTACTCAGCTTTGCTGATTCGCAACTGTATGCCGTGTAAAAGTTCATTCGTAACCGAGGATTATAGGATAATGTTTCCCCGAAGGCGAACAATAGCCTGAAACCATTGCGATCGCTAATTACGTGACCAAATGAGTCGACGCGGTTGCTCAGGTTTACATTTTCTATAAAAATCCACCGTTTGGCTCGAATACGAGCGCTATCGAAAGCTGACGAATAATATTTTTAATTTCGGTTGAAATAATGTGCTGATGTTAAGTAATATCAATAAATACGGTAAATTGCGAAGGTAAATCAGAGGAAACTCATGCCTAGAAAATTGCATCAAATGTCAAATAATTAACAATAAGCATCAATAATAAATTGAACAAGCCGATAGTATATCTTGACTTACATTTTCAAGTTAACTAAAGTCAAATAAAAATGTTAAGTTATATTTTTCAAGTTTATGGCCTAATTCCTTAATCTTCAGAATGCGATAAGTTGGTACCTATTGCAAAAAACGTATGAAACCTACCTAAATTAAAAAAAAAAAAAAAAAAAAAAAAAAAAAAAAAAACTAAAAAAAAACTGAACAGTTTTAATCAACTTGTCTTCCAAAGCAGAAAAAACAAAATATTGGTTTTTGATACGAACATTTTTTTTTAAAAGCATTTGGGAATAGGAAATATTGCATGAATTTGAAGATGAATACATTTCATCCTTTGATATTTGATTGTTCATATTCTACCAACTCCAGCGTTTTCATCCCTGTCCTGTCAGTATTGTATGGGTGGCTGGCTACTGGTTCAATTTTTTTCCATCTTCATTTTGTAGACAACGAGCATTTTTTATTAATGCATCCTGGTGAATTTAGGGTCTTATGCAGATATTTCCAGCAACTCTCCAAAATTATTTAATTTCATACTTAACTACTCTATCCGATTACTTCATTCTTGCTCGATAACTGAATCAATCCGAAAACTTGTCTCTAAGTTTTGTGTTTTTTTCCAGGCTTCGTTGGTCGAAGAAGACGTTTCAATGTTGACAGATTTCAACGGTAAGATGGTTTCTTTTCTCCACCTGCCTTGTAAAAAAACAATTACTACTCACGTAATTAAAAAAAATTAAATCCTACCAAGCCATAGTCTTCATATATTTTATTTTATTTACTTGTATTTTGTAAACTATTATTTTTTCCGATTATCTTGTTAAATCAACCTCTTAAATCAATTGAGTTGGGAAATGGACTTTTTAATATTCTTCTAAATCTAATAGAAGCATATTATTATAGAAGGTGTTGTTTGAAGAATTATCATAATGAATTATAAAAGATTTTCATACTGGCTCCTAAATGCTATAGGTTAATTGAGCCGTTCAGCTGCCAAATGGGATATGTCCATCTTTTCAAATTTTACAGAAATTGAGTATTTGCGCTGGTTGCTGTAGTTTTGTAACAAATGAAAACTAGATAAAATCGACCATTTCTCATTGATCAAATACTCATAAAATAAATAATGCCAGTAGTACTTTTCCTCAAAACAACCATTGATGAATCTAAAAACCAAAAAATCTTTCAAAAACCAACTTTTTGGTGGACATGACTCGTTTGTCAAGTGAAAATAATCTATATTTTTTCTCCCAAATCTGGAACATGTCTCGAAACTTGAAAATGAGTCGCCTTGAAACTTTTTTCAAACATGATTACTTACTTTATCATTGTAGTAAACATTTTTAAGTAGGTACATATTCAAAAATTTCAACGGTCATAAGAAAAAAAAACACTTCTATACATTTTTTGATTATTTTATTTGAACAAGTTGAATAAATTTGAATAATAAAATATGAAAGTTTTGAATAGTAAAATATGAAAACTTGAACGCATTATTTTTTAACATGATCACAACCAACATTGCAATTTGGTACGTCTTTGGAAAGTAGGTACCTAGGTATTTGAAAAAGTAATTGATTAACTTTGTTGAAATCAACCCTCATCATTGTTCAGTGTAAAAGATTTCGTCTTTGTCTTCATCATTATCCCCATCACTCCCATCATGCTGAGGATTGCTGTGTCTTCTCGGAGTACAAACCAAGCGGTTAAAAAATCCATATTTATCAGGAGGAATATACCTGAGCAGGCTCAGCATATATTTTTTTTTGCTGAGGTAACATGACGGTCCTCTTCAGAAAGGAGGGGTATGTTTCCCAATTGTAATGGAATTTCCTCTTTTCCTTTTCCTCTCGCACGCCTTCCAACAGTTACTTTCTTGAAAGGTAGCTCTTCATTTAAGCTTTCCTTGAAGAAAATTGAATTTGGGTCTGTTTGATTTGACCTTCAGTGGACATGACTCCATTGGCAACTGAAAACTTTACAGAACGTGGCAGTTGCCAAAATAAACTATGTGATCTAGCGGCTTTCGAGCAAACTAGGACTTAACCCGTTTGTCAACTGAAAGAATATGACATTACGTTCCGTTTGGCAAGATAAAACACAAATTGGAAAAAATGGACATATATCCCATTTGGCAGCTGAACGGCTCAATTATACTCCACGAGCCCGATTTGGGAGATTTTTCAAACTCTAAGATCTTTTTTAAAACTGCAATAACTCGAGAACCGCTAAAGGTACCGACAAGTTTAGGGGTTCATTCGGTTTGAAAGAATACATGAGTTTCAATACCTAAAATACCACTTTAGATTGGGTATTGATGGTGTTCGATTTTCGGGCAAGTTCAAGGTCAAATTTGAACGCCACACTTTGCTCCGATCTGGCTGTTCAATGAACTCATTATTACTATTGCTTAGAAGACCTTTTTCTGCAAAAATTCTGATTTATATCTCAAAATTACGGCAGTTATCGTGCGAAGTGACATATTTTTAGGTATACGTACAATTTTTTTAGAATTCTATTCACTAATGCGTGAACCGGATTTTGTATGAATATTCGGTTCGAACGATTTTCGAATTTTTCCGAACGTGGCAAATAACATCATTTTTTTTAAAATGCTGAAAATAGTACTTTTTCAACTTTTATCTTCCTGCAGATTAATCATCCTTGATTATATAAAACGTATTATCAGTGAAGAGCCTAAACGGAGGATTGAAACTATCACGCTGAGTTTTTCCTGCAATTTTTCTATTGATAAAAAATTTTTTTTCCGGAAAGGGTTTTCCCACGTTGAGTAGTCGATTGAAAAATAACTCATTCCCTTCTTATCTTTGAAGTTCCGTTTGATAGCTGATTGATAACTCGGAGTTTTAAAGCATAGGCGTCACGTTTTGCCGCCGATAAAAATTAGCTCATTTTGTCGACAGACGTTGCTGACTTGGCTAGCGGCTACGCCGAATGCATGGAAGAAGCGATACGTTATCTCGTTGAAGTGGAGAAATATCCAGCCGTCCATCCTGCCGTCGAAGCACTCAGAGCACATTTGGACCAATATAGAAAACAACTTCTGCAGACAGCGCTTTATCGAACTACAGGAATTAGCCGGAGAGCTTAATCCAAGCGAAAATACGAAAATCTCGAGTCATCCGTGTGCTCACTGTGATAAATTGTACAAAGTTTTGTAAAATAACATAGCAATAACGTACGCGTTAGCGTTGATTTTTCAAGGCTGGATTGTAAATAAAATTAATTTTTTTCCTAGATTCGGTCTTAATCTGTCTCAATTTTATTTCCCTCGTGATTTGATATGAAATATTTAGGCGTTTTGGACGCAGTATACAGTTGAATGTTATATTCGTTCAAAATTTCCGACAGCGCATTTATCAAACGAGGTTTTCAAAGTTGAAGGACTACATTAGTCGTGCATGTTTCTAGTTAGATGCGCTTCGGCATAAAAGCCTTGAAGGCAACGTGAGCCAGTGTACGGTCGAGGGATCGACTTAAATCATAAACAGAAATCTTTTATCTTTTCTTGTCACTTGAATTCTGTAAAAGACGGTTCTGGTTTGTAAGCGGTCTGGCTAAAAGCCGAATGCTGGAGAGTTTTGAAAAAATAGCAGCGCTGCCCGAAGTTATTTTATTATACTTTTAGTCGACCGACATAACAAAAAAGGAATTTTTTAGTCATACTGTAGTTTTTAATACGAATCCAAATCATGACAGATTTATTATGATAAGGAGTTGCAACAATTTTAATTTAGGCTCATCAATAATTCAGGACATAGTGAAACAATATTTTAATATTCACCACATGATTGAAAAAAAAAAAAAAAAAAAAAAAACTGCATTAAGTTGTTATTAATATTTTAGCGTATTATAATTAAGTTGACGCTGGTGGTGCTTTGCTATTCCAATTATTAAATTCTTTTCAAGTTCGCCGAGTAAATGGAAGTTAACAATTCAAGATCGTAAAATTATGGAAGAAAAAGTTTTTTCTTTATAACAGGCACTATAGTAAATGCTTAAGAAAATGAAATTATCGTGAGAGAATTAGTGCGTACTAGATTTTGCTGCTTTATGATTCGGTAGCTTGGGTCATCTAATTTTTTTAATGATAGAGGTAGGGGAAGAAACAAAAATAATATACTCTCGCCTTTAGTTCATTTTGGCATGAGAGCAAGAGTTGTTGGTTCGTGCACAATGTTTCAAAGCCAAGGTACAGAAGACTGAAAATATTTGATTAGTAGGTACCTATCTACTATTTTTTTTTTTTTTTTTTTTTTTGTTATTTCCATGTTTAGGTAATAAACGGTGGTGCTGTGATCGTCCGATAAGTCGAATTCGGAACGTAGATGAATTTGGAAAAAATGCCACAGTGCTATAATACTCAGAAAACACTTTCTGAACAAGTGTCTATGTTTCCGAGGTCAAAAATGGCATAAATTCCGGGGTTTGTGAGGAGGAGAAAAACCGGGCGACTCATTCCAATTCTTTGCTAGCTGGCCGAGCACTTTCGCCCATTCGGGCTTCCTCAAGGCGACGTGGAGCCTCAAGTGCTCGGCCAGCTATTGTAGAATGAGTTGCCTGGTTTTTCTCCCCCTCACAACCCCCCGAACATCAAGAAATGCGACGAGAAGGAAAAGATGGCATAAATTGTCATATCTCCGTGAAAAATGAATGAAACTCAGTGAAATTTTTGGAGAATGTTTGCCTATAGTAAATGTACAAAAATTTTGTTATGGCGAGCTGATGATGCTTGCTTTTTGTATATTGGGTCACATACCGTATCCTCTCGTTATGAACTTTTTTCACGATTCCACTAGTGCGTATTTGGATTTTTATCAATATATGAACGCTCAAGGACAAGAAATGTTTGGGACGGCGATTGAATGAAGTCAGATTCTCATCACGTGGGCCACATGCAGTACTTCTGCGTTACACGCATAATGACTATTAATTTTGATTTTTTTCGGACTGCAAAAATGATTATAGTTAAACGCTGGAGGACTCAAAATGTTTCTTTATGTTAGCTGAATGTCGTTTGATTTTTATTATTGGTGTCATACACCGTACTTCCTCGTAATTATTCTTTTCAGTAATTTTATTTGTGTACTTTTGTATATTTGGGTCTCCTTGCTTTAAAAATGACTCCATTTTACGAAACTTGATTTGTATTGCTTGGATCACATCCCGTACTTCCGCCTTATGCGGTTTATTGACTATTTCGATTTTTACAGGCCGCAAAAAATCTATATCTTTGACGCTGGAGGTCATAAAAATTTTCCATTTTACAAAACAGCTTGTAAAATGTAAGACTCACATACTGCAATTCCGCATTATTAACCTAATCGGTGCATTTTTCTAATTTGGGTTCTCCTAGCTAGTTTTTCAATCACAGTAGCTGTAGAGTAATAACGTTGCACCCTTTGTACGTGCTCCTTTATGTTTACTTGGTAATTCCTGTTACCGACTGGAAGTACGGGAAGTACTGTGTGATCTATGCACACCACTGGTTTTTTTCGGCGCCAATTAGTATGAACCTAATGGGGGATTGAGCTATCCGAGTGAAACTCTTTGGCTTATTTAATCCGACCTGAGAAAATGAAAATAAATAAATTCCTATTTGTTTTTAATATTACGCCACACACATCGATAATAAATTATCGGAAAAAATTTGTTTATCTTCGCGGCTCAAAAACGATACTCGTCTGAATTTATGCTTTTCTGACGTTCGGAAGTTATTGGATTTTACAATAAGATACTTAGTTCTAGTTTCTATATAATTATGCAGATGTGTATGTTAAATTTGTTCGTTCACGATCAACCTGGCCACCTCGCCAGCAATTTAAGTTAGACGAGTCGCTGACTTTCTCACCCTTGCGTGTCCGACTGTCGTTCAGATATGTCAGGCAAGGGTGCTGCCCTCCGCCCGCTGACAGTTCAGTGCTATTGCCAGATGCGAGGGAAGTCCGAAACACATGGCCTCTTCGACCCCCCGTTTCTCCTTTTAATTCTCCTACGACGAAACAGCTGTGAAACCTCCTCCCCCTCGGAAGCTTCGAGCCCAATATTGTACGCAGACCATAGAACAAACACACGGGATAGACAGCCCTCATCACATCAGTATCAGTACGTTCCAGGGCGGCTTACAAAACTCCACCCTTCCACAAGTAAGTGCGAACGTTAGATATTTTCTTCTTAATTTATGTACCTAATTTTTGTCGGGGATTTTTTTTCGAATTTATTGATAAAGAACTTCTGACGGGCAAAGAACAGTGATCACTTTGTTAGCAGTTTCGAACTGATCGCCGAACCAGCCTATATTATATTGCCTCATGTGGCAGCTTGATTGGCTCTTCCGGCCTTTCAATCAGTCACTTCAGAGTTGCATAATCGTTGTTGAAAGATCTCACCATTCCCAAGTTGTTACTGTACTTGACAATTTTTCGCGCCTATTCGAAATTATTATTTTCCTCTTTGCGCCTTCGGTTGCCACGATTATATTCAGGCGATTTGGCTTCGGTTCGGAATGACGAGAAGGAATTACTCAAGTTTTATCATACTTCGAGTCGATGGCAAAAATGCTGTAAGTTAAGCATACACTCTGGTTTATTCCTTGGCTTCTATTCGGTAATTTTCTCATCTATGAACTTGTTAAGATTACCATGAACTTCATCTGAGCCGAAAACTTGTGAACGTCTCCACCTATAATGTTTGTAAATACGAATAAACTCATCGCCAAAGTGCCCATATGTATTTCAAATACACTTTTCAAATATTTCCATTTCTACGAAACGACTTTCTATCTCAAATGCTCAATAATATTAGTTATCGGGGAGAGAGACCAACTTAGCGAATCTTTCTCTCCATGGTTCCTTTTATTTGACTAGATCTTTCACCCGTTCGGACATAATATTCAGGGCAGCTTAGGACCATCAGGTACCTATGCCTCCAATAACTCTGCGAAAAATGACGCAAATGATTGTACAGTGGGTTAAAATTATTCCTTTCTTTAAATTATGATTTAAAAAGACCATCAATTTGTGATGGTAATTATATTCTGAACACAATATGACACACATATCATGTGAATGTTTCCACCTAACAACACGTTCATAATTTTTATGATTTTACAAGCTCACTTAAACTCTTTCGTTCAAGGTAAAAGAAGATAAAATTCACTAAAACTCTATTATCTATTTAGAAGTGAAATTATTCGGCTATCTATACACCTGAATAGTGTTTGACGACCGTTCCAACGAGTATAGAACGATTTTTATAGCTCAAAAAATTATCGAGGTTATACTGCCAAATTTCTGAAAATCTCGAAAATTCTACACAATAGCTGCAATACCTATGAACCAAAAACCGTCCAAAAATCCATAGAAATTGATACCAAAATACACCTTTTTGAGCTAAACGTTGGGAAATTCGAATTTCTAGCGCCTAAACCCCCAAAAATACCCTAAATATTGAAGTAGCTAAGTATTTGATTAAGATTCGAGCCATAGCCAGACCAAGATTGATTTTTGTTGAAAATTTCGAAAATTTAGCTGTTATAATTAAAACGTTAACAGCGTACAACGAACGAACAGAATTTTTTTTATTGAACTTGCCCTGAAAAAATGTCAAATTTTTTTTTTTTTTTTTTTTTTGTGAATACAATGGTTTATTATTGAATAATGAACCAAAATGCGACAAACAAAAGAAGATTAATAATACTAGTGGTTCACTTAATTATCCTCAATACAAAAGAAGAGTCAACGTGACAGTGAGACAAGAGATGTTCAGTTGCTATAGTACATCCTGACTGACTCCTCCGCTGTAGTAGGTATTTATGATTTCTCGGAGACAAATTTATATATAATTTTTTCCTTAGATTATCCCATTCTGGGCTGTAGATAATAGAAAAATTTCGAAGTTTCTTTTAGAAAGATAGAAAACGTGAGAAGCGAGATTTTTTCGCACCAAGGTTATATATTTTCACTCAACGCTCCCATAAATAAATTTCAAACCAACGCTGGGTTTACATCATCGCACGCGCATTAGTTGCTTCATTATTCTCGTCGCCGTTTTGAACTGAAGTTTACCCTTATAGCGGCTTATCTCGAAGAGTAATTTTAGGATGAGAAAATCCCTCAACGTTTTCATCTCACGAAGTTTTAATAGCCTTCAGCGTTGAGCCCTTTGATATTGAGTTATCCAGTTTCGCTGTGCCCTCCCCCGTTCAGCCATCGGTTCGCTTTGAAAGTAACAAACTAGTCGTTATAAGCAGCAACGAGCGGGGAAAATGATACAGAACTACCGATAAATCAACACTTTTCTTAACTGGCTGGACAATTAATCGTGCGATAGCCCGGGGGCCCTTAACCTCTTACCTGAAGAGTCCCCTAAAACAAACTTGTGGGCGGGTTTGATATGTCAAAGACCCGGGTAACGTCTTTGTTTCCGAGCGTTGGACGTTCCTTAGATCGCTTCCACTTTTGAGAATGAAAAATTGGAAACCGAATCAGCCTTGTTGGTTTTGTGGGATTTTTTCCACCAGAAATTGATTTTATAATGAGCTTATTATCATTCTAGCTAATTGCACCTCACCTGTTCGAGCTATCCGTTAGGAACATACCTGCTTTCGTGGAGTCATCTTATTCGTTCTGGAAGTGAAGACGATTTTACCGCTAAATTAATGAAATTAATTGTTTATGAAATTTTGAATTTATATCATTTTGCATAACTCTTTTGTGATTAGAGCCGATGCGTACCAATATTAGTAGTATCACCTCATAATTACATTATTCAATTCTGTTAATTTTCTCTCCAATTATTCGAGACATCTAAAATGTTTCACGTATTTTCTCAAATCGCGACGAATCACGATGATGAGCGTTGCGCAGTTTTGTAAAACGACGTATATTTCTTCACAGAAAGCGATATTCTACACCATATACGGAATGAGGGGTGGAGACGAACTATGCGGGCACAAGGAACGGATCCGTGCTCGTCTTCAAGAGCTGATGGTCCAGGAAGGGCTGATACCGAGCCATCCTCTCGTCACGGCCACTAGTTTACATCTGAACTACACTACGGCAGAAAAAACGGCTGCTAGCTACGGTGCTCAATCGAACGATGTATCCTACTATCAGGTGAGCAATTTTTTCCTTCCGATTTCGGAGTGCAGTAGTGAAAAATGACGCGATGTTCTCACTTAATGAGCTCGTCTTGATTCAAATTTTTGCGAAATCGCTGCTCTTTTTGACGCCTGCGACGATCCCCAATTCGAAAAACTATTCCTCTAGCGGCCATTTTTTTTTTTTTTTTTTTTTTTTTTTAGTTTGTTTTTGCAATCTTATTTTTTTTACCTAGGTACCTAATTGTTTTTTTTTTTAATTTACTTATCTAAAAGAAGCATACTCTCGTACTAGGAAGAGGCAACAGGTTACTATACGAGACAATAACGTTGAGTGATGAAATAATTTATCCAATTGAGCCATTTCTATGATCTAGGGCTGCGATCTTTTCTTCTCGGTGCCACATCGCTCGGCCACTCCGCTCTCGGACATCAACGCGAACCACCAACTGTTGACGAAATGGAACCAAGCTGTTTAACCGTTGTTTGTTTGTATCATTCGTAAATAACGAAATATTGATAAACTTGCGAATAATGGAAACGTTTTCGTCTGTTAGAAAGAAAAGAAAAAGGCTTAAATTTTGTGAAGAGCCAATAGAAATGACTTGAGAATCGAAATTTGCCTGATTTTGCCATTGTCGTATTTACCAATGTAGAGATCTACTTCGAGTTAGTAAATTTTCAGTCTATAAATTTCATCAGAAAGAAGTTTTTTATATACTGAGTTCTTACATGTAATTTGTGCTATTTTGACCTATAGTTTTCAACCTGCTGGTACGACAACTATAATTAATTCTGTAACTGTATGAAATTGCCGCCTGATTTAGCAAATGTTTCTTGTACCCAATTTTAAAACGCATTCGGTGGGTAAATGTTTGTAATGGCTTAATAATTAAAACATCAAACGTTGGCGTAATCGATTGAATTTATGTTCTTAGGAAATATCGTCTTCTTTTTTTACATCAGTTAAATATTCTCACCAATGTACGTTATTCGAGCCAAAGTTTTTACCTCTGCCCACAGATCGATGTTTTGTCCTAAGGTTTCAACTGTATGCGATAGGACTTGAGCTCAAAAATTCGCCCTGTTGCCACTTCAATCTGCCAAATTGTATTACTTAATTTATTTGTATTGTTCGCGATTTTACGTTTATTTTTGTTTTGATAAACGAAAGCATAATGATGCTAGTCTTACGGTTAGTGCAATGCGCTATCTCGAGAAGATGCCATATTATATTTATTTTTTATTGTATTATAATTGTTAGTTTATGTGCAGTTTTTCGGCATGATGCTGATTTTTGAAGACCCGATAGTAATAAATACCGAATTGGAGCGGATATGTGTATTTTTTTCATCGCCTTTTCATTACAATGTTCAATGGAATTATTTGAAGAAACTTGAATTTTAGATGTGGGATTTTCAACTTTTCGTCTGTGTGTGTAGTTATTATTTCTTTATTTCTATATAATTAGGCTACTCTGTTCGGGAGGAAAAATTATTAAATGCCGAAGCTGCAGAACAAGAAGTAAAGCTTATTGAAAATTGAACAAATCAACGTTTAGTTGACCAAGTAAAGTCTACAAGTTTGAAATTAACCCACTATGTTTTTCATCGCTTATTAATTTGCCAGAAAGGTACTCTTTATCCAGGTTTTCCAATTTACTCAACTTTGAAGAGAAATATTTGAAAAAATATGAAGTATTTCAATTAATTTACACTGAGTGAATGTAATAGATTGTACTAAAACAACTAATCATTCTTTCACAGCGCGTTTTCCTCATTCGCTGAAATAAAAATGCTGATCATCATCGAATAGAAGAATCCATAGAAGAAAAACACATGATTCACCTCGAAGAAGCCCATTTTACGGCCGAAGTGTTAATTTTTTCTAACCAACCTGTAGGCTATTTTAATTACCAAAAGAAAAGAAGAAAAAATTCTCGGTGTCTTTCGTATTTTACATACGGATAAATAATTCTTCCGATGCTGTCCGAGCGGTATCGTACACCGAGTTCGGGTTTTATCCATTTCACTATCGTAAATTTTGTTTAAAAAGTTATAAAAATGCAAATACGAGCTTCCAACGTTGGATGATGCCGCAGCTGTATTCAAGAGTTTGACGGTTCTAGGGAAAATATCAATTAGGATTCATAGGGTAGCCTTCCTCTCAATGCGTTAGTCATCCTTGAACCAGAAGACGATAAATCAGCCGACTGATGAGGTTTCGTGGCGGCACCGATGAACCAGAAGGCTTTAACTGAATTTTCTAGGGATTTTACATCCGAACAATAAAAAGGGAATGGAGGTAATATTTCTAATAGGTCGCCTTTTGAAAACTATTATGAATTTCAATTTTCATATGATGAGCCAACTATGATTTTTTTTTTTGAAGGATAGGAATGAACGAATTGCCTCAACTATAGTTTCACTAGTCTAGCTGAAAAAAAGCAGCATTGTTGGTATGGCAAGGCGCAGATGGGACGTGCGCTTGGCAGCTGGAAAGCCGAGGAGCACCCGCCAGTCGCTCGCCCTCCGTGTCATCTGTTCACAAAAGGCACTGAATCGCGTTATCGTATTATCGTACGTTTTTGCTGTTCACCTGCCCAATTCAAACCGTCCACTTCGCCTAATGGGAAACGATCTATTTGCAAATTGACGACTTCGAACGGGATTCTGATCAGAATTCAAAGAGAAGCATTGAAGCAACCCAGAACACGTTTTTTTTTTTAATCAGAAAGTGGAATAGAACCGAAAACATAGAATAACCCGCTTTTTTTTCAATAGATTCTAAATTTAATTTCCTCAAATTTTTTACACAGAATCTAATTTTTCTAAACTCGCGAACGTGGCGAAAAAAATTCTCAAGTTAAAACTCCAAAAGTATGAAAAACCTTCAGAGATTTAATAACTTACAGAATTAGATCTGTTTCACTTCAAATACGAATTCTACGTCTAATTTCCTGTAAGAATGAGTAATAAATTGAATTTGAACAGTGCTGTTAGTATTTTTGTCATTCATTTTCAAAGTTGAGAAACATAAAAACGGTGTAATAACAAAAATGGAATAAAACAGATAGTTGTCGTCAAATTTCCGTCGTTTTGGCGTCAAATTCGGATTCAGCGTTAAATTTCCTATTAAAATCCATTTTAAAATCGTTTAAAAACAAAAGTTTAATTTTCTACCACTGTCGATGTCAGCGGAGCTTGAACTTCGGCCGGTTCGGAACTCGGTTTACAGAAAATAATTTCTGTGGCGCTGTTTAACCTTTTTTTCACCAAATCTTTTGCTACGCACGTCTGTAAGGTATTTAAATGAAGATTCCTGCATAATAAAACAGTTGATTTATATAAATTTTTTCCACGAAAATCATGGTTAAAGTTCAATTTTTGAGAGTTCAAAAACTGATTTTTTTGGACCATTTTTGGGGTTTTTCTGAGAATTGAAAAAAAATCACAAAAATACATCATGGTATGATACAACTATCCTGTAGATTTCAGATTTTTATCTGTATTGAAAGACGAGTAAAAAATCGTCGACTGATCGTTTAATAAAAATTGCAGGAGTACCCCTTGAATTTTTCGTTAAAGATTTTTTAATTCCGAATAATTGTCTCAAATTATGCATAATTAAAGTTGGTGGTGTGTGTATCAATAATATATGCTTCATTCATCGTTGTTTCTTTAGCACTAAATTAATGAAAACATCGTTCAAAGTTGAAAAATGGAATATTTTCGTATATATTCCAGCAAAAATGGGGAATACCGCATAAACGGTTAAAAAATGGATAGGTACATTACATGGGGAAAATGTGGACAGTTAAATAACCTCACTTTTGGTGTATTCAAACATCTGAATTGACGAAATTTTGTTAAAGTTATCCACTGTGAAAGTTAAAAATCTTGGAAAACTTCAAAGTTGGACATCTCGGCCTATCTCGGCTAAAACTTTGCGCAAGTTGAAAACCCCAATATTTTATGATACAAAGTACATGCAATACCCACCATTTACCTACCTAATTATAGTTACTATATATGTCAACTATAAGTTACACCTCTCCATACAGAGGGTAGAAACCATGTAGTATAGCAGCGCCCCATACACTGTCTGTTTAACTGAAGATAATCGTAAGGCCGTAGATCTGGATCAAGGTGGGTAAATGACAAGGTGGGCTCGATCATTAAGGGGCAGCTTTCTCTGACGTCACTGATATAAGCCTTCCTCACTCATAGCCGCATACGAATTTCATTGAAAAACCATTACTTCTCCGCTTTCCTTTCAATGAGAATGTTTTGTGTACGCCAATTTTTTTATTACAGTTTTATTAGTTTTAATAGAGAGTTTCATCAAGGTTTTTTAAATCATTTTTAATGAGAAAAAATGGGAAAACCAGGTGTAGTGGAAGTAGTGTGTGCGACTGCGGAATGCCGTGATACGTCTTCTCTTCGCAATGATCTTTCTTTTCACCGGTAAGTTTACTATTTTAATTATTAATTGCCCGTAGATCCATTCTAAAATTTATAATTATGTAGTATCATGATTACCGTTATTAAATTATTTGAAGAATGTATTGGCTGTAATATTGATTGTGGAAAACTCTGAATCCTAAACATGCCTCGACAAGTTTGTCAGCGTATTTTTCTCTCAACTCTTGTGTTTTAGATAAATATGTGTATTACTTAATTAATTGCTATTTTGTCAGATTTCCTACCGATAAATCCATTATTAGGAAGCAATGGATCGCTAAGTGCCGGAGAAAATGACAATTGGAATCCCAATACCAGTAGGATTTATTTGCTCCGAGCATTTTTCTGCAGAAAATTTCGAACGAGATTTAAAGGTGTATAACTAGGATGGGGTATCTTAACCAGATCTAAGAAGAGGACAATTAAAAAAAAAGAAAAAGATTTTCTTCTTACAACAAAACCCCAAAGAAAATGGGAAAAATGATCAATCTAGCAATTATTTATATACTCATTTTTATATACACATTTATATAATACATTTCTTATTTTAATTTACTTTTTTTCTAGTAATTTATTTTTTAATAAAGTTTTTTGTTCTTCAAAACATGTTCTTCTTGTTTGTTCTTCTACATTTGTTGAACTTAAGATTTTGATATGCTCCAAGAATATATTTATGCAACATTCTAAAAATATTTTCCAACAGTTATGAACATAAAACAATACTTAATGAATAAAAAAGTTGAATGAACCTTTCCATGTACCTGTCATTTTTGTACCAATAGCAGCCTCAACGCCATTGATCATTGATTCAAATGGGATCTATTTGACGGTGGAAAATACATAGTAAACGACCAATCGTACATCTCAAAAATTCAGTTGATTTTTATCAGACTAAATATCTTAGAAAAAAGTTTATTGAAAATAAATGTAGACACAAAAAGTAAAGGACATTGTCAGCTGAGTCAAATAACATAACATTTTTATTGAACATCTGATGTAAAAACGTAAATATTAATTGATTTTTCCCACTTTTTTTAACTTCATCAGTGAAGAACGTTAGAAATGAAAAAATAGTGTTTCGAAAATGAAATATCTGAATCTTTACGATTAAGTATTTTAAAGTCAATCTGAATCTTTACGATTAAGTATTTTAAAAGTCAATTTTTAAATTATTTAAATTCTATCAGATTATTTTTGTTTCTTTTAATTTTAAGTATGGTTATAGATAAAAAAAATTTATTGAGAAAAAATGATAATTAATCGTTAGTAATGAAATTCCGCTGCCAAAGGTCAGTGAAAAGCTATCTAACTAGTGTTAGTCTTTATACCAGTGACGTCATACCGTGCGGGTTAGTATCGGATCGAGCCCACCTGTGTTCTAGTCACCTTGGATCTGGATTGCCCACACGCCTATCAGTTTATCTGAAGATAACGGACTGCAGTTCGCCCGAACTGAAAGTGTGTGGTCGCCGGACAGGCGGTGATCGGATGAGAGATTCGCGACAGGCAACGGCCTGTCGGATCATTATCTCATACGGCCCCCACCACACACTGTCAGTTAGCCTGCAGGCCAGCGATCTGTTGTCGCCGTTTCCATCAGTCTTGCGTGAGATCGTTGTCGACATAGCACGCAACTGCCGAGTTTGGACTGACGCTCAAGATGGACACCAAACCTCCTTTCATTTCGGCCTTCATCGAATTGTATAGGGCCTACCCCTGCTTATGGAAAGTAAAGGACGGTTCGTACGCGAATAAAAGGTCGCGGGATGAGGCGTACGGTGAGCTATTAAAGTTTTATAAAAAAACTGTGCCGTCAGCCACCGTTGACACTGTGAAAAAAAAAATTAATAATTTGAGGTGCGCGTTCCGAAAAGAGTTGAAAAAAGTTAAGCAGAAAAAATCGGGCTCGTACACCTCGACACTGTGGTATTTTGAGTTGCTACTATTTACAGCCGACCACGAAGAAACTCGAGCGACGATTCGGAGCGAGGAATCACAACTCGTAAGTTATTTTTATTCTATTAAATTTTATTCTTTAATTTATATCAAATACAACAGTACAAACGAATTTTCACAGTATAATAATTCACCCTCCCACCCTAATTGGTTACAAATTTGTTTTGCCAGGAAACTGCACCTTCTCCAACAAAATAGTTCTTGTAATTATCCCGATTTTCCTTTGCTTTTTCACACGAAACTGGTCTATTATATCCCTGTCGTAGACCCACCATCTGATCCTCATCCCTATCCCCTCGAATAACTTCCCCACTATCAATATCTTCTACATCGAGTGAATTTGATGGCATGTACAACGCTTTTGCTTCCGTCCTCAGAAAATTATGAAGAGCACACGCTGCTAGCACAATGAAATCTATGTTTTCTGGTTTCAAGTTGATTTCTGTGTGAAATATCCGGAAACGACTTGACAGAATGCCGAAAGCATTTTCTACTATTCTGCGAGCTCTGCTCAAACGGTAGTTGAATATGCGCTGGTCATAACTCAATTGTCTTTGAGGATATGGTTTAAGTAAGTTTTCATGCAAAGCAAAAGCGTCGTCAGCTACAAATACAAAATTGAGGTTTGCCTTGTTGACACTGTTCGGTGGCAGATTGAGACTTTTGTTTAGTAACTTCGTGTAAAAACCGGTACATTCAATTACACCTCCATCAGAGACTTTGCCGTTACAGCCAATGTTTACGTATATGAACTGATAGTCCGCGTTAACGATTGCCATCAAAACTATACTGCAAAACCCCTTGTAATTATAAAAATATGAGCCACTGTTTGGAGGTTTCTTGATTCTGATGTGCTTCCCATCGATGGCCCCTCCACAATTAGGAAAGTTCCATCTGTTTTCGAAATCTTTCCCTGTCTGTCGCCATTCCTCTTCAGAGTTTGGTAACTGAAACAAATAATAAATATAAAACAAGGTGTATTATATGTTAATTAATATTTTATGTTATTTATGTGATATTATATGTTATTTTTGACAATAATATCACATTTAATTCAATTTTTTTATCATAGGAAAAAGTAGAGTTTAAAGATTTAATCCATTAAAAATTAATTATTTCCCAGTTGACAGATAGATTGCTGCTGTTATTAAAAATACAGCGAAGTGCGCCAATCTCCGTTACAAACATTAACATATAACAAAATCTATTTCTGTAATAAATTAAGTATATTAAATGGTAATTATTAGATTTAGGTGTTATTATTCAGCTTTTAAAGTTTCTATTCAATTTGTTATGTTCCAGGAGGGTCAGGATGAAACCTTCTACTATGCCTCATCACAACTGGTATCGCCCCCTTCCCCAGTTGCTAGCCTCAGTTGGTCTGACAGTATTTCATCAGGCCCATCAACTTCATCCGGAAATCCAAAAAAATGGGGCAATCAGAAAAAAAGAAAATATGCTGTCGACGCAGCTTTGAATGCTCTGAAGGAGGACGATGAGTTCGATGGCATTGGGCTCAACGTCGCATGCAAATTACGCCGTATGGATGGAGATCAAAAACTGTATGCTGAAATGTTAATCAACAAAGTGTTGATGCATGGTCTGAACGGAAGGCTTCAAGAGGAAACTGATTTCCGGGATCTCAAGTTCGTACAGCCGCAAACACCGCTTCGTCGAGTAGAAAAACAGATTCCCTGCTCCGTTCGTCAAGATGAAAACCTCTTCCAGACTACTACTAATCCGATGACTGGAGAGGGGAGTACCACAAACTAATACTTGGTATCTGCTGACTCTGATAACCAGTTGTCTGAATTTTTATTGTTGAAGTAGCTTAAAAAAGTTGTCCTTAAAAGCGCATTAGCTTTCCGTTATTAAAATACTTATTAAAATACGTAATTCAAATACTTCCGTTATTACCTAATTAAATTACTTATCTGATTTTTTTCAATAATTTCCAATACACAATTACCTATCTGCTTACATAATTTTTAAATGTAACTGAGCAAAATAAAACTTAATGAGATGAATGAAGTTTTTTTAAAATGTAATCTTACCTTCAAATAAGAATCCTTCAGCACCAGGTAAAGTTGTTTGCAGGTCTCGGGTATGATTTTCCCAAGTGCTTGAGGTGAAATTCGCGTGGGAAACTTCAAATCTTCGAAACTTTGGCCCGTTGCCAAAAATCTCAGAGTTGCAGTCAACCTTTCTTCGGCAGTGGTAGCCTGACGCAAATGAGTGTCCACTTTTGTGATTTTCAATGCAACCAAATTTAGAAGTTTTTGGAAATTTTCTTCACTCATCCTCAAATAATTCCTCAGATCCTCGTGGTGAGACATCCTCAGTTCACGGAGCAACGACATGTGAGAGCTAGCCTCTCTATCTCGCAGCCAACTTTTTACCCAGACCCTTTTTTCTTGGGGTCCTCCAAGAACTGACAAAACAAACATCGCGCAACGTTTCCGACGGAGCATGGTGACAAACTGGGGATCTCCTGCAGTCCTGTTTCTGGGCCACGACAGTCCGCCGACAGTCCAGCAGTCATTGGCCGACAGTCCGCCTGCAGTTACCGGACTGTAGTGTGTGCTATCGTCAGGCTATCAACTGCAGATCAGTACGGCCGCCTGCAGGCGGTTGACTGATAGTGTATGGAAGTCGGCGATATTGGTCTTACGATCGCCTGTTGAGGCGACGGCCTGCAGGCAATCGCATAGTGTATGGCCCCGAGAACAACACCCGACCGAAAGGTTAGGCACGGCAGGAGTGGTGCTACGATACAATCGAAACGGTTGATAAATGAAACCAATCAGGAAAATGCTAAAAAAATTGAATTTATGTGGATTTAGTCGGGTAAATTGGATGCTTGAACAACGTGAATCTTGGCTTCGTACCATGATATTCCCCTTCGCTGTTGGGGTTGAGGGGGAGAAAACCACGGCGACTCGTTCTCCTGTTTTTTATTGTTGGCCTGCCAAGCACTTTCGCCCATTCGGGCATCATCAGGGCTTCCTATATAAACAATTCATCTCGATACTTTCAAATACATCATGGAGGTACTAGGTTACATATCCGGTAGTCTAACTTACGTAGCACCATTACAAGGTATCCACGGCCAAGTCTGGCTTATTTCCTAAAGTTTGTCGTCTGCCTGGTAAAAAATCCCCCGAGGTAGGTTCGTCCTGCAAGATTACTTAGTTGTTAACATCATAGGAGAATAAAATTGTGTTTACTTAGGAATTCTGCGTTATGTTTTTTGGTACTTACTTTTAAGAAGGATTCAAAAACAGGAGAACGAGTCGCCGTGGTTTTCTCCCCCTCAACCCCAACAGCGAAGAACGAAAAAAGCGACAAATCCACAACAAAAAAAAAAAAAAAAAAAAAAATGATATTCCCCGGTTCAGGGCATAGCCCCATATAGTTCAGCAAGGATGTCTATCTGGCTCGAATTATACGAAAACGATGCTGCAAAACAATATTATTATCAAGATGAGCAAAAACGTCGATTGGAGTAATTTCGAGAACGAGGGCGGAGCACCGTGACCCTATTTAACTAGGGACGAGGATCCTGATGGAGTAATAGGCAAAACGTTCACCGTTTCGGTGAACTAGCTGAATAATGAGGGCCACCCAAGTGGTTGGCGTGCGGTTTACTACTTCAAGAGTTGATCAAGTTGAGTCGGTACGTAAACTTCAAGTCCGTGAGAATCCCAATACCAACAAAAAAAGTTTTAAGTAAGCGATTAATGGTTTTGAGCGAATCAAATATTTTAGTCGCGCATTGATTTTTACGAATCGCTTAATTGATTGGTTTCAAATCCTTCTATTATGGCTTTCAATAAAACTGTACACTTTTTTAGTCCATCGATTCTATATTTTTATTGCTTGTGGTAGTACTTATAGCCAAAATTACATTGAATAGGCACTTGACTGTATTTTCAATTCGAGCGTAATCAAAGCGGAAAGGACGTATTTTTAGACTGACTAAGATAGCCACTATTCAAATGACTGATGTTGGATAACTATTATTAATTTAGTATGAAGTACAAGACTCCATCATGTCAATGTAACTAACATATTTGTACGGGATGTGCATAATTATTATAAAGCTGACCGAAATATGAAAGACTGAAAATACTCAGCTTCATTATGGCATCCAGGTGTTTCTTTTCCTCTTCTAATTAAAATGTACCCATTGTTGCATAATGTTGGGTTGGTATATCTATCTAATCGGATGTATACCTTAGTCACCTAAATCATTACATGAGAAGATTCAAATCTGAAACACCCTCGCAAGAAAAAGGCTTGTTAGTGCGACTTGATTAGTAGTAGGCGCCTCCAGTAACAACGTCAACTACCATAAGTCACCGGTTAACTTGGGGAATTTCTTCCAATCAGTTACGTTAGATATTATAGGAGGATGACTAGGTGTATTTATCGTCTATCGTATCAGCAGTGAATCAGGTTCCCACTCTGCCCTGTATTCCAGATATGGTCTGTTTACATTAGGCGGCAGTACATCACCTCCGCACGATAAACAAACACATTTTGACAAGGCCCTGAGGCGGTGAAGCTCCAGGTTCGAACGCTGAAAAATGTTTCTCCCAATCTTTCTGACACCCCAACGAATGAGCTTTAATTTATACGTAAAGTAATAAATACGATTCAAAATTAGCTGACGTTTTAGCTAAAACGCATGGAATGGATGGCGAAATAATATTTTTAAATGCTGCGTTAATAGAATACTCGAGTGAATAATAAAAAATACGACGAAGGTATTAATTGTTTGGGAATGTTATTCTTATTTCACCTACTGCAATCTTAGAGTAAAAGTTTTAATAAACGTAAGGTGACGTGCGTGACCTTGGAAAACACTTTAATATGTAAAATATGTGGCGAGCACCAACTCCATTTAATCCGAAGAGTACTGGTACTATGCAGTACTCTGTCAGGCGAGTAAACAAGGTCAGGGAGTAAATTAATATGCTCCAATAAATTGTATTTTTTGTCAGGCATATATTCCTTTTCTACTTAATGAGAGAATAAATTTCATCTTCACTCCAGAAGTAAATATTACTACAGAGCACCAAATAATTGAGCTAGCGTTATAGCTTTATCAAGAAAACATACTCCTACCTCGCTGTAACTGTAAAATTGAACTGTTTCTAGTTATTGTCGAGGTAACTGTATTCTTGTTGTATTCCAGGTAAAATCGGCCACGTGTTTCAAAAATGTATAACAAATGCTTGCGCATCATTCTGTTCATCAAAAAAACTGTTGAAAACTCGTTAATTATGGGCTCGAATTTTCGTCAGGTGTCACACAGGATTAATTTTACTTGCCGGAATTTTTCTATGGACAACGAGAATTTTGGGATTTTTCAAAACATTATTGACAACAGTGTTTGAATTTTCGATATGAAAATTACTCAAATCTCGGCGCATTTTCGAGACGTAGAAAAAATATCGACGACAATCCTCCTCAGCTCGCGGGTATTTTGAGGAGAATTCTCGAAGCTGGAACTGGGTTGTAAAGGTGTAGCTCCAGCCGGCATCTGGCAGTTCACCTGCTCTTGATCGTTCTTTCTCGGAAGAGCACTGCAAAATAATTGCTTTCTGCATGCTGACAATAATAATATACTTTCACGATTCAACGGACGGTCGAAGTACTCAAATTATTTGTTTCGTTCAATTCAACTAAGCGCAGTTTTTCCCATTTCAGGGCGTAGATGGTACGTTTCGATGTTGAAGTTACTTTCCTTTGAGCTTCCACTTTTCCAAATCCAAACGATTTCATACTGGGGAATTTGATACGGTTTTGTTCAAAATGTATTATGTTTTTATTGTCATTCAACAAAAAGAATGGCAACTGAAAAAAATTTCTAATAGCTTTTGAAAAACAACAAATTTTATTATTTTTTTTTACACAAATTGAATTTTAACTCTTCAGCTCAAAATATGTAAACTTTTGTTGACAACGAAATTTGTGCCGATTCAAGAGCTCCGTATGAGATTAAAAAAGTTTAGTTTCTGTAATCAAAATGTTCTCGCGAGGCTTGATGAGTGTACTGATCCTGATTATTGTTCTTGTTGGTCTACGATTACCAAATTCTAGTGATAGAACTTCTTCGACCACGAGTGAAAATGAAATGTAATTTTATGGTCGTCATTTCGAGTGAATCGTAACCGGCGAGACAGAAACTTGATCTCAAAGGATAAATTCGACTTTAAACCCTTAATTTTAGTGAATTAGCTGAAACATAGGAAAAGATAAATCCGCTGAAAGCCCAGTTCTTGTATTTTTTCACTAACCACCTATTTTTCAAAATGTTTGATTTTTTTAAAATGATACGTCTGGTTTGAAACTGTGCAATTATCCCAATCCATCCGATATAGTCTGGAACATTCCACACATCGTCTTGGAAAAATTTAACATTTTAAATTAACCCAAATCTTGCAAAAAAGTAATTTGAAGAGCTTCAAATCATAACGGAAGCGAGTAGTATAGCCTACTGATCTTCAATAATTTATTCTAAAATCGATAACAGGTTTCGTAGGAAATGAGAAAGACAAGAGGCAGGTGCAATGGGACGAGGACAGATGTACCTACGCGCGTTCGACACGGCAACTTCATCAGATCCTATGCGTGTAAGTTCAGTGCCCTGGCGAACACGAACCATTTTGGAAAAGAAAATTCGGAAAATGCTGGAACAGCCATTATTCCGTTGCCGGGGACGCATTTTCGTTCGAGTCATATATTAGATTCAAATTTTTGAAAATGCCATTCCATTTGAGTTCCAGTTCTTAACGGAAATGTGTCATAACAAGGTTTTTTCTCGATTTTTAGGGATACACTTCTCTTCGTCTTTAAATTTGAAAATTCATTGAAATAACTGACAGGATTGCTTATTTGCGTTTGGATACTTATTCTTACAGGAAATTAGACGCAGAGAGAATTTTTAGAGTTAATCGCAAAAAAAAACTTTAGAAAACTTGTTCTGCAAAAGTGAACATATTTACAAAAATCTCCGTCAAAAAAAAAAAAAAAAAAAAAAAAAAAAAATCAAAACTCTAAATAAACCCTTTTTTTATGCATGGCATTTTTTCAATCGGATTTTCCAAGCTCCAACTTCAGAAGGCTGTAGCTCGACGGAGGTGAGGATAATTTCACCAATCCGAATGAGAAAAATGTTCAAAATTTATCTGCCTACAACTTTCCAATTCATTTGCTACTTGAAAAACCCACTATTGAAATAGTTACAGCGTCCAATAGACGGAATTCCAAAAAACCGGGTTTTCCCAAAAACGACGTTTTTTTTTCATACATTTCGAATTTTTCAGAAAAATCGAAACGAACATTCGACATTTTACCGGTTTTCCCACCTATGGCCTTCAATTCTAAGCAACCCCTATTTTTCCAGTCAAAATCTACCCAGCCAATTTTTTAATCGAACGTATACCTCTCCTCCTCATCGTTGTGCAGTTCAATACATACTTGATTACGTTCAAATTTATGAAAATACCTTCAACTTTCCATTTGAGTTGGGTCATTGTTTCCAAAGACAAATTCTTGAAGTAATGTTTCGATAAAACGTCTTTAGTATTTTCCTGAGTTCAGGACTGATAACTATTCTCCTCCAAAGCTCGACGTTGTTGTTTGACTTTGTTGTCAGTACGACGTAAACGCAAAAAAAGGAATATTAGTCCTTGAATTATCAATATTTACGCCCTGTCGATTTTATGAGAAAAATAGTTTAAACGTCAGTTTTACCTCCGACATTTGAAATAAGGACGTATAACATGTAATTTGTACAACCTCTAGAAAAACAGTGAAAAATACTTCAACACAATAGTGAGCCTTTTACAGGCGGAAATTGTGAGATTCACAAAAACGGCGTAATTATCTCCGAATACAGCGTTTACTCTGATTTACCGAAGTGATACTAATTGCGACTTCGTGTGAGGTCCAAAAGGTCGAAGAGCTACTCTTCATTCTGGTAGTAAAATAAGGGTTTTAGAGTAATTAGGCCTTCGATCGCCTGGAGGATCCTTTTGGTAAACCATTTACGACTGTTTCGATCTAATTGACCGGTGCGATATAGTTTCGATGAAGCAACTCGGTTGATTAGACCTTCCACCGATTCTACCTGGGAGTTCCAAGCTCTTACGATTCTATTCAAAATACCGATTACAAAACCACAAAAACCGTAAACGAAATCCAGCAGGTATTAAACGTTCAAATTGAAACGTCACTGTCCGCTGTAACTAATTCAGCCAGAAACAGCCCTTTGAAAATTGCCTTTTCAAAATATTTCTTCTTCAACTTATTCAACAGAATCAAAATATCCTCCTGACCGTGGCTTCCCGCTGATTCGTGTCACAACTTTATCTGTCGCTTAGGGGCTAGGTCGGTTTGGCTCTATCTGACCACAACAAAAGACGGCAATCTTTAAGGATGAATGTGCCACCCAGTGAGGTGAAGATTCGGTGCTCGAAAACCTCCTTGCAGATGTGTCTTCGAACAATCGATAGTCGAAGCAAACTCGCCCACACAAGTCGCGAAGCGACGATATTGCTGTTTCTTATTCTGGTAAAATTGCAATAATTGTACGTCCTTTTTTTAAGTCGATTTTTACACCAAGAGAGTTACTCTTATTTCAAAATGAAAAAGTGGCATTTTTAGTCAAATTACAAAAAAGGGTATACGACACTTTTTGTTGAAATTCAGTTGTAGAACACGTAGGAGAGTGGTCGGCTGGCTCACACGTTTCACCCTGTAAAATGACTGGTCGACCTAAGAAAACGCGTTGCGAAATGAAGAAAATATCAGCTCACTGGCTATTAAGAGAAGAAAATTTCCAAGACTGTTGTGCAAGTCATTTGCAGATGTCATTATTCATATGGAATTAGTTTATTTCAAACTGCACTCGAGTTTTATACTTCAAGCTCTTTGTAAGCCTTGGACTCCTGTTGTCAGTGATTGTTCTTCTTAGGAATTTTCTTGGAGCATCGTGAAAAGCCCTGCGGGTCCCTCAAAAAGGTGAGAAACTAAAGAAAAGGGGCGGCATCGTTGCATCCCTGTCATTATCTGTCTAACAAGGTCTAGCCGACATAGGTAATTGATACTCTGCAGCCACTATTCATCGACTGGGACGACTTTAGCTCAGAGCAAAAACCCTTCTTAGGGCCGTTTTAACTAGCCCTAATTCTAATGTCTTCACACCTGGACTACTTACTAGCCTTCAGCCCTAGTGGGCTCCCTATTAATTTTTGATTGCTCTCGGTCGATCCTAGTTCCTCAGTTTCTCCCTAGCCATCCACTTGAGTCGACTGTAAGTCGATCAGTCCGGTAGTTAGGTTGTTCGAACTGGTGGACGGAGACGCAAAACGAAACAAAGCTCTGGTTTCTTTCCATAACAAATCAGTCTGTAGTTATCTGCGTTGTCCCAGCACAAACTCTGTTCATTCTTAAGCTTAATAAGCTTGTTAAAGTACCCAAGTTCTTTTAGCTCTTCTTATTCGGATTGTTGGTGTCTTTTTTTCGTGTTACGTATACTATTATACAAGCCTAAGGTTTCAACATGATAGAAAATATTAGTGATCTTGATAATACCCATCAAGTTTGTTCCCACAAATAATAGGCTTTACCAGCCAAAAACCAGCCCCACCAGTAAAAGCACGAGGATCTACCAGTAAAATCATTGTATCTATTCAGATAAATCACTGAGGTAAGTCATTTTTTAAAAGGAAATGAGAGAAAATTGGAGAACTTTCAACAGTAGACCAAGGACGATAGATGATTCTATGTAAATACTTTGCACCAATAGAATATAATTATATACACTTCCTTAAGCAAATCATATTCAATTTTCCTATTCGAATCAACAATTCTAGCTTATTGCGATAGTGAGCGAAGAAAACATTCTTAATCAATGAGTTTTTTGCGTGTTTATAGTTTTTTTGATTTCTAGCATAAATCTAACTTCGAGAAAACCCAAATTCAAGAAAATGAAGATGCGTATTCCCAGGAAGAAATCCCTCGACCGAAAGCGTGGCATTTACTTTTATTCTTCTTTTTCTGCCGCACAGTATAACCAATTCGGTAATCGTTGAAATTAATTTTCAAACTTTTTACTATTCAATTTTGACCTCTTGGGTGGGCACGGGATGCCTAAGGGTGAATTTCTGACAGATCCATAGCGCACCTTCAGAACTTGAGGTGGAAACCTTCCTTAATAATGTTACCTGTCCCTTGCAGGCAGAAGGTCTAGACGTGATACCGATTCGGTTCCATCGCTTATCGAATTCGGACGCATTTAGATGTAAAACTTCTAGTATCAGTAATTGAAAATAGCTGTCCCATGATAGTTCATCATTTAGAGTTAGTCCAATCATTTGAAGTTGTGACGAGGACATTCAGGAGGTTGTATAACTTATAGTTGAGTGATGAATCAGCACTATTGTTCCCAATTGAAAATTTTGCTGTCCTTTGAAATTGTATTTCATATGAGTTAGAACCATTATAATTATTTGTTTGTAATTATTTTTTTATGATTTTTTTTTTTATGAGTAATGTTGTTATGTGTAATTCTCAACAGAACGATAATCTGTTGTGCTTTCTTGAAAACATTTTCTATGTCGTTTTTTTCCAAACTTTTTGTTGTACTTTGATACTTGTACTTCGATAAAAATAACAGCAGCGCATTGACCTGCTCATTTTATAAATGAAAAATAAATCCCTAGTTATATAAAGAGTGCGTTAGAAAATGACTTATCATTTTTCCATAGAAACTAATGTAAAAATCAAAATACAAAATACGCACCAGGGAAATCGTGGAGAAAGCTCATAATGTGGAGGTACAGTGTGTGACCCTATATACTAAAAACCAACCATCATCCGACGAGGTTGTCACCCCTAAAATCGAAACTGAAAATTGATTTGTGAAAATCGTCCACTGCAAGTGTCTGAAATCTTCTAA